>PVKZ01001194.1:0-456141 GCA_004027375.1 Macroglossus sobrinus | reverse complement strand
TTATTTAGTTTCTATGTCTTTCAGGTAACCAAGCCCCTTACTTTCCCATAGGAAACAGCTTCAATATACTCATTGTAAATTGTTCAGTGGGTGATACAGTTGAAAGAAAGAAAGAAAGAAAGAAAGAAAGAAAGAAAGAAAGAAAGAAAGAAAGAAAGAAAGAAAGAAAGAAAGAAAGAAAGAAAGAAAGAAAGAAAGAGAAAGAAAGAAAGAAAGAGAAAGAAAAAAAGAGAAAGAAAGAAAAAAGAAAAACACTGGAACTTAGTTTTAAGAAATTTTTCTATCCATATTTGGTCCATAATTTTTCTTAGAAAAGTTTCTTCTCCCCTGTCTGTACCACAGGTTCCTCATCTACCAAATGAAAATATTGATCTCTATGATTTTACCTCTAATGTCCCATAAGTCTGTTACTTTTAAGTCATCACCCCTAAGCATTACATTGATTGAGAGTATAAACATTTAAAAAAATATATTGAAAAGTGGCAATGTTGTGTCTTAAGGCACGACTAACCAGTGGTGAGATTTCAGGTACTATACATTTATTATGCAAACACATATAAAGGGTTTATATTAAGAGCCTTCCATGTGTGTTAATAATACAGAGATGAGTGGCCGCATTAAAAAAAAAAAACTGATTTTTGGAGAAGACTTAATCCAATCAAAGTTGGTTTTTAAAAAAATCTCCCTTGCCAATTTCACTCTGTTAGCAATTGCCATCTGAAAATTTATTTTGGCTCTTCAGAATACAGTGCTGAGATAGGTCATGCCTGACATGCATACAGGTGATACAATGATGCAAATGCCATAGACATGCTATCTCTACTCTGACACCTTAGACCACATCATGTAGTGACCGTCTCTATGCATTAGTTTCTCATCTCTTTCCACTTCCTTACATTATTTTCCCTTCTTATTCAGTATGCTTCACTTCTTTGAATCTTATCTCTCAGCTATATGATGGAGATAATAATAGTACTGTATGGGACTGTGAAAAGATTATTAGATAACAAAGATGAATTAGATAACAGAGTCTGACACACAATAAATGTCCATTATTCTCTATATTGATAGTTCTCTACTGGGCAGGAAGGAGGAGGGCTATTCCCCACTAGCACTTGGGGGACATATGCAATATTTGAAGACATTTTTGGTAGTTACAACTTGGTGAGGTACATTACTGGCATCTACTAGGTATAACCTAAGGATGGTGCCAAACAGCCTAGGACAAAACACATAGGACAGACTCCTACAAGAAAGAAATATCCATTCCAGAACGTCAATAGTGTGCAGGTTGAGGAACACTGCCCTAAATTAATGCAAGAATAAATGCTAACAAGTTTTTAATATAATACATTAATTCTTGCTACCTTGTCAAAAAAATATTTGTTTTTTTTTATTAAAGTTATAATACATGAAAGTCAAAAAATTTTATTTTCTATCAGTACTGGGTACCAGATAAGACAGAAAATAGAGCCTGTTTTCTCTCCCTTCTCTCTATTCTTTTCTTTCTTTCTTCTTCCCCTTGTCTCATTCTCCTTCCCCTTTCCCACAGCTCTATAAAGATGGTTGCAAAGCAAAGATTTACAGAGACTATCAAGGCACATAATTTGCATTTCAAGTTCACCATGAAAATTTATGTTCGTGCAACAAGCACAAAGCTCTGGAAGCTGATTTTCTCTGGTAACACATGTACTCCATAAGGCAGAAATTGTTGTTGTCAGAATAACTGAGTTAAAATATCGGGATATTTGCCTAAACTTAGAGAGCTTGTCATATAAACTGCCACTGAGCGGGGACTGCATATGGGATTAGAACCTTTTGGTGGGCAATTAGTCAGCCCCAGCAGCAGAACTGGCATAGTAAATAACATTCAAAGGAAATGAGCTACGTTCTCAGAAATGCTGTACTTTATGTTGTAATGGGCATTTAGGGAAATAGAGATAAGTAATAGCTACCTACTGCATTCTTGCATTTCTACCCAACCATGGCATCCTCAGTCACAGCCACTATACACCAGTGTGGGGAGGAAAATATGCATATAGCTAATAATAAAATGGCAGGCAGAAGAAAAAAAACAAGGGTCTTTGAAGAAAAAAAGAAACATAGTGCCATAAGTGGACAAAAGAGTTAGGTTAATTCCAACCAGGTAGGATTAGGGAGGACATTGAGAATGCATATTTGAATTAAGCTTTAAAATATGAGTAGGATCTAGATAAGGACTTCTTAACTTGAATTCCATAGACTTTCAAGTAGAGTCTGTGAACTTGGATGAGAGAAAGAATTACATCTTTACTTTCATCAGTGTCCATCTATCATTTAGCATTTTCTTCAGTTACTAATGTAAGCCACACACACAGAAGAATTGTTAGAATCTGTGACTCTATCACCAGTGGAAATCATAAATGTTCTTATGGAATGTTACTATACTACAGATAATTGAAAGATTATTTATGTTCTTTAATTCTTTGAAATAACAGTAATTATTAGACCAATTGTTAGATCTTGTTATTTGTTAAGTCCATTAGAAAACACATATATTACTATATTATAAATTAAGTTTTTTAAATATTGTTAATTTTAAATATAATTGGTTTTATTTATAAATTTATGAAGTTTATATTATGGATTTCAAAATGATAAAGATAAATAGACTTCAACAGATGTCAAATAGATTCATGGCACAAAGGAAACAAAGAACCTATGACAGAAAATGAAGACTGGAGTGGACTCAGAACAGTAGATATAAAATATAACAGTATAAGAATATGACTCCATGACTGGTTTGAAAATAGCAAGAATAAGCCCTGTTATTTTTCAGTGTTTTACTATGAATCAGAAACTGTTGTATATTAGCCAATTAAAGTTTCCCAACAATTCTATAAGGTAGTTATAATTTTTTTTCCTCCATTTTACAGATAAGTAAACTGAGACAAAGATAGGTTAAGTGACCAGCCCACAGTAACACAACCAGTAAGAGGTAGAGAAGGGTGACTTATTTTAGAGGTCAAGCTGGTAACACCTACATTACACAACAGTAACAACAATAATCACAGTGACAGCATAGTGAAAGCAATGATCATTGTGGAGTGCTGTGTAGGCATCAAGCACTGTGCTATTTCATTACAGACATCACGTAGTTTAATCCTTATGACCACTGAGGAAAGCAGTTATTATCCTGATATTACAGAAAGTGGGGCTTAGAAAAACTATAAGATTTGCCCACATCAGATAAGCAGTAAGTAGCTGAAGGAGTATCTGAACTCAGCTCAGAATGGTATCAAGCCTGGGCTGCACCAAACCATATGACAGCAGAGGTCAGAATCCCTGGAGTACAGAGTATGCACCACATAAAAGTCAGGCTAGAATGCAGTTGAATGCCATACCAAGAAGTCTGATTTTAGTCTGTGGTAACAGGGAGTTATTGATGGCTTTTGAGCAAAGAACCAACATTATATGATCTATATTTTAGGCAGACCATTGCAGCAACAACACAGAAGATAAATTGGAGGAGAAATAAGTTAGAGGTGATAGTACCAGTTAAGCAACATTGGAGTACCTCTCTAGGAGAAATTAAATAAAAGGTGAGAATAGGTAAGAAATATAGTTTAGAAAAGGATGGGATTTAGTATATGTCAGATATCATCATTGAGTTCTTTTTTGACCATATTGAGTTTGAGGTGCCCATGAAATACCCTGAACATATTCAATGGATAGTTGAAAGTTTGGTTATGTTCCTCTGCAACTGAGATGTAATTTGTGTCCTGGAGATGCCCTCACATTTCAGAACTGGACCAAAGTAGTGAGGCCATTAGAACAGCTAAGAAATAGATAGACAAGTACAGGATATAGAATTTAAGAAAGGAAACTACTCTTTAATGGAGGGAGGTAGTAAAGACAACAGAAAATAAAAGAGTAATAAAGCAATAAAATATTTTCCAAAGAAAGATTTTTAACTTTTTTTTTTATGAAGGATTTTTAAAGCAGATAGGAGAAGGCTTCTTCTTGGATTTATTTAAATCCTGATTTGCATAGAGCAGAGAGATGAAGAAAAATGACATTTCCAGGTCCTGTCTGACCCATTCACAGAAGTGAAATTCCAAACATGTAATGAGAGAACCATTTGGGTTCCAGGCACAAGGAAAAGAGATGAAGGTAGTGAGTATTTGTTTAAGGAACCTACTTTTCTGGAATAATGAAGGAGTATGTGTGTGTGTAATGGGGGTGCCTTGAATTATTCACATTTATATGTTAATGTTACCCTATTTTTGTGCTCTCTGGGAACAACATGCAGAGAAATTTAAGCCATAGCAATATTAAAACAGCCTGAATAAGAATGTAGCAATATCAACAAAGAGTTATGGTTTTTTGTGGGAAGTGGGAAAATAGGGTAGTGGATAATAAACTAGTCAAGCAGGTGAATCATTTTAAATACCTAGGAAATCTCACTAGCCCTGGAGGGGAAAGAATCCTGAAGCTAAAAGATTAAAATTTATTATAATAAAGAACATTAAAGAAGATTTATAATATAGTCATAAAGCTGATTATTAAATTTCGTAGGGCAACTTGGATATGGAAAAGAGAAGATAAAAATACAAATGGTAGATGTTGAAATAAAATTTCCCCCTTTAACTTGAAGTTTGGATAATTCTTAAAGAGTAGAAGTAGGCAGGGTGCTAAATATTGGTAATCAATGACCAGAACTTACTTTTACAAAAAAAAAAAAAAAGAAAGATAAATTAGAAAAACACATTGAGAATGAATAAAGTTAAAAACTATAATCAGTAGGAGAAAAGGAAGTAGACATCATCACATGGAAAGAGACCTTGAAATGCCTAGTAGTCCAAACCAAACAAGCCAATTAGGGGATGTTTTTCACACACACAAAAAGAACATGAATTGCAAAAATAAAAAATGTTCACTACAGTTAACAAACATCATTTCTGAAAGTCCTACCTTTTGTCTTACTTAAGCTTCTTATGCTAAAGTTTACATCCGTTTCTTTGTGTTTCAGTCAATGGTGTTATTAAATACATATCATTAAGCAAAAATCCTTCTTGTTACAATGAAGTCTTTTGACACTTTATATTGGTGGTCTGCCTAACTGGAATAATTCCAGTTACTGTAGAGGAGCTGTTTTTGTATTTTTTCAAACAACTTAAGGAAGATCATGGCAGAAGTTATACCTAGAAAGAAAAAATGACCTGTACACATAATTATAAAGCTATTACATTATTTATTGGGTAATGAGCTAGTGATCATTTGAGTTCCTCTGGTTATCATCTGTGCTTCTCTGCTTTGAGATGTCCACCATTCACTCACTTCCACTTCACAAAGGAAGGTCTGAATAGATTAATTACAATCTATTCGACCTTGGTGCAATTAATGCTGTTGAGAACATCAAATTGCTTGGAAAATAATTGAAAAAGAATGGTTGTGAGTATTCATTGCAGAGGTTCTGTGCAGCACAGGACAAAACATCGCACACTCATTATTTAAATTCAAGAGAACGTGATTATCATACAGAAGAAAGAAGTCAAATGGAGCTTGATCTTTTGCTCCTAAGGTGGGGGTATTTGGACACACTAACGTGTTAAACTTTTTAAATCTGGAAGGAAAGTTAAACTCTCTCTCTACATTATATTTTTCACAGTGTATAATTACAAATGTCAATCCAGATATAGCAAAGGCTGCCCTTGAATATATTAAGGCAAAACCACACATCTCTGGGGGGAAGAAAGCAAAAGAGGCAAATTGCATCATGTCATCCATCAGGCTGGGGCTGTTCTCTGCATAGAAAGTGCAGAAGAAAATATATACATATGGCAAGTTCCCAAAGCATGAAGGTAAGTATCAGGAGAGACATTTTGTTTTCTCTTTTTAGTCCCATCTCTTTTATCTCACACTACCTCTCTTTGTTGCTGAAGAAAGTCTCTATACAAAGTAGCTAAGAGAAAAAAGTCATTAGAAAAATATACTTCTTCATAGAAACCAGTCTGATTCCCAAAATGCTTACTTAAAATATGAGAGAAAAAAATTTTTTCCAGTTATCCTCACATTGTATTGCCATAGCTTTCAAATACAAAATGAATTGCAATTGTTTTTGTCACAGAAGGCAAAGCTGAATAAAAATCTTCCAAGAGAATGTATTTAAGGAACTCAGTAAATCATGTAATACAAATAGACAAGCAAGATGTTGTCCTGGATATACACAACCCAGATCTTTTGTCAGTTTCTACAAGGGAGAAATCATATTCTTTCATAAGTATTGCAAGTAGCTCTGAAGCACATTTCTTCATTCACTGTATAAATACTGATTGATGCCTATTATGTGCCAGACACTGTGCTATTTACCTCTACATATTGTTTCATTCAATCCTCACTTTATCCTCATTTCAATAATGAAGAGATTGGAGGTTAAATAAATTTTTCAAGTTCAGGAACCCAGACAGTAGTAGAGTTGGGTTTTGAACCAGCATCTGTCTGATTCCAAAGCCCATGTATTTCCAGTGTTCTGTAGTTGTCCTAGTCTACAAAAGATACCTAAGAGTTTATCTTTCTACCATGGTGCTAGGATTCATAGGATATGCTACCTAGACTTCAAGGATTGGGTTGAAGAAGACCCAGGTGAGACAAAGGAGCTATTCCAGGGCCTCCAACCACTCTAATTTCAGCATTGTTTACATCTAGGACCTTGGGGAGGAGAGGAATCTTTCTGAGGGAAACATCACCACTCAAGAAGGGGTGGGTCCAATGGGAGCAGCAAAGAACCCTCTGGGCTTATCTTCAGGAATTAAAACGAAGAGCCCAATGTTGATGAGACATCCATCTAAGAAAGTTGTGGGCCACAGATCTTGCTCAGAGGCTTTGGGAATGCTTGGAGATTTATAGGATTTCTCACTTCCCTTTGCATCATGTTTATGTTAAATCTTTGCTGTTCATTTCAATGTTTAAAAATGAACACCTTGAACACCCCCCTTCCCCCACAAAAAAAAAAATTAAAAGCACAGGGTCATGTTTGCCTGAGCTACCAGGAAAGTAGGGCTGGGAAAATGGCATGCACCTCCACAGCCTGTCCAGAGGTGGATGCAGTGGTTTAAAATATGTCCACCAATTGATACTCCTTCTTCCAAGAAGTGGAACCTAATGTTCCTGCTATTGAGATCTCTTAGGAGGATTTTAAACAAGTAACATAATCAGATTTTGCTTCTAGATAATTAACAATGCCAGACCCAGTGTGATGTGAGAAACAAAAGAGATGGATACTAAGTAGTCTAAAGATAGAAGTCTTCTCAATGAGGTCTGTTTATCAGAGAATTGACTGGAGAGAAAATATGGTGGACCTTGAAGGATAGGTAAAAGAATGAAAGGCAAGAAAAATAGTCCAAAAAGTAAAGGGGACATGTTATAGAGACTACTTTATCAACACTGTCTTCATATAGTGGAGTATTTAAAATGTGTGAAAAAATATTAGAGAAGGCCTTGAATGTCAGTATATTAGCTTACTATTGCTACAATATGTTATGTAACAAATGAATCCCAAATCCCAAGGGCTTTACAACAACAAATTCATTTTTTTTCTCACTCTTGAATCTTTGGGTCAGCTAAAACAGTTTTGCCTCAGATTGTGACTTAGGCTCAGGTTCACTCATGTGTCTCCATCCTGGGGCCTAAGCTAAAGGAGAAGTGGCTACCTGGGACATGCTCTTTTCATGGTAGATCATAGAGAAAGAAAGCCATGCAAGCACACTCTGTACATCATGCTAACTTATCTCTTAGCCAAAGCAAGTAACATGGCCAAGTTCAGTATCAGTGGGGTGGGAAAGTATACTTGACTCACATGGAGAAGTTAGGCAAGGTTACCTGGCAAAGACTGGGCTTTATAATCCTATTGTGAAGAATTGGAAACAATCTAATTTATCACAGCAGGTCAGATAATTTTTAATTTAACATCCAGGCAATAAAGATCCATCAATGTTTTGAGCTTCAGAGTGGCAAGCAATGGGAAAATTTTAGCAGAGTAGAGATTAGAGGTTGGAAGACTTGGGAAGCAAGTGTAAGAGATCAGGTGTACAGTAATAGCAGTGTTAAATCTAATGTTATGATATCAACTGAGGAGAATGAAAAGCCAGGGAGAGTGTCTGAAGGATGGACTAAGAGGACTTTGATAAATGCTTGGAAATGGTGATGGCAGACAGTAAAGTCTAGAAGACAAGTTGAAGATGATTCTGATGCCTCAGATTTGGATGAGCAGAAGTTCTGATTGGTATTACTCATTTAAAAGTGTAAAGCAAATGTGGAAGATGGAAAAAGAACCGAGTATTGTAAATGATGTGTGGTCCTCATGGTACATTTGATGTAACTGTGGTATAGCTAAGCAGAAATGTCTGGAAGTTGAAAAGGTCAGATTCACATCTGGGAGAAAAGCCATATCTTAATATGTGGAATAGAGTGACACCACATGAAGGAGTACTTGAGATTCTCAAGGAAGTGAGCATAAGGGGAAAGGACCTAACTTTATGGAAAGGGGAATTGGGAGGAGTGGATGAAAACAGATTGTGAGACAAGGATAGTGACACATTGCATTTTAAAAAAACTGTAAACAATAATGCATAGAAAGCAAACTTCTCAATATAATTATATTATATGTGCCTTTGTCCACACTAAAATTACTTTGGAATTTTAAAAATGGATTGCATTTCTGTTGTTTTGTGGAACATAATCTATACAACAAGAGTATGTAAAGATATGACTTTATAGTTGTTAAAAAGCTAGAAGAAAAATGCAGCAGCTGGAGTGTTAATGAAAGCATAATTTGTTATGTGTGGAAATAAGCAACATATATTTGCTGTGATGGGGCAACCCTTATGAAACTTCATTGTAGCAAAGTGAAAAATCTGAGCAGAGAAACTTTTCCAGCCAAGAGGGAGAAATGTGATGAATTCTTTTAATTTTCTTTAAACTTAAATGTTCCCTTGCATATGCCAGTATCACAAGAGGGAAACAAAATTGGCTATATGTTGGCACTGCATACTTCTTTAAAAATTAAATGAAACCATTTAATATATTAGATAATTATCAAATCATTTATTAATGACCATATTATGTATGATGTCAGGTCTGATATATATACATATAACGAAATCTTAATTGAACCATGGAAACACATACCAATGAACAACATTCATCCCTCATATGAGAAATGTACACTATGGCTGACAAGAGACTTTTTTTCCCATGATGGTCTTTGACTCCCACACAATGCCTATTAAATAATCTAAGGTTATGCTCTTATCCAATTTACAGCTTAGAAAACAAAGTGTAAAACAGATTAAATGACTTACTCAAGATCATTCAGCTGGAAAGTCAAAGTGCCTTATTTAAATCCATGTTCTATGTCCTTTCTACTGTATTAAGATATTTATCTACACACACAAAAAGAGTCCTATCTCCTTCTACCTCCTCTCCTCCACTAAGACCTCTGTTGGCTATTTATTGCTTACCTGATAAAATCTGTTTTCCCAGAGCACACAAGAATCTTTATAATCAGTCCTCCACTTACTATTTTGATCTCAATCTCTCTCACTACCTTCCTACACACCTTATCACACCCATCTCCCTATCAAGGTGCACTGAGCTTCTATGGTCTCTCCAGGCCATAGAAGTACTCTCTCAGCATCTCCTGTGTTCAGTAACCCAGAAGCTCTCTAAATCTCATACTTTGTGAATTTTTATGGAAGCTCATCATGTAGGCATGATCAATCTATTTTCAGCCCTTCTCCCTTCTTAAGAGAATGGGGGGGAGGCTGAAAATTCCAAGGTTCTAATTATGGCTTGGTCTTTCTGGTCAGTAGCCCTCATCCAGGAGCCATCCAGGAGCCCACCCAGAGTCACCTCGTTAGAACAAAAGACATTCTGATCACTGGGGAAATTACAAGCATTTCAGAAAGCTCTGTGTTAGGAACCAGGCTGACCAAATGTTAGAACAAAAGATGCTCCTAGTGCTCCTATCACTTAGAAAATTACAAGGGTTTCAGGAGCTCTATAACAAGAATTGGAGTCAGAGACTACTGTATATTTTCCATTATCTCACACACACACACTGCTTTTAACATCCTTCTGAGATAATTCCAACATCTGAATCTTCTTGGTGTTAGTGTCAGTTGTCTTTACTCATGCAACTTATGATTTCTTGATTTTTGGTATGATGAATAATTTTTTTTGTATTGTGGGCATCTTGTCTATTACGTGAAGAGACTCTGGATCCTACTTAAATCTTTTATTTTAGCAGTTTCCCTGTTTATGTTTAATACACAGGTATTGGCATTTTTTGTGAGCTGTGGTTTCAATAACAGTTCAATTTTCAGAGCATTTGTGATTATATTTTGGTCTGCTTGATTTATCTGGTGATGATGGGTTTCTTCTGGTCTCTGATGGTGCGGCCTGAAGAGGCAAAAAGAGGTTACCCATTTGAACCACCAGGTGTTTCCCGATAGGAGAAGATGTAGTAGGACCGTCTGAGCATTCCCTGGCCTCCCAGTATCTCTGAGCAAAAGGGTAGTCTTTGATTATTTGGGGCAAAAAGTTTGCCTATACTAAACTACTTGCCGTAACTAGGTTCCTTTTTCTAGTTCTGCCAGCTCACCCAGAGTTTGGGGGTCGAGGGGAAACAGTGTCCAAATATAAGGAGGTTTCTTGGACAGGGAAATTTGCTGTACCTGGGTCTCTCTAGCCAGTTCTATCACCTTTCCTTTGTATATCTTGGTAAAAAGGCGGGGGCAATATCCCAGACTTGGTGGGAAATGAGAAGTGTCCTTTTGTCTCTGCCATAGCTCTCAATCCATCTCTCTTGCAAGTGATGCCCAGCTCACCTGATGTTGTTAGAAGGATTTTTATTCAGTCCAGAGGGATGGTGGAATATTGTTTGGACTGTCTTCTGTTACTATATCAGAAATTAGAAAACACTAGGTCTCATGACCTTTTCTGGTAGGTGAGGGAACACAAAACACTTGCCAATATGTTGTTCTGCTAAACCTTGGGTCCCAAACAAGCTCATCTTCTTCACTCACCAGTTTTCCTTTGGTTGTCTCTTAAACTATTTCCAAGGTTGGTAGTTGTGTTTAACAGAGAAGAGCATAGATAATGTGTCTATGACACCTTGTTTGGATCAAAACTCAATCCATGCTATTTCAACATAAAATGCCAAGATTTTTGTTAGTGTAATATCATCATTTCAGATGTGGGTCAATAGCTTTCTTTACACTTTTTGTCTTCTCTTCCATTCTTATCTCCTTCCTGGTCCTTGACTCCTCACTTCCATGCCCAGTGTCTTCACCACAAACTTACCTAGCCCCTTTATATCACTAAGCTTATGTAATCCTCCTGCCTTCTTCCACCTTCTCTTAACCTCCTATTGAATAATAATAACAAACAAAATAACAAGCATGATAATAACAATCACCAATCATGATTATCATCATCATCATATTATCAAGATTAAATATAAAGGTAGTGGGAGGAAACCAGAAAAGCATGCAGGTATCTCCACTAAGGATAGGGGAAGATATGGACTAAGGGCAGAGACAACCCTTAAGGCATCCAGGAGGGAGAAATCAAAACTACCAAAGATTTAAATTGAATTCTGAGTGCTAGTATGGCTAATATTTTACATTAGAAATATATATGCTTGTATGACATTTATATTTTCAAAAGTTTACATTTTACTGTGTTTTGAAGTGTTTATACATTTATGGTTTGAAATATAGTCAATATTTAGTTTTGCTTATTTATTAAATTTGTAAATACTAAACCATTTAAAATAAAATGCTAGTATTAGCACTTATATTTTAGCGTTATGTAGAATAAATATTAAAATACATGTAATGACACCACCTGAATTGAAATCACTGATCACACATCACACTATTCTTTGAACATGTTAAATATCTGGATATTTTAACCTTTATTTATGTCTGATCTTTTAACAAAGTATATACTCCGCTGCACATTGAGCAAGACAAAAACTGCCCTTGATCATTCAGATACTACAGAAACTTGGACAACACAGAAAACACTAACCCACATCAGGAAGTCTGGCCTGCCCCTAGGCTACTATTCAATGTAGCAATCAGCAAGTCATCTTTTTTTACATTGTAAATATATTATTGCAAAACCCTACACATTCACAGCAGAATCAAAGATATAAGTTAATGAAAATCTGGGGGCTTTGGAGATATTGAGTAGGTAAGCAATAGATATTATAAAGTGGCATATTACACAATAGAAAAAGCCAGGCCTAATGCATAGAACAAAGATTTTATACCATTTCCACTGTACTTACTAAAATTACAGATACTATAATTTCAATAGGTGGATTTTATAACTATGGCCATCTGACTTTTTTTAAAAAAATATGAAATAGTAAATCTTACATTCAATTTTTGAATTTGACAATTACTTGAGGAAAGGTAAAAGGTGAATGCTAAAAAAATGTTTTAAGATTTCCATTTATCATACCATAATTCATAGTGATAATAACAGAAAGTAATTCCCTTAATTTATGCATATATACTTTATTGCTCATTCCAGCTACACTTATGTTTTTACAGAGAATAAATTGGCAGGAGAGAAATGGCTGCTATTATACCTATTACAAATGGATCATACATTTATCATCACTTTTTTTTTAGAATTATCTTTAGGGTTCACCTTATTAGAAAAAGACTGCACCTTTGGGTTTTTAAGGGTCACACCTTTGCTTACAATATTGTCTGAGGCAGACAAGACCATCTTCCTCCCTTCTTCAAAGCCTTACTTGGATACTCTAGCCACCCAAAATAACTCCCTCCTCTAATTCCTAGAGAATCACTGTCATAAAATCAAGGAACCTCCAAATGAGCAGGATTCTAACTGCCTCAAATGTTTGAGTCCATTCATTTAGCTTTTTATCTATTCAACAAGCATTTGTTAAGCCTTACTTCATTGCCAGACACTGGTCTAGATATAAAGATGCAACAGTAGAGAAGATACACATGTTCTATACCCCCAAAGAGTTTATCTGTTCATCTTCTCTGGAGCTGAAATCTGTTACTTAGAGTTACATATAAAAAGCTGCCTTCCTCTTTCATACAGCAGCTCGTAAGTAGCTCATGAGGGTGATTTTGTCCCTCTCTCTCTAGCCTAAATGTCTCCAACTCCACTAAACCACTGCATTGTATTTTTAATATCTGTCTATAGGTCTGTCTCCTCAACTATCTTCTGAAAGCCAAGGTTCATATGCTATCTCTATTTTATCTAGCACAGAGTTTCTCAACCTTAATATTATTGACTGCATAATTCTTTATTTTTATTGTGGATGGCTGTCCTGTGCATTGTAAGATGTATAGCAGCATCCCTGGCTTTCAATCACTAGGTGCCAACAGAAACTTTCCCCTTCCCAGTTGTGACAACTGAAAATGTTCCCAGACATTGCCAATTTTCCTGGAGACAAAATCACCTCTAATTAAAAACTATCCCCTAGCATTATATTTTGAAATGGATCAATATTAGTATACAATTTACATTTGTAGAGTCATTTATCATTTGTAAAATCTTTCAAATACATTGTCTCACTGATGCTTATAATATTTTTTAATTATGTTTTCATATCCACTTTGTATTTGAGATTCAAACTTGAGTAGTTTAATCTAGAGCCAGCACTCAAAACTTAGCTGTATAATCTTGATACTTAGTATCTCTGAGCCTCAGTTTCATTGTCTATAAAATGGAAGAAAATAGACACCTATTTTATTTTGGTGAAGATTACATGAGATAGAACTGGCACATTAGGGCTCAATGAAGTTGCTTGGTGCCACAGAACAGTCATCTCTCCCACCACATGAAAACAGCTTGTTCATAACATTGGAAAATTAGGCCACATGCAAAGATAAACAAAGATAAATAAAAAGATTAGAGAGAAACAGAGAGATGAGGTGGCTGCAGAGAGAGAGATGGGGAGGAGAGGAGAGAGAAAGAGGAAGATGGAGGGAGGGAGAGAGGAAAGAAGGAAAGGAGAATGATTGACATTAAATGAACCTCTGATTCCAGCTATGCATAAAAATAGTTATGCCCTTGGACTCCCTGGTACTTGAACTAAGAAAGTTCTCTTTCATGCTTAAAAGGTAAAAATGAGTTTCTATATCATTTGAAAGAAGCTTGATTGGTACAGATCTTCAGAATTACTGTTTACGTCCATCCAAAGAAAATTATTACCTTGTATTTATGAAATCAGCGCAGAGGGCATAAATTGTTTAATCTAGTCCTGAATCAACAAATGTTTGTTAAGGGGTAAAAATACACTCTGGTTTTCCCTAGAGAGTATTTATTTAATTCTATTTTTCTGAAATTTATAAAGTACAAAGGTGTTCCAATATAGATAATAAATTATAGGGCTACACTATTTAATTAGCACTTACTATATAAACATTTTTTTCTAGGTCCTCTGATGTTATACTAAAAGATAAAGTCTTCATAACTTTCATATTTTTATGAGGGGATAGACAGGTAAGCTTAAGAGATGACATACTTAGGCATAAGCAACGTTCTTTAGGGCTAAACTGAAGGCTAAAAAAAGAATATTAATGCTTAACTGATACCAGTTTTGTCTCTTAATGTAGCTGTTCATGCATATTGTACATGCACACACATGCATATGCACACATATCTCAATTTTAATACTCTCCTGGTCAAAAGGAAGAACAGGTAGAAATGTGCAAATATTAACATGAATAAATGAGAATTATAAACAAAGAAAACAGTCAACTCAAGCTGTGAAGAAAGGTTCATCATATCACTAGTACCTGAAGTGCAGTATCTGATTTGTGGCCTAGTTCTCACTGATTGTTTGCATGCTGGAAATCTGAGTTCCAATCAGAATGGAGCTGGGTTGAAGATTAAAACCAGAGAGTTACTTAAAAATAGCAGAGAAAATTAATCTTAACACCATAAAACCATTCAGCCAGAAGGTAAATTTGGGACTAGCAAGTCTTCTAAAAGTATACAAATATGTTTTCTTCTCAGGCTATAATTTCCTTGCTTTCCAATATTCTGACTTTTGCTATACCTCAGTGGTACCCACATTAAGTTTATGTTTCCTTCATTAACTACTGTTTTAAGTCTGTGATCCTACAGCTTTCTAATTTACCATTTCTCAGCTTCCAAAAAAAGAAAGTCATTTTAATCCAGCAAACATCTCAAGACAGAGATTAACAAACTAAGCTACTGAGCAAATTTATATACTTACTGTGGAAATAAGCACATTTGAACACAGAGAGAAAATTTGTTCTCAAAACTGAATGTGTCTACTGCCCTGGCTCACCTATTTCAGGGGAGTAGAATGTGAAGCCAAAATAAAAGTAAAAAATTTTACAGAACTTTAGATTTGAAAAGTCCTTTTTCATATTCATAATTTAATTTAGTTTTCTTGTTTGGTTGGGATTTTTTCAAATGAAAAAACAGGTACAGAAAAGTTAAAGAAATTGACCCAAGTTATAAGTTAGGAAGTGGTAGAACTGGGACTCAGACAGATCCAAGTCTTCTAACCCTATATTTCATGAACTTCTCATCATATCTATTTACATTTGAGCCTTAATTTTGAAAGAGCAGGTAATGTTACTCCTGAGTGAATTTCAGAGGTCAAGATGGATAACAACAGAAGAAAGAATTTTGAAATGATAACACATCAATAACTACTATCCACCTGTATAACTAGGGGAAATGATATTTGATTTTTATCCATTCCCTTCTATACCTAAATCCTCTCCCACAGACCAGTTTTCATAATCATATGTATTCTTCCTATTCCTATATGTGTCTATATATAAAATGACTTGTCTTATACACAAATCCTCATTTCATTCTTATGCATTCATAAACTAATTTTGTATGATAATATAATATTGTAGCAAAAGAATTTATATCTATTTTGCACTTAGTAGGTAATTTTTTGCAACAATTAAAAAATCAGGCACCTTAATTCTAAATCTCTGACAAAATGTTCCCTCTACTCTATGCATGAGTCTCTCTCAGGGAAAGATATCACACCATGTACTGCATGGCCAATAGGCATTTTCTTCTCTGTTTTGTGTGAACAAGTGCAGAAGGACTTTTCTTCATGAAGCCTAATCTATTAATAATCAAGAAATCCCTCCAGAAAATTAGTCAAAAAAGTGATGAGCATGGAAGATACTGTAGATATATTATAGTACTATAGGGAAATATCACATTTGTTAGTACAATTAAATTTAATACAAAGTACTGGACATGAAAATAAAAAACAAGACATGTATGCTTTCACATTTTTGTCTCTATGTTCATAAATGGAATACAGGCCAATAGAGAGCAAGGAGAGAGAGGCTCCTCCTAGGAGAAATAGAACACAAACTATCTCACCAGTAGCAGATCATGAAAAGAAGATGCCACCACCCTAATAGTGGGTAAAAATAAATCGGCTAAAATTTTAATTCACTCATTAAAGTCTAAGTGTAGACTGGGGTGTCAGTCTGCAGTACCTAGGGGCCCCAGAAACAGTGAAATACTCACTCACTCATAAGCTATTTTCCATAGCCCTGTAATGGTGAATCACAAGAAACATTGGGAACAGAAAAGGATGCCAGAAAAACTCCCCCTTGGTACAAAATCTCAGTGCAGGGAGTGATCAGGCACTGTTGGCAAAAATAACAAAGCCCTTCCCACATCCCCAAACCTCTCTTTCCTACAAAGCATAAGCCTTAGGCTACTGAGATAGGGACAACAACCCCTGTCTCTGCACATGCATAAGAAAAGAACCATTGACAAAGAAGAATGCATAGATAAACCTCTACCCCTAGGGAAGGACTAGAAATGGTCAGGTGCCATAAATTCTATATCAATTAGAGGTCTGCTATGACTAAAGATGAGGTGGGAATAACCCAGCTTGGCCAACTACAGATATGTTAGAGTTGGGTCTCCTAAGGATGAAGGGAAGAATGATAAGAAAGCTTCATTCCTGAGGCCCAAGTGCTCAGGGCCTGTGACTCTACAGCTGTACCAAGACCACATAGAACCCTTCTTACTTCACTCTGAGGCTAAAACTGAGGAAGGCACAGCATCAGTCTTATACTGGAAGAAGAGCAAGAGCCTCAAGTTGCCCTCTGGACCACAAGTGTATAGGAACAGGTGAAAGCCAAGGGTAAATACATAAAATACATATTCATGAGTCCATACTGATAGAAGTTAATGGTTTAATACACTAAAAAATAATAAATGGGGAAAAAAGACACATCTCCATGCAGAACTCTAAATAATTTATGTAGATATTCTATCATCAAAGGGATGGAGCATAACTTCCCATGCTATAATGTGAGAAGTTATGTGCACAATAACTTCTTAAAGAAAGTACAATATAGAAATGGGGAAAATAAGAGTAACTCTATAGTGTTGAAGCCTAACAAACACTGTCTCAGCCATATCATACGACCATCATATTGACCAAGGTCAATATCAAAAGTGATAAGTCATATTGATAGCATGTACTTTTGGTGTGATATGATAAGATGAAAATGGCACTTTACCTCTGTACTGTTCTGAAGAATCACAATCCCTAATCATGATAAAAACATCAGAAAAATATCAATTGTAGGACATTCTTCAAAATAACTGATCAGTACTTCTCAAAACTAGCAATGCCATGAAAATCAAGAAAAGTTTGAGAAAGTATCACAATCAAGAGGAAACTGAAGAGAAAAGTCAAACAAATGTAATAAGGTATTCTGAATAGGATCCTGGAACATAAAAAGGACATTCTGTAAAAACTATGGAAATTAGTTCATAATAATAATAATAATAGAATTAATACCAGCCCATTAATTTTAATAAATGTAGCATACAGATATAACAATAATACCATTTTGTATTTTTATATTTTATATTTTACATGCAATTTTATATGCAAATAATGATGATAATGTATCAATATTACAACGAATTGTACCATACTAATGTAAAATGTTAATAATAAAGGAAACTGGAGATTGAGTATGTGGGAACTTTCTGAACTATCTTCACATTTGGCTGTTTATCTAAAATTGTCATAAAATTAAATGTTTGTTAAAAATTAAAGTCAAAATAAAGAAATTCTTAGGCTAACAAATTAACAGACATTTTTATTGCCTATAACTATGTACCTTAAGAAATTTCAAAGAACATTCTTTGGTAGGAAGTCACACGATCCCAAATAGAAAGTTGCATTTACATAAAGAAATAAAGAGATCAGAAAATGATCCAAAAAAAAAAAGATAAACATATATTTTTCTTACTTTAAATGCTTTTTACTTTAAAAGTCTCTCAAGGAAAATTTGCTATCTAAGCAAACTTCACGACATTGTTTTGTGGCATTACATGTAACAGTAAAAATGGATGAGAACAATAATGCAAAAGATAAGAGGAATTGGAAGAACATGGTTTCAAAATTCTTACCTTGTGCATAATCCCATAATATTACTTAAGGTAGACTGTAATAAGTTTAAAATAAAACAATGTAAAAGATTAAGGAAACTGTAAAATTACCTTTCCTGACACAAAATTAACTCATGATTCAAGGGGTAAGACATAAAATAATTCAGAAAATAAACTGAGAAAAGATTAAGAAAAAAAAGTAAATAAAATAAGCAGTATTATATTATTTGGTTTTGGGTTTTTGAGGCTTTCTCCTGTTTTTTTCTCTTGTGGCTAGAGAGAAAATAATGTTTAAAATCAACAACCCCCCCCCAAAAAAACAAAATAGTACTCATATCTATAAAGCTTTGGATTATGATTTTGCTTGATGCCTTTTGAGCCTGCCTATACCTTGTTTGGGGCAGCATGAATTTAAGGTGTTAAACTAAGGCACATACTTTTACAAAAGTTCAGAACTCTGGACCCTCATAAGAGGGTAGGGAAAGATTAGGGAGGCAATTATTCAAGGAGAGGAGTGAAAAGAGCACAAGCTGACCAAGCTTGGTTTCAGCTCTTGACTTGGCCTCTTCAGTGTGTGACCTTGGACAATATTTGACTTTACAGAATCCTCAATTGCTTATGTGTATGCTGAAGTTAATACTCCATACTTTATAGGAAAGCTGTAAGAATGAAATGAAGGTACTCAGTAGGTCACCAACAAATATTAGCTGCTTTCTCTAAGAGAAAGATGCAAATGAAAGAAAAATATTTTATTCAAAATGAAGGATGAGGTTGAAAACAAGTAATAGACAAGACAGTACAGTCATTGCCCAATCAGATATCACAACCAATCAGAATGGATGCCACCATGAAAAACTTCACTAGAACTTTGCCAAGTCGGACTGGATGATTATCAACTACACTTGAAACTACAAGTTATTTTGATTTTAATGTTGGCCCAACAATCCTGTCATAATTACCATGGGCTACTTCAAGCAGAATTACTTATTATTATTTATTTATTTATTTGATAAGCAAAGCAAACACCATTAAATAACCTAAAAGTATAAAAAGACTGACTTGTAGGTGTTTGGTAATAAATGAACAGTGGTTTTATATCATGTAATGTAAATATTTGTGATTTCTCTTCTAAATGGAAGCCCAGATTAGCGTATGGACCTATTTCTAAATTTTATTACTAGTCTTACCTTATACAAAGTTTCTTTTCCTCCTCTTTTTTTTTTTTTAAACTCTTCAAGACTTTAAAGCTTTGACTTATGTGGTAGGTTTACATTTACCAGCTATTTAATCTGAGTTTTACCTGTTTGATTTTTTTTTCTTTGCTTGATTTTATTTCATTTGGTCAATTAACAATTACTAGAGATAAACTAGCTACAAAGTGCCAAACTGTAAGTGTAAACATGTGAATACACATTTGGATGTTGAAAGAATTTCTGGTAATGTAGACAAATTAGGTAAGCTAGAATGGTTGCGATCTAGAATTAGACATTGAAATAAATTTGCCTGTATAAGTGGATTGGTAACATGGTTGTGAAAAGGGAATCCTGAGTGAAAAGCAAGGGGAACAACATAGATGAAATGAAAAGTCAATGAGAAGAGCATAGAGCTTTTCTGAAGAGGAGTAGAGAGCTCTCTACTAACAGGCATCTCTGAATGCATGGATCATAACCATGGTCTGAGCCATAGTCTGGCCAATGACCCAGAGGTACCCAACATGGGGAAGCTGACTCATGCCAATCACACATAAAAGGGCTGAAGCACATGGACCGCAAGCCAGTTTGCTAGTTTCCAATGGGGTTTACTCTGTTCTAATCACTAGAAAGCTCAATTATTCACCTAGGTCTCTCTCCACAATTCAGAAGCCTGAGATGTCAGAAGGTTGCTATGTCACAGACTAATAGGTATATTTCCAATGCTAAGTACCTATATAACTTGGCATTTGCAATTCTAAATACCTGGTATGGCGTGTCCAATCTGCCTCAACAATCATGAAAATCACTTTGGTCCCAATTCAGGGAGATACTGGAAATGCAGTAAAAACAGACAACAGGAATGTATTGTTTCCCTTTAAAATACATGTAATTTTTTTCTTTATCTTAATTTATTGCCTCCTACAGCATCTGAGATGTTAACCAATGCTCAAAATATCTGAATTTCTCTTCTGCATAAGGACTCATCAGTAGCTGATTTCATCTCCATCCCAGCCACTCATTCATGAACAACTGGAAGGATATTTCTATTTGCATAAGTAGTCAGGCAAATGTATAAGTACCTGGTCATTTCAAATGATTTCTGTAGAAACTGTAACTCTGGACTAAACAAAAAATCTGTTTACATCTTCAGGGTCAAAGACAAGAAATCCTCATTATCAGAGCAGTAGCCTCTAATCTTCCCTTCTGGCTGCATTCTGAACCAGCTGACAATTATACATCAAATATCAAATAAGGCCAATATTAGAATGGAATCTAGCCTCTTGAAGCCACTAAAAGTTGGGCCCCACTTCTGCTGATTGATAGAGTATTCCCACAAAGAGGAGAATTCCTTTGGTTCAATT
The DNA here is from genome assembly GCA_004027375.1 of Macroglossus sobrinus. Taxonomy (NCBI): domain Eukaryota; kingdom Metazoa; phylum Chordata; class Mammalia; order Chiroptera; family Pteropodidae; genus Macroglossus; species Macroglossus sobrinus. The sequence continues at coordinate 435,119 of PVKZ01001194.1, read as the reverse complement.
ATTATTTTTTTAAGCATTTGGTTTTATTCTGTTTGCTCTTAGCAACACCATAAATGGAAAAATGGGAACTCATATGGTCTAGAAGAGATGAAATTTGTCCAGATCTCTTAGCAGCAGAAACATAGCGTAGATGAAGGATTTAGGGGGTATTGATTCAAAAATATGAGTGGACATTTTTTAGTGTAATTTCATTAAGGCCACGATAACTATTCCTGAACTGCGGTAAGAGTTTATTTTTGCCACTGGAAGGTGCTGGACTCACACTGCCAATGTCTAGCTCCAGGTTTTTTATCTCAGCTCTACTATAACCATTCCCTTTTTCTTACAACCTTTTAAAATTTATATACAATTGATTACATTTCCACTTACTACATTATAGTCATTGCTCTATCCTACCTCCTGAGAAATGCAGATCACTTAATTGGATTTCTGCAAAACCTCCAGCCACTTGCATATCATCTTTTGGTTTGCTCCTTCAGATGGATAATTCTATCCACTGTGAATATATTTTATTAGTTTGACTCTGAGAAGGTTGGTGCTACTCGCTATTGACCTTAGGAATAACCATATGTACTAGTTTCAACTCAGCCTAATTATTTGTATGGCTTTGCACCAATAATTTTATCTGCCTCACTTTGGTTTCCTCATCAACACAAAAGGAGGACAAAACTTGAAAACCTCTAAGTTTTTACAGCCTGGTCTCTCTGTGATTATATGCACTATTTCTTCTTTGCTCATCATAGGCACTAAACGATGGAGAGATGAGGTACATAAATGTAATATAATGACCATATATTAGTGAGAGGTAAAAATTCTATATTTTCATTTTTTAAAAAAGGCAAACATTAGAATATCCATAGCCAAAAAAAACTGAATTCTTTCCACAAACTAATAAAATTGCTGCCTTAACACAAATCCAATTTAATGCAAGGCACAAAAATATCAAAAATATATTATTTAATGTGTTCCCTTTAAATACTGCTGTTAAAACTGTTTCTATCCTTGAACATAGTTTTATTGCTCTAGGAGCCACTGTTTTCCTCTGAAATTTTGTCAACAGGCAAGAAAGTTTCAATTTACAGAATAACTGATATACAAACAACTCTATAAATAAAGCTACTTTTTAGGTGTGTTTTTGGAAGTCTCTGGTGGCTACTAGAGTCAATACAAGTCTCTAAAACACTTAAGGCTGTATGCCCCATCACCAGCTCTTCTCCTTTCTCCTTTGCACAAAAACTGCAACCTGTGTTAAGATTTACTATTATCACATATTGCATCTGAAAATAAATCAGATATCACCTGCTTCCACTTACTTTTTTGGACTGGGGGACTAATATTGAAAGTCAGGAGAGCTTTGCCCAAGATCATAGAACCAGTGACAGACAGAGCTGGGACTGGATTCCAAATGATCTGACAACCAGAGATCTCACAAAGCTTTTTATGAGCTCCCAGCTCTCAGCATACCAGTAAGGCTGTGCTTCCTTGTTTTCTTCTTCTATTGTGAATATAGGCGAAACAGTAAAATTATAATTGCAAGAATTGTATACCCTCATTGAGCTCATTTGGTTTAAATGTAGAATGCTATGATTCTTGTTGTTTATTATCCACAAGTAAAACTCCTTCATGTATTCTGAAAGAAGGAAATGAAAGAGAATTAGGATGCATAAGTCCATTTAATTATTGTTTACAAATCTCAGTGAGTAGCCTGCCAAGAGTTTCTTTTGCTACCCAGCCTATATTCTAGATGAAGAACCACAGCCTCACCAATGCCAGAGAGTTTGAATACTTCTGCCAGGTTTTAAGTAAGTCAATTCATCAAACTAGCACTAAGCGAGAATGTGCTAAACACTAGCATCTCTGCAAATACAAAAGGAAGATAATACTTGGGTCATTTGAAACAACTGTCTCAATCGTCATGGGAAATGGTTAAATTCCAACACTGCACAAGTCATGAGTCAGGATTACCTGCTCCCAGAATGGTTCTCCTGAACACCATAATATATGGCCAAATAAACACTAACTGACAAATAGAGATAAAGGTCATGACATACAAAATGTAAAGAGACTGTGAAAATAAGGTGGTGGGATCACCAAGAGATCTAAGTCATACCTACCTTAAATCCAAATGTTTAGGTCTGAAAATTTCAGTACCTATTCTTCCTTTCAGATAATGAGGTTATGAACAGGTTTTTCTACCCATTCATTCCAATTAAGTGCATAACACTCTTGAATTTTGTGTTTTTGCCAATAATTAAATTAGACAAGGGCCACAGTAACAAGCAAAGGGGGATTCAGAGAGTCTGAAAAGTTGATCAAGTGTTCAAAATATCTTAATACACACCTCAACAAAAAGGATATGAAATGGCAAGTGAGCATATGAAAATATACTCAATATCATTGGTCATTAGGACATTGTGAATTGAACAAAAATGAGTTGCCACTATTAAAATAGCTAATTTCGAAAAAATAAAAAAAAATTGACAATATCGAATGTTGGCAAGGATGAAAAGCAACAGAAACTCTCACTCATTTGCACTGTTACTGGGAATGCAAAATGGTACAGCCACTTTGGAAAACAGTTTGGCAGTTTCTTACACAGCTAAATATAGTCTATCAATACAATCTAGCAACTACACTCCTAGTTATTTACCCAACTGATGTGAAGATTTATCTCTACACAAAACTACTTGAGAATCTTCATAGTATCATTATTCACAATCACCAACAACTAAAAACAACCACCATGTTCTTCAACAAGTAAATGGATAAACAAACTGTGGTATATCCATATAACAGAATATTATTCAACAACAAAAATAAATGAGCTATCAAACCATTGAAAGCACTAGATGAATCTTAATGCATATTGCTAAGTAAAAGAAGCTACTATAAAAATGCTACATACTATATGATTACAATTATATAACATTTTGGAAAAGGCAAAACCATAGCAATGATATAAAAATATCACTACTGGGGGTTCAAGAGGTAAGGAAGAGGGTTTAATAGGTGAAGCACAAGGGTTTTTTTTTTTTTTTTAGAATAGTGAAACCATCCTATATGATACTGTAATGATTGGCACATGACACTGCATTTGTCGAAACCATAGAACAACAGAACACAAGGAGTGAAACTTAATGTATATAAATTTTCAAAAACTCACTTAAGAGTTTGGAGATTCCAAGATGAATGTAGAATATAACAATCTAACTGCATTACAAATGTGCGAAACAGCCTAGCAATAGAGGAGAAAGTGCCACTCAAAGTAACTTTGGACATAAGTGGAGTCTGGAAGATTAAAGACAAAATAAATTATACATAAGCCCTGTACTTCCATTAATAAAGTTCTTTCCCCTGAGTACAGGATAATAATTCTAATAGTGCTATAAATGTATACAGGAATTAAATAATTAAGTGACAGAGTGGCAGATGGTGGGTAGGTTCCTCACTTTTGGAATGGGAGTTTACAGATAGATGTGGAGAGAAAGCTAGACTGAATTAGAGTCACAGAAATCAGTATGAATTCAAATATAGCCTAATATAGATATTGATAGTTACATACATAGATAGTTATAAATATATGTGTGTATGCTAACCTGTGTATATACATATGCATAGGTCCTTGCTCTGTCAGCAGAAAGGGCATCAATACCCAGTAGTAAAGGGCACTCTAATATCCAGATCTTGGTTTCTCATACCATTCTCCAATGAAAGGAGAAATGGCTGATTCTAGGACTAGGGCAGGAGATCAACAAATTGAGCCTGGAGCAATATCTTGTAGTGAAAAAAAAGTAAAAATCTGCTTTAAAAAAACACATTGATGTTGGAAATTCAAAAATTCTTAAACCAACTGGCAGAGCTCCTAATGGAACAAGAACAACAAAATTAAGTAATGTTGGATTATAACATAAAACATGAAATATTCATGAATCTATAATGATTAAAATTAATGAGTAAATACATAAATGAACAATAAGTGGGGGATAAGAGACAAATCTCTGTGTGGAATTCTAAATAATGTATGTAAATACTCTACCCTCAAACAGCTGGAGCATAACCTCCCATGCCCTAAGTGTAGGCTGTACATAGTGACTTCCTTAAAGAGAGTACAGTATGGAAATGGGGAAAATAGGAGTAACTTTATAGACTGAAACCTGACAAACACTACCTCACCCAGGTGATCAAGGTCAACATCAACAGCAATAAATATTGATAGAGCGTACATTATATTCAATGTGATAAAAATTGCATTCTACCTCTGTGGTCATCCTCCCAAAACCCAACACTTCAGTCTAATCATTAGGAAAAACATCATAAAAATTTCAATGGAGGTGCATTCTTTAAAATACTTGAGCAATATGCCTCAAAACTGTCAAGGTCTTTGAAAACAAGAAATATCTGAGAAACTATCATGGCCAACAGGAGCCAGAGAAGACATGACAACCAAATGTAACATTGTGTACTGGATAGGATCTTGGAATAGAAAATGGACATTTGGGTAAGGACTAAAAAAATCTGAATAAAGTAGAGACTTGAATCTTTTTGTCTGTTAATTGTAAAAAATGTATCATACTAATATAAGATATTAATAAGAGGGGAAACTAGGTATAGAGTATATAGGAATACTGTATACTAACTCCACAATTTTTTTGTAAATCTAAAACTCTCCTGATCTACAAAAGTTTTTAAAAGAAGGTGATCAGTGGAAGAGTTCCCTGGAAATGGTGCCACTTGCCTATTTAATTTAACAATAACAACCAGCTCTTCTAACCCCCATTCCTTTTTTATTCCTAGGTCTGGTATTTCTAAATTGTTTATGCACTTAACACACATATAGCAACACAACCACTACTATTACCACTACCTACATCTTTCTTTGCTTTACCCGAAAGAAAGGAAGAATAGATAGGAGACAATGGAAGAGCAAAGGCATTGAATATGTGTTGATTTGGATAAGATCTAAAATGAAATATAATTTAAGAAAAAAATCCCAAAGACCATATTCCTGTTCTGAACACCCGAAGGCTGTACCTAAGAAAACCATCTTACCTCATTACCAGGTAGGTCAGATGAACTAATAAGAATCAGAAATTTAATTACTGCTTTTTCAGAAGCCAGTTGGATTTATTGGGATTATCTTGAGCTATGATAAAAAAAAAAAACAGGTTATTTAAAAAAGTATAAGTTTATATCTCTCAAATGGAAAGGTAAGAAGTCTAAGACAGATATGGTTGATCTATTACTACCATGAAGAACCTGGATTCCTTCTATCTTGTTGCCCAGTCATCCTCAAAAAATGGAATATATTCATAGCTCAAGAAGGTTGCTCTAGCTCCAGCCAGCAGGAAGGGGGGAAAAAAAAAGAAAAGATGAAACATAATTTCTATGAAAACATAAAAATACTATGAAACGTACTTTTCCTAGAAGTTGAAGTCACTGTATACATTATTCCATTGGCTAATACCAAGTGACCTGATGACTTCTGGCTATAAGAGAGGGTGTGAAATGTAGTCTTTATTCTTGGTGGCCATGTATTTAGCTCAAAACTGAGAGTTCTATTAATAATAATAATAATAAATCTTTTGAGAAATAACTAGCAGTGTCTCTACCAAGAAGGAAGCCTGGCAAGGTCCAAAAAGAAACGTCGTTCCTTTCCGTTGACACTGACCAAGAGCTAAATATTGGTTTCTTGCTCCATATACTTCTCAACCCTCTCCATTCCTCTTTCCTTGGCCTAATTTCACTCACTATTCTGGCCTAAGCATATATATCAATTCCTCTTGAAGGCCTTCATTTACCTTATGGCCTTGAAAGCCTATTAACCACGTGACTTGCCCCTCTTTTGTGCTCTCGTTTTACCTATACTTACTCTTTGGTAGCACTAAAGCATTAGTAGCAGTCACCTGGCCAATGGTCCATCCCCCTTACCAAACTATAAACTCCATGAGAGTAGAAACCATGCCAACTTTGTTTATCATTACAGCCACAAGGCCTGATATATGGGCATCAAGTAATGACGACTTGAACAACTATGTAAATGAAAGTTATTAGCTCTTCCATTGAACTATGAGCTCCAAAAATGTTTACAGTTGTCTTTATCATTTTGCCTCCCCAGCATTTGTCACAATACCTGGAATATAGAGCTGAAAATAATATAGCTGAGTTTGAAATAAATGAGATGATATCAGTAACTCAAGGAAGAGAAACTTCCCCAAAGAGATGGCTTTTTAGGGCTTACCTCCTCCAATTCACTTTGCACAGTAGTCATGTGTTCAGATTACCTTGCGTGATGTGAACATTCACGTAAACATAAATTATCTAGCAAAAAAATTAAAGGTGATATTGAAGCATTAAGGACCAGATGTAAAAATCCTTAGGGATAAGTATTTGTGGTCCTATTTTTATAACTATATCAAAGTCATAATCCATATGGCCCAGTTCAGCATAATATTAAAGTTTTAAAATATGTTCAACCAAAGCATAATTTCAAAATAACTTCAAGATCTTTACATGTGTTTCTCAAATACTATTAAAAAATACATTTTAGTAATTTCCTTTTATTATTTTTTCTCACACAACATTGTTAGTCCTGTACTCTTCTCTTCAAAATATTATTTGAAAAAATTCTCCGCTCCCAGTTAGAATGATTAACACATGCTTTTCTGCTTTCTCCACCTTGCAGAAATGATGACCATGTGGCAAAGTCATCACATCCCCAGGCCAAAAGGGTCACCCAACTCCTACCACTGCAATTTAGTCGCATAAAAATGGTGGCAAGTACACTCAATAGGATTACTCACTTTTCTACTTTAAAATATTTTAGAACAAAAATCAATCAACATAAAAGTGTCCACAGTTAAACTTTTTCCTTTTTCTTATGCATTGAAAAAAGGTAAGGCTTTCCCATTCATTTGATATCTTCTCTGGATCTTCAAATTACTTGTGTGTTTATGTTAGTATAGTCCTGGGAGTTATACCTCTAGACCTCGCTTTGGATCTGATCCTCCAGGCCTTCCAGTGAGGCTGTAAATATATGATTTCCTGAATTTCTGCCAGAGTAAGCCAGAAGAATAGTTTATATTTCCTAAAACTAAACCTGACTTATTCAATCCTAACCAGATTTTCTTTTCCATTCATATTAAACACTGGAATCATAAAGCTAAACTAAAGGAAGAAACAAAAGGAAAAATTAAATGCAGTCCCTTAAGATAATAATTATCCAATCCCTGCCAATGAATGGGGATGAAAAGAGAATTTTAAGGAGTCCCTGGTACTGTTTATGACTCATAGATACAGAGAACAAACTGGTGATTGACAGGTGAGACAGGGGTTAGGGGGCTCAATGAAAAAGGTGAAGGGATTAAGAAGTACAAATTGGGAGTCACAAAATAGTCAAGATAATGTAAAGTACAGCATAGAGAATATAGTCAATAATATTGTAATAACTCTATATAGTGCCTGGTGGGTACTAGACTAATTTAGGGGGATCACTTCGTAAATTATGTAAATATCTAACCACTATGCTGTACATTTGAAACTGATAAAAAATACTGAAGGTCAACTGTGATTGACAATAAATAAATGTTTAGAAAATTAAGAAAATTTTCTGCTGTTTACCACAATTTGTATGTAGTAATAGATTTGTCTGTGCCCATGAACATTGAACAGGTAGTATAGCCACAGCTAACTGAGCATTAGATAGATTTAAATTAAATTAGAAATACAGATGAGTACTTCCTTTGGGTCTGTTCAAAGTGCCTAGTGCAGTAGTCTGTGGCGCAGTGAACTCCTATCAAAATGAACTTTTCAACAGAAAATTTCAATAGTATCCCAAAAGAAAAAAATCTAAATCAAAGTAAACCTTATAGAAATGATTCCATGCCTCTTTACCCTCCTACAAACACACAAGGATTGTTAAATCAAAACACCAGGTATCCTATTTCCTGTAAAGTTTTTTTTTTTTATTTTTTAAATTTTAAGGTCTTTCTAAATCTTGTTCCAAATATAGCTATCACATTTCTAGTGAAAAAAGCTTTCCAATTTTAAACTTTAAGAAAGAGCTCAACAGGTACCCACCAAAGAAACTGCATGCTATAGTAGAAAAAAACTGGATAGATATTTGCACATAAAATATTAAATTTATTCTTTCCTACAAGTGAGAAAGCTCTATTGATTTTCTTAAGTCAAAGCCATTAGGTTAATTAACGGTTTAATGATGTAATCCAGCTCTCTTTAGATGAATTCTCTCTTTCTTTGAGCCCCTTGATTTTTACATTACAAATGTAAAACCCTGCTTCAGCAAATATGGGGAACAAGTTACTTATTGATCTCCCAAAACCCATTACTTGGGAGTCGGCCTTTTAGATCCACAGCAGAATGTACAATGTCTATGTGAGACCACTACCCCTGGAAATGTGGCTCATCCACCTCTGGAAATGAAAATCTAGGCATTACACAAGTGTGAAGAGGAAGAGACTGTGAAGGGAAAATGAGAAAAAAAATAAATGGCCCTTAAAACATTCTTTCACATCCTGGCTATACAAAGTGATAATTATGCCACATCTTTGTTCCCTTTTAGGGCAGAGTTCATTCTTTCTTGTCTGATAGAAAGAGAGGAGAAGAGTTCTATGTCGCTTCTTCCTCATTGTCACAGCACAGACCCTCACGAGGAATTACAGTTAGTTACTTACATGTATATCTCTATAGCTAAATTATGAGAGCCTCAGTCAGAGTGTCTCTCAACATTCAATTGTTTTAGGTTGGGCTCCCCCGGAAGCCGACGTGAATAGGCATTAGTTGCAGGAAGATTATTAAGGAGTACTCCTGAGGAAGGGAGGGGAAGAAAATAGAATTGGCAAAGGGAATAGTTAGGTTGCGATGTAGTTTTAGTCAAGGCCTCAGCCAACCCTATGGGAAACTCCAAAGCTAGGATGGTCCTTTAGGGTTAGACCTGCAGACCAATCATTATATATGGTCTGCTATGGCAAGGAGATATGACCTGGGGTGAGGCAGCTCTCTCTAGCTGGGCCAGTTCCTGAAAAGGGCTGATGTTTGAAGGCTATCAAACACTGACAACAGCTGTTTGCTTCTCTGTAGTAACTTTAACTTGCCTCTGTCTCCCCTGTATCCTCTGTAAACTGGTAGTTAGACTTGGCTGAACTAATTGGGGATCAATATTTTGACATTTCTCATATGTGGTTTTGTTTACTTCTACTAGGAGACATATAGTGTTCAGGTGACTCTTGTTTTGTGACATTAACAGTCACTAATGATCATTGCCTTCATCAGTGATTTCACTAAGGTTTGTAAAACAGGGATGCTCTAATCCAGTAGTTCTCAATGTATGGTCCCCAAACCAGCAGCAGCAGCATCACCTGGGAATTGGTTAGACATGTGAACTCTCCAGCCCCATAGCAGACCTCTGAATCAGAAACTCCAGGGTTGGGTTCGGCATCTGTATTTTAATGAGCCCTCCGCGCTCTCTATTGTTTGGGATTCATGGCTCTAATTCCACCATTTCTTTTTCATTGATCTTTTTCATGGACTGCTTCTATAAAAAGAAACTTATCAACTCTAGTTACTCTGACAGAGTTCAAAAGGCAAATTAAATGCTTGGCTCTTTCCCTTTATTTACCAGCTTTCAGAATAATGAGTTAGTTCCCCTTTCTTCCTTGTTCCTTCTCTTCCTTTTTCCCTCCCTCCTTTCTTTCTTTAGATGGGACCTGCAGAAAGGTGATTTAGAGGGGAGCTACTGAGTTTGGGGTTTTGCTGGCTTCAGCAAAAACAAGGATGCTGTAGGGTGGAGAATGTGAGCATAAGCCCCTACAGGAAGCACCCATGAGCATTAGCAGCCTGGAAAACCTAGGAAATCAAGCACTCATCATTTCCCAGTACTTCGGATCTGCCTTTTCCCTCCAGGCATGTGTTACACAATACATGCCAGGCCTCATTAATCCAATTTCTCTGTCCATATCCAAGGGAAAGGAGAGCCCTAGTAATGATCAATACCCTTACTGTGATGATAAACAAAGACAGATGAGCCTGTGAGGCCTGGCTGGTATTTGTAATTACTGCCTCTGTAGGCATTCAATTACTGCTAATGAAAGGGTGACAGGGCCCCTCCTGCTCCCTGACACAGGAGCATTTGTGCAGGCTCCCTGTCATGGCCTGTAGCTGACAGTGGGTTTCTCTTCTTTCCTCTCCTGACTGCAGTTCACTCCACTAGCACAGTCTTTCCAGGATATGAAACCTCTAAATGCCATGACACTACCACTAATGGAATTTTCAAGGAAGAAGTCCATTTTGCTTATCATAATTCTATCCTGTCAAGCCAGTCCCGGACCTGTACATGGACCATCAGCATTATTCATTGTTGTTCTGTGACTCAGGTGGGTTGTATGAAAGCAGGGAGGTGAGCTCAGGTGAGTATCACTGCTTTTTGACTCTCCATTAAAAGCTTTTACTTAAAAGCCAGGCAGCAAGAATGTAGTGCAGGCAGCTGCTTCTGTTTTTCAGTATTCCAGATCAGGATACAGAAAAGTGTATGTGTGCTCTATTTTTCATTGAAACAGATGCCATTAAGAGACAATCAATTCCATTGCCTTTGCTAAGGAGCTAAGTAAAGAGGACATCTGTTGAATGTCTGAGCAGCATCCATTTTCCCTTCTGGTAATTGTATGTTCAGACCCACCCCTTTGTACTGGACACTAACGGGGCCCTGGCACGACTTCCTTATGGGCCCATGCAGCCAGCTATCCCTGGCTACTGTGTATGTTGGCTGATAACAGATCAAGCTGCCCCATTCTCTAAAAAAGTGTCTGCAGCCAGAGATGCCTCGCTTAACCACCACCAGGCCTCAGCCAATGCTGACCAGCATGGAGATGCAAAAGGTGGGCTCCCTGATTTCACTGGGTGGAATCACAGTAAAGCTAGTCTTTACCTTAAACCACATTCTTGTTTAGCATTTTCATACTTCCTCACACCTTCTTATTCTGAGTGCATCTTTCATCCTCTCCTCAAGAGAATCAGTTGAGTACAAATCCCTATTTCCGGCTCTGCTTCTGAAAAACGATAAGTAAGGTACCCCTTCCCGAAATTCTCAGCTATTGAAAAGTGACTGATCCCACCCCCAGCTCCAGAACCCAATCAAAGCATTACATTTATCTTAGGCATCAATAACTGGTTCAGAAATAGGTGTGAGGTTAATGCCAGCCCAATGACACCACTATCTGGTGAAACTATTGTTAATAAAGCTCTTTTAGAACTGATGATAGCCTTTCTTCAGGACTGGGATGAGGGTGAGGTGAGTGATGCACTTGTCTCAGGTGCAAAAAACTATGGAGGGTTACCAGAAAAGTAAGTAATCTGGAAATATAAATTGCTGCAGCCACTATGAAAACAATACGGAGTGTCCTCAGAAAATTAAAAATAGAACTACTCAATCTCACTTCTGGGTATATACCCAAAGGAAATGAAACTGGATATCAAAGAAGTATCCGCCCTGCCATGTTCATTGTAGCATTATTCACAATCATCAAGATATGAAAAAAAACTGTCAATAAATATATAAAGAAGATGTGGTATATATACATAGATATATGGAATATTCAGCCAAGAGAAGGAAATCCTACCATTTGCAACAACCTTGAGGACATTATGCTAAGTGTAGTAAGTCAGAGTAAGACAAATACTATATAATATTGTTTATATGTAGGATCTAAAAAAAAAGTCAAACTCATAGAAACAGAGTAGAAAAATAGTTGCCAGAGGCTAGAGAGTAGGGGAAATGGGGAAAGGTTAGTAGAAGGGTACAAACTTTCAGATTTAAGATGAATAAGTTCTGAGGCTTAAATGTAAAACATGGTGACTAGAGTTGATAGCACTATATTATGTAAATAAAATTAACAAAGGAAGTAGAACTTAAATGTTCTCACCAAAATATATTAACTAGATAGGGCAATCCTTTTGCAATGTATACATATTTTTTTTAAATATCAGTAATCAAGATAAATATTTTAATTCTTATTTTAAAAAATCAAAAATAAAACAAAAAATCCACAATAAAAATGTATCAAATTTTAAAATAAAGACAGGATCAGTATTATATATATTTTTTTGCCACAAGTTTCAATTAGGCTCAGCATGACCTGCAACTCTGCCACCACTCTAGAGATTCCATTAAGAATCCAACCAAGGCCAAGGACAACGGAGCCAAGAGATATGCAGAGACAGATTCCTGTTGACACAGAAACTACCACATGAGATAGTGATGAGTATTAAATAAGTTAATGAGTGTAAAGCCCTGAAACCTAGACTACCTCACAGTTAAACCCGATATAAATGTTGGTTATCATTGCCACTATTGTCTCTCCTGCCAAACTGATCTCTGCCTTCTCTGAACAACCGCAGCATTTTCTCTCCACCTATTACTTTCTCATGTTCTATTCGGTAGCAAGAAAGTATATGTTGATGGGTAGATAGATCTTTTCCAAGAAGCTAGGACTCAGTTCAATACCTCAAAAATACACAAGATATCATTTGTGTTTGCAAAAGGAAGAGAGAACTGGAGCAAGAATCTGAGGAAACATCAATAAATTATAGGTGCTTCTTCTATTGAATCTACATCCAATTATGGCATTATGTATTGTGATTTTTCTTACTATACACATTCCAACCTCTACACTCAAGATCACAGTTTTAAGGACATGGGCTACATCTCCCTCACTCCTCCACTTACTTGATTCTGGCCAGTTCTTCAGACTTAGCTAAAATTCTGCCCTTTTACTGAATTTATATCCATCCACCTAGGGACCCAACCTTCCCTGAATCTTTCTCTTTGGCAATATGATCTAATAATACATGTCATTGATATCCACCACATATTAATATTTTTCTGCTTCATTCATTCTAACTAACTGCGTGGCCTTGGGCAAGATACATAACCCAACTGGTTTTGCACTTTGGGCATGTTTCCTCATTGTTTTTAAAAGAAAATCGTTTGGACTTGAGGACCTCTAGTCGTTCCTGGTTCAAATTTTGGCACTATCATTCTCTGTTGCCAGCGTCTGACATCTCAATGTCAGTGGGAGACATTTAACCTTTATTGAACTGCTTAGAACTTTTTGATTTTCATCTCAGTGTTACTCTTTAAAGAGGGTATCTATCTATTTAAAAATTCAATGCTGACTTATATGGTGGAATAATTTCTTGCACTTAAGTCATTTCTTGGCTCCCCAGAGCTCCAAGCACTTTGTAGGCAATTGTTTCATTAATCCTGTGCAGTTTGCAGAATAAAAATCCCATCAAGAATAAAAGCTTTTCTCAAAGAACACCTGCTAGTCAGGGTTAACCAGAGGAAAAGCAAAATATCTCTGAGGTACTCTGTGTTGATGTCCCAAGACACTGCCAACCAAAGAAGTCTTATATGAGGGTTAAATCTTGTTCTGTGGTCAATTTGGAAAAACTATATAAGGCTAACATAAAACTATAGATTCAATTTATCTTTGAAATACAATATGTGAACATAATATAATGAGATAAGGATTAAATTCTGTAATCAGAGTGTCTGTAATCAAAATCCTAAACTTAAACAAAAAAGAAAAGGGGGGGGGAAGAAATACTTGAATACATTGGTTGTTTGTAGTATCTGAATGAACAAATAGATAAAATTACTTATCCTATCATTTAGCACATAGTAAAGACTAAGTCTATATATGCTACCATTATTTTTAATATTATTATTTTTCTATAGCATTTTCTTTTCCGTGCTTTTATAAAAGTTAATTTGATATTTTAGAGAATTCAATTCAAGACAGCTCAGGGTGATAGGTTGGAAAAACCCAGTTGAGAGTTAGAAAGATACTTTGATCAGGGAGGGTGTGCACAGAGATTAAATACGCAGCTCAAGATAACTATTCATTAAATACTTGATATGTCTTACCCTATTAAATACTAGGGATACAAAAATGAATAGAAAGTTTATAGCCCTGATGTCAAAAACTCACAATTTCTGGGAAAGTCTGTCCCTGTTATAATACTGCTTTTATGAACAATGTTTCTATTAAAAAGAGAACATCACAAAAGGAAAAAGTTTTATTTTATTCGTATTCTTTGATGTATTAGTCCATTTTTGCCAAGTATTAATCATTGCATATATCAGTGATTTACAACAGTAAAATTTATTTCTTGTTCATGTTATATGTTGACTGCCATTGATTGTGGCTCTGCTAAACTCAATTCCACATATCTTCTCATTTTAGACTCCATGCTGAAGGAAAAGCCATGTTCTGGAATAGGCTGATCTCAGATAGATAGCAAGAATAAGAAGTACAAATCAAACCATTTAGAGCTTCTGTTCAGATGGAGTTTTTTGGACAGTCGAGTGGCAAAGCTTAATGTCAATGAGGCAGAGAAATTATACTAAAGAAGTAGAGAAGTAAGTTAAAATCAGAGCTTAAACAAATAATTAACAATAATACAATTTACCATAACCTGCAGTGAGAAATAGAGGTAAGCTATAAAGAAAAGGAAGTGGAAGAAAATAAAGGCATTAGTGGCATTATTAAGTAATGAGGGGCTTGCTCTTATATCATCTGTAGTGTTCTATAGACAAACCATCAGGTGACTATATGGTTTCTTGTATAAAGTTAGGGGAACAAGTCACAAAATAGGGTCTGAGGAGGATGTGTTTGCTGCTTTTCCAATTTTGAATTCTGTTTATAAGGAACATCTCCTTAAAATAAATTCTTTTGTATTATTTTATTTTAGTTTAAAAGAAGTAATTATATGTCACTACTTAAGTGTAACAATTTTTTATTACTGGCCAACTATGCATTAATATAGGCCACAAAATCTAACTTAACCCTCTAGAAAATATATGTATCTATACTGTCTTTGTCTTAAGGCTGAAATTCATTTGCCAAATAACAAGATCCATAACCAGGTCTAGATATTTTTTAACTTTGAATATTATTATATATAAGATGAATAATAATAATAATATTTAAAGGTTGGATTTTCAATTGAGATGTCTTTCAGCTTTCTGGACAAAAGAAATCAATTCAACAAATTACTAGTTTGTGTGGGGAACAATGTATGAAGTAGTCAGATTTTCCTATTTTTTTGTCCTGAGAAGAAAGTTAATAACCTTTTTGCTCATTTAGAGACTTCATGCCTGGGAGTAATTAATTTCAGTCTACTACAGAATTCAATAGAACATATTTGAAAAGTATTATTCTTGCTTTGATAACTGCAGCTCCACATTTATTGTTCAATATTTTCTGTCACCAGTCAGAATGTAACATATGACTTGTGGTCAGAAAATAAAAGAACATAATTAACATTTGTGCAACCTACTGGGAAGAAATGCAAACTAAACATTCAACCTCAAAATAAAAAATACAGATTGAGCCAGTGACATATTTTTATGACCAGACAGCTGGTAAAAATTTGGTAGTTGCCTGAGCAAGAAGGGACTCAGGGACAGAGATTTTTCAGCCTCAAACCCCAATTTTCCTTTAAGCCTAACATATGATTGTCATAATCCCTGTTTGAGACTCTAAGGCAACATTTATGACATAAAAGGTAATCTCAGGAAAACACATTAGCTTTCGAAGGCTCAATCCTGAAAGCCCAGATGGGGATACTAAAAATCTTCTCTGACATTATCCCACTTTAATTTTTAATCTCAAGCAGCCTAAAGTAAAAGATGTTAATACATTGAATTTATAGGGTGAAAGTCTCAAAATCAGCTTCAAAGCTTTTTCTGGATTGCAGCAGAGCACGGAAGCATCATCTCTATTCCTTCCTGCACAGAGTTCTGTAACATCCTGCTGACATCTCAGATTCATATTAAGGATTATTTAATTTCTTATTTTTCAAACCCTCTTGATATTGGATTGTCTTAAGGGCTAGTTTTTCTGACTGACCAAATTATTAGCATAATTTTATTGACATTGGACACAGTTATAAATTCTACTTTAAAAATCTCTTCTGCTATTTCCAATGTCTTGGAGTCAGTCTCCATTGATTGTATGTTCTTTATCTTTCCTTTTCCTTTTATTGTGGTAAAATACACACAACAAAAAATTTACCAGTGTAACCATTTTAAAGTGTACAAGTTAGTAGCATTAGTGCATGCAGTGTTGTGCAACCATCACCTCTATCTAGTTCCAGAATTTTTCATCACCCCAAATAGAAATCTTGCACCAATTAAGCAGTCACTCTCCATTATCCCTTCTCTGTAGCCTATGACAACCACTACTCCACTTTCTGTCTCTATGAATTTGCCTATATGGATGTTTTATATAAAGGGAATCACACAATTTGTAGCCTTTTGTGTATAGCTTCTTCCATTCAGTATAACGTGTTTAAAATTTATTAATGTTGTAACATGTGTTAGCACTTCATTCCTCTATATATCTGAATAATGTCCCATTGTAGACTCTTCACATATATTTTTCCAGTCTTTTAATTTTAAATTCATTTTTCCTTGAATCTGAAGTGATTCTGTTGTAAACAGCATATAAATGAATCATGTTTTTTTTAATCTACCAATATCTGCCTTTGATTTGGAGATTTTAATCCATTTACATTTCATGTAATTATAAAAAATTTTGTCATTTTTAATTTGTTTTCTAAGTATCATATTTTTTGTAATTCTTCCATTGCTGCCTTTTTTGTGTTAATTAATTTTTGTAGTGATTTCTCTCTATTTCCTTGCCTGTATTTTTGATATTTTCTTAGTGCTTACCTTAGCACTTGGAATGAACAGCTTAAACTTATATAAACATTTTGAATTAATACCAGTTTAGGTTCAATAATATATAAAAACTCTGATCCTATATATCTTTATCCCTCCACCTTTATATTGTGAGTCACAGATTATTTATATATTACATGTATATTAAGATAGATTTATAATTTTTGTTTTACACATTTCTCTTCTAAATAAGAAAAAAAAAGAGTTGCAAACCAAAAGTATAATAACACTGACTTTTATGTTAACTTATGTAGTTACTTTTACTAAAGTTCTTTATTTCTTCTCTTGTCTTTAAATTATTGCTTAGTATTTATTTAAACGTGAAGGATTTGCTTTAGCATTTATTGTAAAGTAGGTCTACTATTAATGAACTCTATTTTTTATCTATCTGGAAATGTCTTAATTTCTCTTTCTTTTTTCTTTTTCTTTTTTTAAGCAAGGCAACCTTTGGTTGACCTCACAGTTTACAAGGACCTTGTCAGCTTACAATCCCTTATTTATTTATTTATTTATTTATTTATTTATTTATTTATTTATGCCTACAGCACCTCATCATTCTAGACAGTCTCCCATCCAAGTACTAACCAGGGCTGACCCTGCTTAGCTTCTGAGATCTGATGAGATCGGGCTTGTTCAAAGGGACATCACTATAGATTCTCTGTCATTCTTGAAAGATACTTTGCCATATATAAAGTTCTTGGTTGACAGTTTTCATCTTTCAGCAATTTAAACGTTGTCTCACTGCCTTCTGGCTTCCATGGTTTCTCCCAAGAAACTTACTATTGTAATGTGTCTCAGTGTAGATCTCCTTGATTTATCCTACTTAGAACTCATTAAGCCTCTTAGATGTGAGGATTCATATTTTTAAATCAAATTTAGGAAGTTTTAGAGCAATATTTGTTCAAATAATCTTTCTGCCCCTTTCTTTTTCTTCTTTCTCAGACTCCCATTGTGTGTGTGTTGATAAGTTTGATGATGGCCCACAAATCTTTTAGGCTCTGTTCACTTTTCTTCATTTTTTCTTTTTACTCATGAAAATAGATCTTGACTGTCTTTCCTCTTTCAGCTCAAATCTATTTTTATACTTTCTAGTGACTTTTTCACTTCAGTTATTATACTTTTCAGCTCCAAAATTACTTTTTTATACTTTATATTTCTTTATTGATATTCTCTATTTACTGAAAAATTATTCTCTTGTTTTTCTTAGCTCTTTCTTTTCATAGTTTTCTTTACCTCTTTGAGAATATTTGAGATAGTTGATTCAAAGCCTTAGTATAGTAGGTCCAATGTCTGTGCTTCCTTGGGGATAGTGTCTATCAATTTCCTTTTTGCAGTAAACAGGTCATACTTTCTTGTTTTTTTGTTTGCTTCATACTTTTCATTGAAAAATGGATTTTGAAGATATTTTGATGTGCAAACAGAAAAAGAACAGGAAAATAAAGAGAAAAAAAAGGTTAAAAAAAAAGAAAAAAAAAAAGAAGCGAAAGCAAGAAGTGTATCCCAGGTCCGGTCTTGGCAATTTGGCTTTGTGTTGAGGCACTCCTTCAATGCTTAGTCAGATCATTTACAACACTACCTTAGTTTTCACTTATTCTGAGCCTAAAGAACAGACAGAGGTGAAACCTTATGGTCTTCTCAGGTCTTTTCTGAGCATATATCTTGCTCTGAACATATGCATGCCTTTCTAGGTTCCATATGTGTATGATAGCTTTTCAAAGCCCTTATTCCCTCCAAAAGAGGTGACAGCAGCTTATTTTGTTTTTATTTTCTATGTAGACACTGCCCAGATAGAGTTCAGAGTCATGGCAACTCTTTAGGGAAACCCCAGTAAGGTCAAAACAGATAAACACAATTCTTTGGGAAGTAGATCCACTCTGCTCCCTCCTGAACCAGTTACTTAATACAAACTGCCATCTTTAAGACCCACCACTGTGCCAGAGTCAGGGGGAGGGAAAGATTAATTTATAATGCAAAAAATATTTCCTACTCTGTTTCAGTGGCCTTTCTTCTGGCTAAGCATTCATTTGGTTGGTATAAACCTTTGACCATCTTTCAGAGTTCTAATAAGCTTGATTCTAATAGGTTTTGCCAATTGTGTGGTATTTCTGGGGAGGAATAGCCTCCAGAGGCCCCTACTCTGCAATTTTGGCTCATATCACTCCCGGTTATGTTTTTTTTTTTTTAATTAATATGCAGTTTTAGGTTTACAGAAAAAAAATCAGTGTAAAGTATAGACAACTACTATATGCTCCTCACCTCCTCCCACCACACACACAGTTTGGCCTGTTATTAACATCATGTATTAATATGGAACATTTGATATGAGTAATGAGTCAATATTGACACATTATTATTAACTAAATTACATAGTTAAGGCCATTCTTGTTGTTTTACATTTAATGGGTTTTAACAAAAGTTAAAACCCATTAAAGTATCTTAGAAAAAAATTTCACCACCCTCAAAATCCTCTGTGCTCCACCTCTTTATTTCTTCCTCCCTCTCTACAAACTCCTAGAAAACAATGATCATTTTACTTTCTCCACAGTTTTGCTTTTTCCATAATGCCATGTAGTTGGAATTATCCAAAATGTAGTTCTTTTTAAGTAGGCTTCCTTCACTTAGCAATAGCATTTAAGTCTCCCCCATGTAATTTTGTGGCCCGATAGTTCATTTTTTTTTTTTATCTCTAATATCCCATTCTATGGCTATACCACAAGTTGTTTATCCATTCACCTATAAAAGAACACTTTGGTTTCTTCCAAGCTATGGCAACTTTGAACTGAGTTACTATAAACATTCATGTGCAAGTTTTTGTTTAGATGTAAGTTTTTAACTCACTTGGGTAAATAATAATAATGTTTGCTGGATCTTATAGTAAGACTATGCTTAGCTTTGTAAGAAATCGTTCACATGTTTTCCATAGTGACTGTTCCACACTGAATTTCACCAGAAATAAATGAGAGCTCCTGTTTTTCCACATCTTCACCAGCATTTGGTGTTGTGTTTTGGTTTTAGCCAATCTTGTAAATATGTAGTGGAATCATTTATAATTAAAAATTTCAATCTCTGAATTGCATACAATATTGAACATCTTTTCATGTACTTAGTTGCTATCTGTATATCTTTTCTTGTATGATGTCTTTTCAGATAGTCTACCTATTTTTTCATCAAGTTCTTTATTTTCTTGTTGAATTTTCATTGTTCTTTGTATACTTTAGATTCCAGTCCTTTAACAGATATATGTTTTATAAATATTTTCTACCAGTCTATGGATTATTCTTTTTATTCTTTTAATAGTATCTTTTTCAGAGCAAAAGTTTTTTTAATCTTAATGAAGTAGAACTTATCAAATTTTTCTTTGACAGATCATGCTTTTGCTATTGTATCTAAAAAGTCATCACCAACCCACGGACACCTAGATTTTCTTCTAGGAGTTTTGTGGCTTTTCAATTTACATTTATGACTATGATCTATTTGAGTTAATTTTTGTGAAAGGTGCAAGGTCTTTGTTGAGATTTGTTGGCATGTGGATGCCCAGTTGTTCTAGTGCCATTTGTTGAAAAGACAATTTTTTCTCCATTAATTTATCATTGTCTGTCAGTTATCAGTTGACTACATAGTGTGGATCTAGTTCTAAGCTTTCTATTCTGTTCCATTGATCTCTGTCTCCATTTGTCTTTTTTTTTAATGAAATGGGCCATACTTTCCATTTTTTTAGCATCCCAAGTAATTTTAGCTTTGTGCTGGATATTTGAAATTGAGCAAGAAATTCAATGTTGTGTTATGTTATGAAAAGCTTATATTGTCATATTTCTCTAAAGAGTATTGCATTTTTCTTTTTTGAATTCAAATTACAAACTATCTCTTGGATATAAATTCAAATTTCAGTTTACTTCTTTTATCCTTAGCTTGGTTGTTTGACATTTATACAAATTATTAGGATTTCTCTTTCTCTGTACCTCTCGTTCCAGGATTATCTCCTCATGTTTCAATGACTACTATTGTTCCAAACTCTGTCCTTTGACTCATCTTGCATGAAAGACTAATTTTCTATCCTGCATGATGTGGACTGGGGACTTCCCTCAGCCTAGCAGCTCTGAAAATGGGAAACTAACCCAATGCTGTTCTCTGTTGTAAGTATAAAATTCCATCCAGAATCTGCTTGCCTTTGCTTTTTCTAATGCCTCAGATAGTTGTATTCTGTATTTTGTCTAGATTTTATGGTTATTTTCTGTGGGAGAATCATTTCAAAAACAGCATATTCAGCCATAACTGGCTCTACTACTTGTACTACCACCATTATCAATGGCTACTAGGGATTTAATGTTTAACTACCATGACATCAAAATCCATCTCCATTTGACTTGTAGTATATGCCTGAAGGTTTTTGAGCCTGATTAATAGCTCAGTGAGACAGATGTATGTGTTTGTCATGGACATGAACGTGAGAGCTGAGTAGATGAGCATGGCACAGATACCACATGACTGCTATTCCCTGACTACCATAGTTTAGAGATGAGCACTAAATACTATTTGAATTCAATCTTCAAATTTTTTTTGAGGTAATTATCATCCTACTCTACAGAAAGTGAAATCTAGATCCAAGAGTAATACCTAAGAATGGCCTGATTTCAAAAATGATTATGCCATGCCTTCTCCCATGAGCTACACCTCAACCACAGTATCTCTTCATCTCCTCATCCATGAATAGCTGTACCTCTTTTCAAGTAGTGAGTATAATGTCCTTCCTTGGCATTTTGACCAACATCTAGGCAGACTGCTTTGTTTCTTTTTAAGTATTTTAAAATTCCTTCTTTTTAAGTATTATTTCAAAAAAAAACAACAACAACAAAAAAACTTACATAGTACAAAAATACATTAATTTATAAAATTCAAAAGACACACAAACAAAATAAGACAAGAAAAATTACTCAAATAGGTGTACTTTCTTCTTGAAGAATATTGTTATGCAGAGTTGTTAGTAAAACCTGCACTTGCCTAGAGTCTCAGTGTTCTAAGAGAGTTTCAAATTGAAACTAGAGAAGGAGAGAGAAAAATGGATAAGTAAAGCAATAAATTAAAAATATAAGGGGTCATTGTGTATAGTTTGGGATCAAATATAGAGAAGTACTGGGAAATTCATAGGAGAAAATGGTTAGGAAAGAGGCAGGGGAGTCTTTATGGCCTTTTATCTATTTGTGCTTCTGCACAGAGCATAAAGCAGCAGTTAAGTTCAGGAAGGTGTCTGGCTCAGAAATCTTCCTTCTATCTGCTAATAGCCATGATCAACATAATACATTCATAACCCTAGTACAATTCATATTGGAAGTGTTCCAATTTCTCTCTTATTCCCACCAAGGTAAGAGGTATTCAGGAAGGAGTAAGGACTCAGTCATCAAAGCCATGGACTTGACCTAAGATAGCTTTGTCACAAACCCACACAAATGCAAAAAGTGCTTCAAATTCAAACTCTTATTGGAGCTTCCAATCTAACCAAAGATAAAATTCTTCATGAGTGAACAAATAGTCCAGAAATAAGACAACCTTTCCTTCTATAGGAAATCCTGGTTTCATGTACCAATGCTTTCTCAGACTTTTGAGGACCTATTTCAAGTCTATTCATGAGTAGATATAACTTACTATAGTACTGATTCACAGACAAGTTTGGCTTTCTTAGTGTGATGATATAGCAAAGCAAACTGACATAGCTGTATATCCCACCAATATCTCTGCTAGTATCACTCTAATAAGTAGGTGTCTGCCACTGAAATATTGCTCTAAATATTATGTGATGGTTAATTGTATGTATCAACTTAATTGGGCTAAGGAATTCCCAGATAACTGGTAAAATATTATTTCTGGGTGTGTCTATAAGGGTGTTACTGGGAGAGATTAGCATTTGAATCAGTAGATTTAGTAAAGATTGCCATAGTTAATGCAAGAATCTGTTGAGGGTCTGAATAGAACCCCTAGCCCTCCCCCAAAAAATGGAAGGGCAAATTTATATATATATTTTTTTTTTCTGGAGAACCCTAATGCATATCATTTATGTACATAACACTTCATAATAGTACACTCTATATATGTATTTTTCTAATGCCCTGAGCACAGCTGTATGTTCTCAGCCAATGGAAAAGGAGCATTCAAGGTTGCCCTGTACACTCTCAGCCAGTGAGCACTGTGCCATGCTTTCTTGAGTAAGCAAGTTTGTAATGCATACTATGTCTTCTACTGTAGCCTTATCTCTTTCAATTCATTTTTTGTCTGGTAAACAATTTTTACCTACAATGGCTGACAAAAAAAAAATGATGTACAGTGGTAGCACCAAGCTTACCATAAAGAAACAAATATCTAGTACTTACCACATTGGGTATAAAAGTGTAGGGCAGTTCAAAGTGCCTTTAAGAAAATGGTTGAGGAAAGAGAGGCTAAATATCTATAAGCTGTTAAGGAGTGGTGGAAGCCATTGGACATTCTGAAGGTTAATGTGAACCTAACTCCAGTCTGTAGAATGGACCTACCACTGTATACATGGTAGGTGGATGAGCCCACAGCTCAAGCCATGTCAGAACTTCAGGAGATTAAAAAAAAATGGAAGACTTATTCCTAAGATACAATGTTGGAAAGTATCTCCATAGAAGTGTGTCACAAACTGTTAAGTAGAATGCTGACAAGTTACTCTACTTATGACTAAATAATACATATTCTTGCTAAACAGCATAATTTTGTATTGTTGAGCGCCATAGAAAGAATTTTGGAGAACCGCAGGAAAGGGAGGGGACACTAGAGGACTCAACATGACTACCCAGAGAGACAGGAGGAGATCTGTGTCCTTGGAATTCACCGATGAAGTAAGAGAGTAGTTTCAGCAGCATGGAGGCCAAAAGGCCAGATAGAGATAGCCGTGGGCAGATGACTGAATGGGAGGTAAAAAATTCAAAGACCCTGAACATCCAAGACTCTCTCAAAAACTTTGGTACAAAGGGAAAGAAAGGAGAATAGGTCTGTAACCAGAAGAGACTCAAGAATAAGGGAGATTCTTGATTTTATTTCTATTTTTAAGATGAAAGGAAAACCATTGTGTTTAAAAGTGAAAGGAAAAGATCTCATTGAATGAGAGAAGATAAAGATACTAGAGAGAGGGGGAAACTCTTTAACTTCCACTTGAAAATAATGAAAATAATATACTCATTTGAGCGATATGAAAGAAATAAAGTAGAAATTGAAAACCCTGCCCCTTCCTACAAGACCTACCATATTTAAGTCTCAAGGGTTATTGCTGTTCACTCTATATTTTCCCTAGTTCTTATTATCTTTTAGCATACTAGCTAGTTCTCCTACTAGAGAGTATTAGGTGTATTGTTCATTTTCCTGGATGAAAATGTAAGCTCCACAAAGGCAGCTATGTTTTTCTGTTCACTGCCTTGCACATAGTACACACTCAATAAATATTTGTTGAATAAATGAATGTTGCATATGCTTCAACTTTTTTTTTCAACATAATACCACTGTATCCTTACAATCTACCTTATTCATTTTAACAGTTACGTAAAATGGCTATAGCAAGATGTAAGCAATCTTTGACTGATGAGCATTGCAGATACTTCTAATTTTTATGATTACAAATAAGCATAGGCATATTTATTTTTTCTACTTTTCTGTAGGAGAATCTCTATAGAAGAGATTCCTAAAAGTGAAATTACTAAGTCAAAGACTATGAATGTTAAAATGTTGGCAGTACATCTTAAAATTGGCCTTGATTTGAGTATATGATAGTAGAGAGGGGCCACGGACAGAGCCAAATTGCAGGGAACATTGAGAATTTCAGGTGGGGAGAAGATCTGGACAAAGCCATCAAGAGAGGTAAAAAAAAAAATTACTTGGGCAAGGAGGATATCTGTGAAATGAATCATCGGGAGAACAAAAGGGATGAAATCTCTCTCCCAGATGATCACAGTTACCTTTCAAGAATACTCTCCCTTCCAGAGCTATACAGAAAGCTGGCAACTCAGACTGGAGAAACTATTAGCATTCCTTCCCTGGGCCATCCCTCTCCCCACAGCTTTGTGCCAAAGCAACCAGAGCTCCCAGTCTCCCTTTAAAAGTATAATTAACATTCTCAGTGGGATAGATTGTGCACATTACTTGCAGATGGCTGCTTCCTATCTTGTTAGCTCACATGCTGGCTTTGGAATCATATGCCAAACAATGCTTTTAGTTCCCTTTTTCCTTAATTAAGAGAATCTTTTGAGGCTGCAGCATTCTGTCTCTTCCTTTCACCAATCCACCAAACCTGTATTGAGTACTTACTATGGGCCAGACACTGTGATTGCCCAGATAAATTAGACATGGTCCTGCTTTAAGAAATTTACATTCTTTCCGAATTTCAGACCTATGTATTATCACAAGGTAATGTAGTAAATATTGGAAAAACAGTATATACAGAGTTCTTTAAATGACTTTAAAAGCAGAGGAGAGAAGAACTAATTGATTCTGCCTTGGGTACAGAGTCAGTATGCTTTGGCAGAGGGCTGACAGTTTAAAGTCAGAGAATGAGCAAAAGATTTGGGGTCAGAAAAAAGACCAGTTTCTAGTTCCTGCTCTCCACTTTCTAGCTGAAGACCTCTTGGCCTCAGTTTCCTCATTTTAAAAACAGAGATCATAGTCATCCCTAACCTCTCAGAATAGTTGGGAGGACCCCTCATTAACTACAAAAGAGCATACAAATTCAAAGCAGTATAAACATATCCAACATTTAGTTAGCATCTACTAAGTACCAGACATCATTAGGCACTTTACACACTTGAGCAACTTCAAGGCCTCGTTTCATAGCTGAGAGTCAGTTGTTAAATTCTAATTGGAAGAGTTAGAATGTGAACACATAGCTGCTAAAACACATACTCTTTCCAACATACTACACTGACTTCTACTTTTACTATTAGATACTAGAGTGGCCAAGATGCCATTGGCTAAAAGTGGATTCTGGCAATTAAGAGGTACACTAGAGCAGACATTACAAATCTACAAATTCTGAATATCCTCATCAGCTCCTCCCTTCTGTGTTATAAATCACTTGCTGTCACCATCACTATTTTTCAATTGACAAGAATTTAAATGTGTACTATACTCTGAGTCTTATAAGAGAATGACGATCAAGGAGTATTGTCCCCATGGCAGGTTTATTATTGCTGGGAAGGTAGAACTAAAGCCTGCACAGTGGAGAGCAGTCTACTTAGTTTGATGTAGCACATACTGAGTCTGAGACCATCAGATGAAGATAGTCGGAAAGCAGATAAAATTTGTATGTGGAGCTTTGGAATTTTTGAATCATCAGCATGCAGAGATATTTGAAATCAGTTGTGCAAGTATCAATCTGGTTACCAATCTTGCTCTGAATTTCAAAGTCCATAGCAGCCCAGGGGAAATACAAAGAAAGAGAGAAATTCAGTTACCAGGAGAAAAATATATGGTTTGTCTTCCTTTTCTCTGTGTTTTCAAATATCTCACCATCAGTCTCAAAAAAAAATTTATACTGAGGATGTAAATGAAAGAATACACATCTTCCCTCTGGCTTTAAAATTGTAAATAAATAAATATGAATATAATGAATCTAAAAGTAGTGTGTGGAATCCACAAAGCCATTAAAAATGCATTATTAAGAATCTTGTGGCATGTATTTAGCCCTATACAACCAGAAGTATCAAACCTTAGAGTATTCATTCGTGCTCCAAATACAGTTGGTCAAAACCCAGAAAGCATTTTCATAATGACAGTTTTCTATATGCCTATGCTCTACTAGAAATTATAGGTTCCATAAAAAGTAATAGCAGTATTATTTTAGTTAAAACCTAATTTACATTCTGCATTTCTGTTCAATAGTCTAGTTGATTGAGGCCCTTTGGGAACAACTCTCATCTTGTGGTACTGAAGCTCATTAAATAAAACCACGAATTGTGCAAAATGGTTACATACTTGGTTTACAAGTTCTTTAAATATTATTTACTTTTCTCCTTGGCTTAAAATATCAAGAATAAAAATCATAGATGTACTATGACTTTATTTTATACATACTGGTAAGGAACCACCTTATTGGAAATAGCAGCTTTGCCTATGTTTGGAGATAAAACTTGAAATAATTGCCTCAGAATCTTGAAATAGCATATTTCCAGGAATAGCCACTAAATCTGCTGCATGTGAATTCAGGAGCATTTAAATAAAAGTTCAATGAGATGCCATGTAACTAGGCAGGAGGAAAAAAACAAGTAGAGTGAAAACTAGAAACTTTGGCAGAAGCTTCACTGTTATTGAGCACTAAAATCTATCTTTCAAAAATCCTGTCAGCTCTATAACCTTTCCCATATTGTGCTAGATCATTAATTATCAACTTACTATCACTTCCACTCTATTTGAGCCTCCTCTGAATTTCAGAAGACAAGCTGAGAACTACAATTCCTGTACTCTTCCTCCCCATATGGTTCCTGATTAGACAATGAGATGCACTGGTGTGAGATCTGGAAAGGAGTAGCATTTGCATGCATATGTATGGGTAAACATTAGATTCAAAGCACCTCTTGGGTAGCTTATTGAGGATCCCCTGACTTATGCTATAGACCTGTGGTTCTCTAACTTCAGCATGAATTGGAATCTTATGAAAGACTTCTTAAAATGTACATTGTCAGGCTCTACTCCAAAGCTTGTGATTCAGGAGGTCTGGAGTGAGGCCTGAGATTATGAATATCTAACAAGTTCCCAGATGATACTGATGCCTTAGGTTGGGAAATCATATATTTAGGACAACTTTTATAGATTGGGATACTTGCAGGAGCTTCCCAAAGGTTCAAGGAATTCACAGAAGCTTTCAGATGAACTCTTGAGAACTACCTGGAACACAGCTGTAAGCTGAGAGCATCAGATCTCCATCCAGACCTTTGTCCCCACTCCTCCTGTTCCAGTGGCCATATAAATCTCTAATTCCATATGTGTAGAAACCTTCACATACCTAAGATAAAAACTGCTGATATACACCTCCTCAAATCCACAGCTACAGCCTCATTTATTGTCCTTTTCCTAACTGGTTGTTTATTAATCCAACCATCCTCCAAACAAAAAGATATTTCAATTCTCTTCCAAAAAAAATCTTTGATGTGTCCAAACTAGAAACAACCCAAATGTCTATCAATGGTGGGTGGATAAACTGTGGTGCAATGGAGTAATACTCAATAATAAAAAACTACTGGTGCATCTAACAATATAGCTGAAGCCAGACTCAAAGGCAGCCTACTCTATGGTTTCATTTCTATGACATTCTGGAAAAAGCAGAACTATAAAGATAGAAATCAGATAAGGATTACCAGACTGGTATGTGAGATGGAGAATGACTACAGTGGAGAAAAAAATTTTGGAAGAAATAGTCTATATCTTAGTCGCAGTGGTGGTTATACATCTCTAAATATTTGTCAAAATGTGTAGAACAGAATACCTCAAAAGGAAAATTTTTATTGTATGTAAATTATACCTCAATGAATCTGACTTTTTAAAAAAAGATGGTTGTTCTCTATTGCCAAAGGCAGTAATCCAAATTTCTCAAAGAAAAAAGGAATAAAAGGGAAACACATAGAAAGGGTTTTATGCTTATGAGTGGTGCAAAAAATAAAGCAGGTCCAAGTCCACACTAGCATTTAGAGTCCTCCATATATTCAGAAGAGCTGTCTTTCAAGATTGCTAATGGCAGCCATGAAAATCTAAAGAAATCAAACAGTGTTGGAAAGAGGCAAAGAATAATCTAATCTTGCCATCTCATTTTATATCTCTTTATAAAAGTTAATATGATCAAAGTCACAGGCCAAGGCACTTTTTTCTGGCTGCCCTAAAAAATCTGGCAGTAGATGGAAGCTTGGTATACAAGTTGGTAAACTCAGTTCATAAAAGCATGAACTCAACTCTCACTTATCTCATGAGCTAGCAGAAAATTTTGGAATTATGGAAATCTGATCCTGTTACCAAACACTCCATTATTCTGGAAAACATCAGCCATTTAGTTCTCTGGAAACCTCCACATTTAATGTATTTTATTTAAAATATACTTCCTGCACTGTGGTAGAGGCTTCTAATGTTCCCTCATATCTAGATACCTTCTCCTTCTAGATGCATTGTAAGATTACACTTCTCTGACTCTCATGCTACATGTGGGGAGAGCCACATGACTAATGCCAGCCAGTGGGTTGTTAGAAGAAATGGTCTGAGGTTGGAGTACTTATTTGATAGTGTGAGATGTTCTAACACTCGTTTCTCATAGCAGTGATCAGGGTGGAGACTTCATGTTGACCTGGAAGGCAGACTGGATTACAAAAAAATGGCCCTCAGATGATTTACATAAATGAGAAATGAGTTTTTATTGTCATAGGCACTGAGACCTTGAGGTTGTTTGATATAACAGTATCATTTAGGATACCCTAGTTAATATACCCATATTTAACCCCCAAGTTTGATATTAACTGAGAGATGTTATTATCCTAGTCAGTTTCATATGGGAAAAGAATTATTCAATCCAAAGGCCTTGTAAACTTTAATATAAAAAGAGCACAACACTTGCTTCATATGAAGGGCCATTTGCTAAATAAGAATCATCCAGACTCACCTTTGATTACAGCTTACATTGTGTCTTTAAGTCCATGGGGAACTCTGCTTTGTAAAGAGACAATGAATATCAATTCCCTAACTTCAAACATCACCAGTAATACTCATTATTATAATAGCAGTTACAGCTTTGGAAGTATTGAGTACATTTTATCTAGAAAGCCTAAGGAAATCTTTTCCTTTGCATTTTGAGAGTGTTCAACTAGAGGATAAGATGTAGATGTTATGGCCAATTAAATTCTATGGAGGAGGACTTAAGGGGTGACAATCTGGTTAGAAGAGATGCTTCAGTTGTACAGAACTTCACATATCATTGAGAGGATGTCAATTGTCTATATCAGAGATGCCCAATAGAACTTCCCACAATGATAAAAATGTCCTATATATGTGCTAGCCACATGTGGCTATTGATCACTTGAAATATGGTTTGTGTGACTAAATAACTAAATGTTTAATTTTATTTAAGTGTAACATCCATAAGAGACTAGTGGTTACCATACGAGACCACTCAGATCTGTAGCAATGAATGGAGCTAATGAAGGTATGAAGAGCCAAATCTTCCCCAAATCTCACCCATTATATAGTCACTGGTGAGATAGGAAGTTTTCAAAAATAGCTGTAGTTTTTAATTAAGCCATATTAAAAATATAACAGTTTCCCAAAATTTCTAAATCATTGCTGAGGTAGAATCTAGCACAAATAATTATTCTTCTAATACTCTTTTATAAGGTTCTTCCAACAAGGAAACAAGATCAATACAATGAACCTGACCAAATGGTTGGTAGATATAACAATCAGGACGAGCTAGGTTAAAAAAAAAATTAGTGGCTTTACAGCAAAAGTTATTCATCATTCATGATATATGTCCTTTGTTGGTCAACAAGTAAACTCTACTCATTGCTGTTACTGTGGATTTGTGCTACCACACTTGCTAAAACAGGAAAGTGAGAACCTGACAAATTACACATTCTTTTTTCAGCCTTCCTAAATGTGGCTTGTCATACTTCATTGACTAAATTAAGTCCCATGGTCACATCTAACTTAACCTGATATGGCAAAATATAATCCTACCCTGTGCCTACAAAGGGAAGACCTAAAAACATTTAATGAACAGACAAATACGACTATCACAATTGCTTTTACCTTTTTTTGTCTGTATCTGCTTTATAATACCTTATAGAGTCATCTTTTTGAATATTTACTAATGTAGAACAGTTTATTCCCTGAAAATATTAGGCAATTAAAGAAAGAATAGAGTTATCGAGTAACTGCTGTATTTTAGGTACCATGCTAAGAATATCCACATATGTTATCTTGGATCCTCTTCCCTATAAAGTAGATACTCTTATTCTCCTTTTACAAATGAGAAAACAGGCACATAAAATTTTCCTTTTCTTAAGGTTACACAAATGCAATCATGTGCCACATTGCATTTCTGTCAATGACGGGCTGCATATGTGATGATGGCATACCACATAGCCTAAGTGTATAGTAGGATACACCATCTAGGTTTGTGGACTTACACACTATGATGTTTGCACAATGATAAAATCACCTAACAACACATTTCTCAGAATGTATTTTCAACATTAAGTGGTGCATGACCATAGTGAGAAGGAAAAAGATGAATTTGAACCCAGATCTAAAGTGTATAGTAGGCTATAGTGTCTAGGTTTGTGTAAGTATACTCTATGTTCACACAATGCCAAAAATCACCTAATGACTCATTTCTCAGAATGTATCCTGGTTGTTAAGCAGTTCATGAACCATAGTAAGAAGTAGAAAAGGGATGAATTTGAACCCAGGTTCAAGTCTTTCCTCCAACCCACATTATCTATCAACACAGCATTGCTATGAAATACTTATCAAATTAAAATATTTGTTATATGCTATTGCTTGCATATTCAATTCATTAACTTATAGATTTATGTATTTAGTAACGGTTCTGTACCCAAAATTTTAGCTGAAATAGAGTATTTTAAAAAAGAAAATTACCATCTTCAAAAAGCTTAAAACTCAAGGCTTCCAGGTAAGAAAACACTAGTCCATATTCCCAGCTAATCAGATGCTGCATCCAAGATGAAGATAACTTACACACAGGAAATCTGATGCAAAATGTAATATTTTCGCAGGTGGTACAAAAGCAAGTGAGGGCAATTCAACACTGCCAGACACAAATCTTAAATCTCATGCGTAGCAAAATATTCCTACTTTCTCACTCAGTCTTCATCAGCCTGCTCATTCAAGTCATCAGTATTCTTGTCAGGCATGACATCAAATGATTCAATAGCAACATTTCTCTCATTCTCTGGTGTAAAATTTTATTTAGAGAGTGACATACATTTTGACATTTGAGATTTTTTACTGAAATTTGAAACACAAAGACAGAGAATTGCTGCCAACTACTGAAGTCAAGCATTTACCTCAGGTTCTCAATAATAAGATCTCATCTAGAAATATGGACAGCCAGTGTCCTAATGGAAAATTTTTGCCTGCATTTTTAATATTTCTGCCAAAAAGTTTGATGGCTGAAGCCAGTGTGTTTTCCACAAATAATGTTTTATTCAGCAAAATTCCTGCCACGCTAGGTAATTGGATAATGATTAATTGAACACATACCCCCAAATCATGTAAGAACTCAAATGGATGAAGGGATGTTCAGGTTGTTCCCTGATCAAGGATGCCCTGCTGAAAAGTTTAGGTAATAAAAGACCACACTGCCATAGGTGCTTATTCACACAAAGGGCTTAAACCACAGTACATTATATTTGAGACTAGCTAGATATAATTTAATTTCTTTCTTGAAGATTCAGAAGGCACTTCAGAAGCTTGCAGGACTTCAGGTCTCTCAGCATGAAATAAAATCCTCACAAAACAGCAGGCTCCAAAGCACCTATTGGTAGAGACCTAATGAATACTAGCAGTGGCCAGCACGTATTCCATTCTACAGATAAGGAAATGGATATTCGGTAAGGTCAAGTAATTTTCCTACAGCTTCACAGACAGCTCACAATGAGACCAGATTCAAATTCCACTCTTTCTGACACCAAAACCCTGGTTCTTTCCATAATCCCACATTGCTTTGCAAAGGCAAGGCTAACTGATAAAGATTCCTGTCTCTAAAAAGAGAGAGAGAGAAAGAGAGAGAGAGAGAGAGAGAGAGAGAATCAGATGAGCTAAGTTATATTAATAGCTAGATTCCATCAATATTATACTAAAGAGAGAAAAATAAATTGAGTTTTTAATTTTGTCTTTGAGTCTTTCACCAAAATACTTAGACTCAGCCATGTATCTTCTTTCACTTGGTCTCAGCAAGTTGTTAAAGAAGCCTTTCCCTGGGTTCCCCTACCATGGAGACTTCATCAGAAGATCAGCAGTGCTGACATTAAAATTATTTTCTTCTCCTCCTCATTGAAAAGGGAGCTTTTTATATTAAATAACAGCTGCCACAGAACATTGGCTGATGGTAAACAGTGGGTGCTTGATAAACAATAACATAATTTTAATATTATAACAGCTGACACATCTCAATCCAGTTAAGTACTAGGAACTGTTCTGAGTATTGTAGATATATAATTCATTTATTTCTCACAGTAACTCTGGGATGTAGATCCACTCATTACCTTCATTTAACAGATGAAGAAACAGAGTTACAAAAATAAGTTATCAAAGGTAATAGTTTGTAAGTGGAGGTAATTTTAGCTGATAATTAAATTCATCTTGAGAATGAGGATTTGGAAGAAGGTTAAAAGGGATACTGATGGATTATATTACTCACATCACTCCTCTATTGAAATTTGAATATGCATATAATTACACATACTAATATTAATATATTTTAAATTACAATAAAAGCCAATATACAGTATATAATATAGTAACATATAAAAGTAGAAAATTTTCACCCATAGAAAACTTAAAATCTCTGCAGAAATGTGGCATTCTAGGCCAGACTAGTAAATGTATGCCATAATTTCCTACCAATAGCTGTACCAGAGATTACCAACAATCTCTCTATTCTTTTTCACTGAGGCCAAAAAGGAACCCTGAATCTTTTTAACAATTCTTCAGGCAGCCCCAATCACCAGAGCAGAGCTTCCTTGACAAGTTCAAGTCAACGTGTCAGACTTGCTCTTGGCAGCTGAAGTGGAGGATTGCAGCCAAGGGTGGTCCTGCAGAACCATCGATATTCAAGGGCAGCAAGTGGTTCCCTCATCACCACACCTAACCGTGGTGGCAGAGCAATGGGCTCTAACAACAAGGAGGGGCAGGAGAGCTGAATCAAGAGTGGAAGTGACCCCAGGGATGAAGAGCCCCTCTTCTTCTCCCTATTGGACCCAAATGAAGCCCCTGACCACCAACATTCCCAGTGAAAATATAGTTTAAAAAACATAGTAAAATTCACATTCTAAATACTATATCAGATACTTTCATTGAGTGGTATGTGAAAATGAGCCAAAGTTTCATCTCAAACTAATTTAATTAGTTCAAGAGGTGCTCTGTAAGGAGAAGCTAATCAGGACACTCAATATACAGAAGCTGAAAAAGAACACTCAGAACTTTTTCTTTAGGAATTTCCTCCTTTCACCCTTAAAAAGAAACGTAGGTAGTGCCTTAAAGCCCTTTACTGGCAATCTATTTGTGGCCAAAGCTTGTGACTGAAGCTGAAACAATGCAGAAAAGAGACTGTGCGTGTAAGAATAGTTCCACATTCAATTCTAGAAAATGTAATGCTCTCACTTTTCAACCAGAATGATGCACTAGGGGTCCTACTCTCTCCAACACCAGATATTATTACTCCTATTATTACTCATCCACTTATAATAGCCTCTTTATTCAATACTTACTTTGTGCTAGATATTTTCTCATAGTTTCACAACTACCCCATAAATTCATCATTATTGTTATGCTCATTTTGCAGATTAGAAATCTGAGGCTAAGAGACATTAAATATACCTAAGAGTCACAAACATGATTCTCTTGGGTTGATTTCTACAGAAGTAGACAACAGAACTCAGGGGAAAGTGAGTTATTAGGATGCATTTTTATAAAAATCAATAACTACCCAAGCGAGGAAATAGAACCCAGGAGGGAAGGAGACTAAACAAGGGTGGGATAACAGGCAAATATCCTTCTCATGGAAGGAAATGTGACTCTCTCTGACAGGGAAACTCTTAAATAGCCTGGATCATACTTCAGAATTATTGCTGTGGGGTGAAAGAAGCTGGGATATTTATATCAGTTGTTGGTTAGGGGCTGCCACTGGGGCTTGTAAATTCCCAGACACTTTCAGGCTTTCTAAAGAAACTGGAAAAGAGGTTCCAGTAGCCTGATGGTGTCTTTATCTCTTTGCTGAAAAAACTCAAGTGTTGGCTACTAGGAGCTGTAGCAGGTGCTTTGCAGTCCTGCCCAGATGACCTTGCCTCCAATTCTCATGTCCAAAGCTCTCATCTCCTATCTGCAATCCTACCCAGAAATTGCCCTTGGCCAGAGGAGCAGCCTTGCCCAAAGTTACATCCCTTCCATGTAATGGCTGTGTGGGGGGCAGGGTGGGGAGGTAGGGTGTGTAATGAGGGAGAAAAAAACCCGGGGCCCTGGCCTCCTGTGTTCAGCTCTGAAGGGCCATTCTTGCTTCATAGCTCCCCACAACTAGGCTGTGGCTCAGTCTTCCCTCTGCCCAGTTCTGCCTCCCACACTGTTACAGGTGTGGCTCCCAAGAGCCCTCCTCGTGAACCTTCTACTCACAGTTTCTGCTTCAGAGTCTGTTTACTGAGAAAGCAAACTTGAGTCAGGAAGGAAGGCACACGGGAAGCCAATGTGATCAAAATGGCAAAGGGATTTTGGAGTGGGTACACTTTCTGCACCAGCTACCCCGGTGCATGATAGAAGCAGGAAAAAATACCTTAAAATGCTAAAAAGCAAGACATAGCATATTTCTTCATTTTGTTAAACCAAATTTAATTAAGCTCTGAACTGACCCAAGTGCTTGGACAGATGTTGAACCTTAGTCATTTTTTGAACCTGTCTGTAGGCTTGCACAATAAATCAGAAAAAGCAGAGTGCTGTAGTGGGTGCTGTTCCATGGCACATCTCACCTCATGCATGAATGTTCCGAGGAGTGGGAATTGGAGGCATGTAATATCTGCAAGGGTGATGGTGGTGGTAATGGTTCAGGATAGAGAATTCTTAAATTCTGGCCATTCAAGGCGCACAAAGGCCTGAACAAGCCATGCTTCATAACTGGTCCCCTGGTCCTCACCTTTTACAAAGCAGGAAAGAACAAGCCTTGTTGGTGAAATGCAGTAATTGGGACCCTCTGGTCAGTTGAAAGTTTTCTCTTTGCTTTCCATAGATGCTCTGTCCTCAGACTCCTCCTACCTTCTTTATTCTCTTGCCTCTTCCCACCCACTGCTGCTTCCCCCAACAACAGCCTCCTATGCTGGTCAGGTCTTATCTCTACTCTCCCTGGGCCACTGCTGTGCCTCTATTTCTTCTTCCCCATAACTGTCTTTTTTTTTTCTTAGCCAGAAATGCCCTGCAGTTTTTTCTCCATTTATTTAAATCTCATCCCATCTCTCTGACTTCAAAGCAAGTTCCCCTTTCTCCAGGAAGCCATTATTTGCTGTACAATCCACACAGAACCTTTCCTTCTCCGACTGCCAATAATACTCACAATCACAGCATACCTTTGAGCAAAATACATCCACCTGTTATCATTTTTGTACAGATGCTTTACCTTCCCAAATGGACTACTAGCTGACTTTAACTAATAAAAGCCCTTCCGAAGCTTCGACAGCACAGAACATGGGAACACAGAGGATATGCTCAGAAAAAAATAAATCCACTGGTGACTCATTACATGAAACTTAAGAGCCAACAGTGATTCCTAGTTTCAGCCCTCCTTCCAGGAATAGCAATTACAAGCTGTGGCTGAACTGTGTCCATTTTTTTCCATGTTTACTTTTCAGTATTGAGTTGTGTCTCATCCTGAGGAAGACTGGCTCCTCCCACTCTCTTTTTCTGCACTCCCACTTCCCACATATCCTTCCCAGAAATGAGACACACTACCTTGCATCAAATGCCCCCATGGCAATGTCTCTATTTACCCTGAGAGGCAGATCCTCAGCTGTTAGGCATCATGGTCCTCCAAGAATAAACCACAGGAGAACGAACCATGGGCCTGGATGCACCAAGACTCAGAGGAGTTGATAGGAAAGGGTACTGGTCTCACCACTGATGGAATAGTGGGTCCAGCCATACTCAGAAACAACAAGAATACCTGTCAAGAATGGAATGCTTGAAGAGAGACCCCAGAAAGATTAATAAGTATGTGCAGCAGTGGCAGACTGCCATGAGAACTATTTTTGCAATCTGGGAAATGTAGCAAAATGAGAAGCAAAAAAGAATGGTGCTTTTTATGTGTCAAGACTAAAATGGATTTTGAAAGTCAAAGAGATGGGTTCAAATCCTGGTTCTGCACTATCTAGGGGTTACCTTAAGAAAGTCATCTCTCTGAGTTCCTTATCTATAAGGGGAGAGAGGTAAATAGTACTTATGCCATAGGGCAGTTATGATGATTATAGTACAAATGGCTAGTTGATCACCAAGAATCATGATCCCCATCTCTACCATAGAGCCTACTGATATACGGGATCAAGCAAATGGCTTTAGGTTCTACCAGTTGCTGAGCCAGGAAGTAGAAGACACCTGATCTTTCAATCATTTTGGGGCAATCTGTCAATCAAATTCCCATAGTGGACTCATGAATATGTTACAAATAAGCCACTGAGACTTCAGAGTTTGTCTGTTAAAGAAGCTAATCTTAGATTAGCCAAAACAAGAATAACATGTTATATCTCAAGCATTGAACACCATGCCTGACATAGCATAAACATACAAAATATGGTTGGTTGCTCTTGTTTTTATTTACCCTAACTCTATACAGCAGAGGTACCCATCTGTGGCCCAACCCCTAGGCCACAGATGGGTACCTGTCAGTGGCCTGTTAGGAACCAGGCCACACTGCAGGAGGTGAGCAGTGGTGAGCAAGCAAAGCTTTATCTGTATTTGCAGACGCTCCCAAGCATTAGCATTACCACCTCAGATCATCAGGTATTAGATTCTCATAGGAGTACCAGTCCCTGATGCCAAAAAGTTGGAGACCACTGCCAGCACTTTACATCTTCTAGGATACTTCTATATGAGACAGATTAATTTAATGTGTTGCCAAGCACTGAAGATGCTACAACTTTTTAAAAAATGCATAGACTTCACTCTTCAGGTATTCATATGCTAGTGGTGTAATTAGACCCATAATATAATATATTGCAAGGCAAATTTATGTTGCTCAATGTACAATGAAAACGAGGATATTAATTTTAGTTGAAGAGGTCCTAGAGGAGGGAAGATATGAAAGCAGCCTTGAGGCACAATTTTTACTTTGCCAGGGGGTTGAGCAGGGGGAATTTAGACAATTCGGGCAGTATTAAAGGGTCCCAGCAGATGTTTCCAAACCTCTTTCTTTGTTCTCCTTTATAAGGAAGGCATGGCAAGAGGAAACAAGCTATGCCAGGGCTGGGTGCAAGAGGAATGGCAGGTGCTTTGAGAGTGCAGTGAGAATTAGGGCTGCAAATGTCAAATGGGACTAGATTGAGAGGGGCCTCAAATGCCAGCCTCAGGAGTCCAGACTTTGCTTTATTAGTCACGAAGTACATTAGGGCTCTGACTGGAAATGACAGAAATCCAACTAGCGCTAGCTTAAACAAACAAAGGGATTTACAGGCCCTGCTCATGAACTATTAATAGGGTTATAGCTGGTCTTCAGGGACAAATGAAGCCAGGAACCTGAATACCATTGAGAGTCACAGGTAGCATCCCCACTCCCCACCCACATTTGGAGTGAGGTTCTGATTATGCATGACTGAAGGTCAGAAGCTAGACTCTAGTAAAATCACTGAGATGAACCATCATGTATTACCACAGAGAGGTAGACCAGCCAGCCTGTGCTGAAATGTTCTAATAATTCTGGGAGGTTTCTTTGAAATGCCTGAAATCTTTGCCTTGGAAACTCATATACCTTGAACCAAACTCTCTCTTTCCTTGAAGCCTCTGAGGGCTTTATATCACAAAGGGTACAAGGACAGTTTTTAGACTCCATTCCTGTTCTGCTGCAAGTGAAAGTCACTGTTGGAGTTTTCTAAGAAGTCTTCACCTAGGTACAACCAAAACACTTTTAATCTCCTCTTGGACCTTCGCCATATACTAAAATTATTTCATCCTTTCTCTTTTCTGAGGTCCTGCCAGGGTCTCTTGTTTTGCTAAGGAATAGATGTTTTGAACATACTGGAGAGTTCCACATCTGTTCTCCCTGGTAGCATATGACAAGAGATGATCACGGCCTTATTTTGTGTTTTGTCTGAAATGGCCTTCCCTATTTTTACTACCACTTTGCTAAAAACAGCCAAAGTTATTTCAGGATCAAGACAAAGCATCATCACAATGTTCTGGGTGGGCTGACTTTTTTAGTCATTCCACTCCCATCTATCTTTGATCTATAATATTTTCATTTTAATCTGTTGAATACTTTGTATGTTACTCTGAGAATTTAAGCAAGATACCACAGTGTTCTTTTGTATTTTCTTTCCATTTTTTATAGTTCAATATACATTTTTGTTAGAACAGTTAAGTATCACCAGAAGTCATAAAACAACACAAGTGTAACAGCCTATTATATAAAAATACATCATGCTTTTTGGTCATTTTAAGAAAGGCTACTTAACTAAAACCAGGAAATAAAAAGAGTTAAGTAACAGAGACAAGAACTCTCCCCAATTTTTTTTAGCAGACAGAATGGCCTTTCTTGAGAAGGCAAATAATATTATCTATAAACTATTTCTATTTTATGCAGTCACTTACTCTAATCACAAACACTTTCACATGAATTCCAACATACATTTCACCATGCACTAAAGTGAAATAATGGTAAGACTATTAATGATACAAGAAAATTACTGTGGTTTGCCAAACTACTTCTGCTGTCAGGTCTAAGCTCTGTCATTATTAGAAAGGAGAGTTTGTGTAAATCCATTTCTAAATCTCATCTGGTCCCACCTGCAACCAGCGATATTTATTTACCAGCAGGTAATTAGGACAAAATTTACATGTGTGGCTATCACCAACATGAACCTCAAATTTACCATTCACCCAAAATTGTTATTGAACAACAACAAGGTACAAAGATTTATGCTAAGGATGGCGGGGTTGGGGGAGGACAGGAGAGAGAAATTTTCTGTTCTTTAGGAACTGACAGTCTAATAGTAGGAAGAGAAAAGGGGCATTAATATGCAAAGACAAAAATAAATGTCTGAGAGTTAAGAAGAGGGCGTGGTACGGCAAAGAGAAAGAGCCGTGGACACAAACTGGATTTGGCTCTCAGTCTCAGTATGTTGTTCAGCTATTACTGCAATAATACTGTGTAACAAGCATCTTAAGAAGTTTAATAGCTTACAACAACAAACATTTTTCGCACTCTGCACACTTGAGTTTTAGATGATCTAGAATGTGTTCCTCCTAGATTCCTGGATGTGGCTCTAGACTGTGAGTTGGATTCAGGTCTTCTCTACATGTCTTTTAACTTTTTGAGCCAGTATCTGCCTGAGACACGTTCTTCTCATTGCAAAGAAAGGCACATGACCTTTGATTTTTGGCCACAGGAGCCATACACTTTATTACAGTGGAATAAAGTTTTCATCATATGAAAAACTATTTACGAAGGCTGAAATTTCCAAATGTAAAAAATATGAATGGGAAAGCAAATAAAATTCTCTCTAGCTCCCTTCTCTCTTTCTTTCTCTATTCTACTACAACTATGGTTACAATGGCCCAATACTTTCAAAACTTTTGTTTATATTATAAGGTTGATGACTTTGAAGTGATGCATTTTGTTTCTCAGAGCCCCTTAACAAGTTTGGGGGGTAGAAATTGCTCTGAAACTTACTTTGAAGCAGGGTAGAGAAAACAAAATTATTCTAAGGAAAATATATCACAAACTTTGGGATACCAGAGTCTAATAAGAGGAAACATTCTAAGAGGAAATGTTGACCAAGAATATCATGGTGAGTAGAGACATTAACGCGACACAGGTTTAGAAAAAAATGTCACTATAGTGAAGAATGGTTAAGTCTTTAGGGAAGTAATGACTGATGTTAAATTTTAAGTTGTCTCTACCATAGTGTGCTATTATTTTTGTCCCCAAATACTGTATGCCCAGAGTAAAACCTGTACCACACAATATCTTCTATAATTGAACTTGGAAAAATAAAATAGAGAGTTTGAGCAGCAGTGAGACAAGTACTAGGAGGAGACAGAAATTGAAAGATGCAAGACAGGTAGCAGAGGTGAAAAATTCAGCAGATGGAAGAAATCACAATGAAAACTAAAACACTAGAAATATAAGACTCCCCAAAAATTCTCAGATTCTAGGCCATCTCCAAAATTTCCAGTAATCCTTAGTTTCCCTTTGATTTCTGTTGAGAACTCCTCTTTCCCCAGCTGGTAGGGCTACAAAC
Source organism: Macroglossus sobrinus (assembly GCA_004027375.1). Classification (NCBI taxonomy): domain Eukaryota; kingdom Metazoa; phylum Chordata; class Mammalia; order Chiroptera; family Pteropodidae; genus Macroglossus; species Macroglossus sobrinus. The sequence continues at coordinate 394,157 of PVKZ01001194.1, read as the reverse complement.
ACATGGGCCTTCTACTGCAATTTTATGAGTGGAAGTGGAACCTACAACATGAAATGCTCAATATAAAAACTTCTACCCTCCTGAAAAGAGAAACTGGTCCATTTGGGGCACTCAACCCCATCAGAGTGCTATGGAAAAGGGATAGGGGTTACGATAGATGCTTGGAGAAAGAGAGTTGTTTTCCTCAGTGTTTATAACTAAGGACCTTATAAAGTCAGATCTGATGCTAACTATCATTTCTACCTCTTAAAGAGAACCTGCCTGAGAATAAAGCCAATACAGCAAAAAGCACATCAGGCTTCACCTGGGTCTCCTAGTGGGATCCTAGGACTCCCAATTTCCTCTGTCTTAATTAATATAACTGTGCCTGACACATAGTAGGGACTCAGTAAGTATTATTTAATTGCATAGGTAAATAAATGAATGTGTTGAAACCTTGCACAGGCTCCTCAAAGAGTAGGTAGTTGTAAAAGAATAAAACTGTTTGGCAAATATTAATTTCTTACTCCCTACTCACACAAGAAATATACTTACTTCCTTGACTGATGTTAGGCTTGGCCATATGATTTTTTTAGTTTAGGTAGATCATCCTTCCTCACCCCCTTGAACCTGGACTTAGTTCTATAACTGGCATCCTCCAGTGGGACATAAGCAGAATTGATGCAAAAGAGATTGTGCAACATGACTTACCTTCTTATACTTCCATCACCACGAGAAGAATTCCCATTCTCCCAGGGTAGCTGCTGCTTAGTTAGTCTAGGATCTGGAATGAACACATATAGAGCAACCCTGAGTCATGCTTATAATAAGAAGATAAGGCCAGCTGGGTCTGCACTTTGAAGCACAGCCACCTAACTAGCCCAGCCTAGAACAGTCAACCATCAGCAACCTACCAAGAAGTAATAATAAACGACTATTATTTTAAGCCACTGAGTTTAGAGTGATTTGTAGTACAGCATGATTGTAGTACAAAATAACAGATACATCCAGTATCGCAGCAACAATAACAGCACTGTCACTACCATTGCTATCATCATGAGACAGACCTCAAGTATATGATATTGTTCATTTGCAGGAGTAATGCTTCTGTTGAAAAAATGGAAGTGAAAAAATGGAAGACACCTAAAGGAGATACTAGAGAAGGGCAAGACATTGCTTATGGAGCCTATAAAGGCCTGAAGAACCTGCTATAAAGGTTAATTGCTATCACATTAAAAACATGAAGTAATCAATTCATTTCCTTTTTTTAAATAACAATTCCAAAAGGCCCTCACAGATTTGAGTGGGGTAACCAGTTTAACAATAGCTGATGATAGAGATGCAAACCAAGTCATTTCTCAGGGTCCTCAACTTTCAGCAGTGGTGACTATTAAATGCAAACCAAAACCCCCTATCTTTCCAATCATCATTGTTTTCAGACGCTAATATACAGCCTATATATACATTTGTTGCCTTTTCCCTGAGAAATTTCAAAAAGAAAAAAAAGCAAAGAAAATGGCTTTTTGTTTGAATTTCCTTGAACAGTCATTTGGTGAAGCAAGCACTGCTGTCTCTTGTAAACATGCAAAATTCACTTAAATGATCTCTGACTGCTCTGAGTCTTGTAGAAAACTGTCTCAAACGGATCATGAAATGTGAAATGCATACAATATAGGCAAGATTGTCTTTATGACAGCTCACTGAAGAGCACAATTGCTGGTGCTTTTAATGCTCTAGGCTAGGGTTCTGATGTCTGTCATCTTGAAATGCAACTCACCCCAAAGCCTAGGATCGAAGTTGCAGGTAGAATTCAGGAAGTCAGGGGACAAGGATGGTTGCAGGATACAGGGGCCTAGGAAACAACCCAAGCATTACACAGACTCACCCAAGACTATGTGACAAAAAATGCTTTGATCATTTCACTCCTTGCCTCTTCACACATCTGCCCTTATCTCCATCTTTCTAAGAGGTATCCAAGTATGCCAAGTAGACCAAACTGTTCACACAGCAATACTGACTAGTATATGTTCGCTTATGCTGGGTGTGTCCTACAAATAAAGGTGCACACCTCCTGGAAACTTTCCAACCCTTCTTTTCTTTCATCTGGTTCCCTCTTCCTGGTAAATTTCATCCATGTCATAGTTAATGCCTACCAAAACTTTAATTCCAGCCTGACTTCTTTCAAGCAAGATCCATTTGCCACATAACAACTTGGACATTTCACAAGCATTCAGACTTAGTGTGACCCAAGTAGAAATAATTAATATCTCCCAGACATATTCCTTCTCCTGCCTTTTATCAGGTAAAGGTACCAGCCCAAGCTAAGGAACTCAGAATCATTCTTTACTCTTTTCTTCTCACTACCTTCAAAGCTAAGAGGATGCAAAGAGCTGCAATTTCTATTCTGCTAACTTATATCTGCCATTATTTTCAGAAAACTTTCCACTTATTTATTCATCCAATATTCATTGAGTCCCTCTTCTATCCTAGGCTTTATTGTAGGTGATTTAGTATACAGTAGTGAGTAAAAGGGAGTAGAATCTGATACAACAAAATATGCCTTTTTTTGTATAAAAATTATTTTGAGCTGGTTATAAAAAAAAAACAGCAGACATGGGATAAGCTTGGAAAACCAAGTAGAAGTTACAGTTTGCTAAGAGACATTTATACTTATAAGGAAAATTCTCATTTATAAGGGTGTCTCCCTCTCTGTATCAGGAAGAAATGACTAACTCTCTAGAAATCTTTATCAATGGAGAAGGCAGAGACTTAACTCTGTATATGCACCATATCTTCTATTCACTGTGCTTTTCCTGGTCAACTTCCACAACTGCCTGGAAGCAGTGGAGATGGTAAGGAAGGCAGAGCCAAAGGATTTTACAATTGGTTAAATGGGGAGTGGGGCAGTTATAGAAGAGAAAAACCAAGGGCAACTCCAAGGTTTTGTACTGAACAACTGAAAGTATTGTGTTGCCATCAACTTAGATGAGAAAAGAACAGCTTTAGAGAAGGGAAGATCAGTAGTTCTGTTTTGAATATGTGGAGTTAGAAATGCTTTTGAGACATCTAAGTGGAGATGTCAAATAGGGAGTTAAATAAAAAAGACTGGAAATCAGGAAAGAAGGATGAGGCTGCAGATATGTCCTTATGCAGGTCCACATCATCACTCACCCGCATTATTGTAATGATCTTATAACTGAATTCCCCACCTCCAATTTTCTATTTTCTACCATTGCCCTTACATTCCTACCAGAGAGGTATTTCTAAAAACAGAATCAATTACATTTGGCATCTATTTAAAAACCCTGATTTTTCATTAAGTACCAATTCAATGTTTCTCCACACAATGGCACTCAAGAGCTATATCTCGAGTTCTTTCTTATTAGTCCCAACCATGTGGAGATGATATACTAGTTCCTGGACTAATTGATAAGTCTTGAATGTGTCAGGCACCTCTGAACATTTGGTCATGTTCTCTCATCTGGAATAACACTCCTTTTTGGGATCCCTGGCAAATCCACTTATCCTTAAAGTCTTAGTTTAAATGTCATCTCCTTGTTAGACACTAAACTGTACTTCCCAGTAAAATTAATTTATCTTCCTTTCATCTTGCTACTGCCCTTTTTATGTTCTTCTAGTGATAATCCTTACCATATAGCTTTCCATCTTTCACTAACCTACTGTGGACAAAAAAAATAAATGTTCTATGGAAAGTAAGGTCACATAATTATCTAATTATAAATTACTAAAAGGGAAGGCCATGGTAAGTAGTCATGCCCCAGACCTATAACTTCTTTAGTAAAAGGTTTTAAACCAGCCCTGTCTATTGTTCTTGTGCCTCTAGGTTAACATACTTTTGAAATAGCAGAAGTAATATCCCCTGAAAGGGGTATTAACCTGTGAGAAAGGGCATAATCTTGTTAGCTATCCTGTAATCTAATCTCTACCTTGCTTTCTCCAATCTTCTTGTGTCCCTTCCTTAATTTCAAATGCATAAAAGAAGCTGCAAAACTGTTATTCTCTGGGGCATTTGAGATCTTGCTCCACAGCATAAACTGTCAGTTTCACTCAAATAAATTCTTTAAAAATTTTTTTCTACAGGTTTGGACATTTCTTTTGTTGACACCACTGAATAGATGCCACTTTATTCACTTCTCTAGATCAGTAGCTAGCATAGTGCCCAGCAAAAGTGCATAGCATTGCAATGAACCAGAATAAATCTAGCTGCTCTGTCAGGACACAAATCTGGGAATGTGGGGCAGTGGAGGGAGGAGGGGGCAGGTGCAGGAGAAAGTAGGAGTGACATGCTATATCACATGGGGAAACCAGAGGCTGTGGGTCACAGTAAGAGGGCCCTCTCCAGGTGGTTGACAGTCTTTGGAGTCCACAGAAGGTAGAAGATCCTCTTTCACTCCTTCCTACTGTAATCCTAGCAGAGAAGAGCAGTAGAGGTAACAGACTTGAGTTCTAACAATAAGGATTCTGCTTAGGCATAAAGAATGTCCTCATTAAAGCAAGAAATGAGATGGAACTTACAGAGAAACATTAAGGAAAATAGAAAAATGTTTCCTAAATTCATCAGGTGCCAGGACATCAGCAGACACCTCAGTTCATCATACTTTTCTTCTTTCATGTACTTACGAAGCACTGCAGTTTATCAAAAGACATGCCTCCCACCCCTGAATCCCCACAGTTGCCCTTATCCTGCCTTCTCTCTGCTAACTTTAGGGATCCTCCAATGTTTAGAACAACCAGCAGCCTCCTGGTCCCTGTTCAGACCCCCCTTTTAAAGTGCTTTTAGAAAATTAGCACTTTTTAAATTAAAACTCTTTTCTAGTTGAGTAAAAAAAAAAAAAAATAGATGAGAGAAGCCTCTCTTCATTCAAATTGTTGTAGAACTCCCACCTCCTACTACAGAAATAACCAGACACTAAGCTAAGTCTGCTCTTCTCTGGGACTCAGGGCTAATTCCTGATTATTATTATCAGAGACTGCAGGAGGCTCTGAAATCCTGAATATCATAAATGAGGCTCTTTGGAAGAAAATCAAAACAAAAGTGAGATGGCTTTATTCTTCAGGAGATTCTAGGCCTTAATTTTTTCTAAGGAGACTCGAGCAATGATCAGGGTTACTCACATGTGACTTCGATGAAAAAATAAAAATCTAAGGGCAAAAGAGAGATAGCCCCATGAAGCCAGGAAATATTATTTATTTCATTCACTAATCTATCCTCAGCCTACAGAACAGTGCCTGGAACAGAGTAAGCATGTCACATACCTTTGTTTAATAAACAATGAAGCAGGGTTTCTGGTCAAGATGGTGAAGTAGGTTAGCACTGTGCTTGCCTCCTCTCAGAACGACATCAAAATTACAACTAAACTACAAAATAGCCATCTTTGGGAGTTGCCTGGAATCTGGCTAAACAAAAGTCCTACAACTGAGAATACACATAAGAGGGTACCTTGAGACTGGTAGAAGGGGCAGAGACATGAAATGGGCTCATTTCATGCACACATATGGCAATAAAGAATTAGGAGGGATATCTCAGTCATAGAGGTCCCTCCTGAGGAGTAAGAGGTCCCATCCCCATACCAAACTCCCAAGCCTGGGATTCCAGTGCAAGGAAAAGAAGTCCCCAAAATCAGTAGATATTGTGGCTGAGTGAGATACGGGGCAGCTAGAATCACAGACATTCCTCTTAAGGTACCGACCTGCAGACTTATTCTCTGACAGACTCACTCGCTCTGGGCTCCAGCTCTGGAAGCAGTATAAAGAGCACTGGGGACATACATGGAAGAACCAGTTTGGTCCAGTTTCAGTGTGAGGGCTGGAGGGGCAGCTTTCTTCCAGATAGAAGTGCTGGCAGAGGTCACTGTTCCTTTGTTATCCCTCTCCCCTCCCAGTGTGCAGATGCAAGTGGTTGCCATATCTGAGTATCCATCAACCTGGCTCACACTAGTCACCCTGGCCTGGTGATTTGCTGAGATCTGGCCCCTCTCAAGTTTTGGGCCCACACAAAACACTTCAAATGGCTTTTCTATATAAATGATCTATCTTGGCTCATGCTGTGGAATTTCCTAAAATCTCTCAAATGTTTGCAAAACCCAAACAGGCAGTATTTGGCCTCAGTGTGCTTGTTTCTCTTACTGAGCAGCCCCAAGCCAGGCACCAGTGGCAGCTGGCCTCAGTTTGTACTTTGGCCTTTTATGGCACCTCCAAGCCTAGCATGGGTGGAAGACATCTGTGGATTACCGGTCACTCTCTGTGACCCTGGGCAGGCACAGGCCAAACAGGGCACAAGCAGGGTCCCTCTCAGGAGGCCACAGCAAACCCAGTGGCCTACTTCAGACCAAACTGAGTCAGAGCACCACTGGGGGCCACATCTAAGGACAACACACCTAAAGGGCAGACTGAGCAGACACCAGAGACCTGCAGGGGAGAGTCCTACTTTAGAGAGTCAGCCCGTCATGAGCCAGTCCTCACAGGCAGTCAGCCCAGGGGTTAATACCTCCCATTAAAGTGCAAAAGCAACCAAGTCTCAATTATGGCAAGAGGGCACACACAAGCCATATGGGGGTAACACCTGGAGCACCCAGCTTGGTTGACCAGGAAGACTGCACTGCTAGACCCGAGAGGAACATGTAATAAATACATAAGGCCACTCTACTAAGATTGGGAGACATAGACCTACCTAATACATAGAAACACAGCCAAAATGAGGAGACAGAGACATGTTCCAGATGAAAGGACAGAACAAAACTCCAGAAAAATAGCTAAACAAAATGGAGACATGCAGTCTGCCAGATACAGAGTTTAGAGCACTGGTTGTAGGGATGTTCAGTGAGCCGGGGAGAGGAATGGATGAACTCGGTGAGAACTTTAGCAAAGAGATAGAAAACATGGAAATGGAGATCGAAAACATGGAAAAGAGCCAGTCAGGGATGAAGAATACAATAACTGAAATGAAGACTATGTTAGAGGGAATCTATAGTAGATTAGATGAAGCAGAGGATTGAATCGGCAATTTAGAAGACAGTAACAGAAGGCAGTTAATTAGAATGACAAGTAAAAAGAATCCAAAAACGTGAGGATAGTTTAGGAGACTTATGGAGCAACACCAAGTGTACCAACATCAGCATCATAGAGGTACCAGAAAAAGAAAGAAAGCAAAAAATAGGGGACCTGTTTAAGGAGATAATGATGGAGGACTTTGCTAACCTGGCAAAAGAAATAAACATACAATCCCAGGAGGGTAGAGAGTTCCAGGCAAAATGGGCCCAAAGAAGCCCACACCAAGACACATCATGGTTAAAATGTCAAGGTTTAAAGACAAAGGTAGGATCTTAAAGGCAGCAAGAGAAAAGCAGTGAGTTACCTACAAAGGAACTCCCATGAGACTGTCAGCTAGTCTCTCAATGAAGACTTTGCAGGCCAAGAGGGGATTGGTATGAACTATTTGAAGTGATAAAAAACATAAAGGGCCCAGAATTCCAATTTCTAGGTAAGTTTACTCTACTCAGCAAAGCTGTCATTTAGAATTGAAGAACAGATGAAAAACTTCCCAGACAGGAAAAAGCTAAGAGTTCCTTAACACCCAACCAGTATTATAAGAAATGTTTATGGGAGTTCTTTAAGAAGAAAAAAGACTAAAAATATAAATAATAAAATGGCAATAACTATATATCTATCAACAATTACTTTAAATGTAAATTGATTAAAATTTAATCAAAAGAGAGTGGTTGAATGGATAAGAAAATAAGACCCCTACATATGCTGCCTTCAGAAAACTCACTTCAGATTAAAAGACACACAAAGACTGCAAGTAAAGTAATGGAAAAGATATTTTATGAAAATGGAAACAAAAAAACTAGAGAAGCAATACTTACACCAGACAAATTAGATTTTAAAACAAAGGCTATAACAAGAGACAAAGAAGAACCCAGTAATCCAACTTCTGGGTATTTATCAAAAAATAAAACAACAACAACAACAACAACAAAACATTGCTTTGAAAGGGTATGTGAATTCCTACATACATTGCAGCATTATTTACAATAGCCAAGATATGTAGGCAATCTGGATATCCAGCAATAGATGAATGGATAAAGGAAGGTGGTACATATATACAATGGAATATTTCTCAGCCATAAAAAAAGAATGAAATCTTGCCATCTGAAACAACACAGATGGATCTAGAGGGTACTGTGCTGAGTGAAATAAGTCAGACAAAGACAAATACCATATGATTTCACTTACATGTGAAATCTAAAAAAACAAAATAAAACAAACAAACTCATGATACAGAGAACATTTTGATGGTTGCCAGGTGGGAGGGGTTTTGGGAGAGTGAAAAGGGGAAAGGGATTAAGAAGTACAAATTTGTAGTTACAAAATAGTCATGGAGATCTTAAGTATAGCATAAGAAATATAATTAATAATATTGTAATAACTATGTATGGCATCATATCAGTACTAGATTTATTGGGGTTATCACTTCAGTCTAATCACCATGTTGTATACCTGAAACTAAAATATTGTATGCCAACAGTAATAGAAAAATTTTTTAAATTATATGATAGATGGATAAATAGATAAATAAAACAATGAATCAGGGACTTAAAAACCAGAGGCAAATGGAAGAATGAGAAGTCAAAGGTCAGATGTCACGGTAAAGAACCAAGAAGTCTTTATAGATTTTAATCTGACTAAATTTTCAAAATATGAATAAGATATTCTTCTGGCATCTGGCAGTTTTGGGTTTCCTGTGTATACAGGTAGAAAACAAGGTTAATGGAATAATTTGGCCAAATATCTACCAAAGGTAGGGATCTCAGAAACACTCCAGTCCTTTTCCTTCTCTTTCTCCCTTCTTATATATGAACAAGGCCTCCTCCCTACTGTCTGCTTGGCAAGCCCCTAACCATTTTTCAAGGCCCAGATGCCTTAAAGAGGTAGTGATAAAGATTAAAAAACTAAGTCTCTGAACTCTTATACTATCAAGTATGTCTAGGATCAGAAAACCATTATTTGCATTTTTCCAAAAGCCTGAAGAAATTGCTGGTTCAAATGTGTAAGCACAAAAACAGTACATATGTGTTTGGTCCCTGGCAGGGGTGAGTCTCACATTTCTGTAGTTAGCTGACATGCATGTGGCCAGAATACTTTAGTTATAAGCACCTGAGCAGTGGCACTCTGGATGTCATCGCTGCTTAATCTAGTCACCTCATTTGTTTCTGGTTTTGTAATTTCTTAATTGTTTTATTTCCTGTAAGGATTGAGACTCCCAATTGTTGCTATCTTAATGAATTAAAATAATATATTTTCTCTCTCTAGCAGTGATGCTCTCTCGTAGTGATGGTTAAAATAATATAGGATCATATAATTGTGAACAGTTTGAAATTCATTTCACTCAATTTGTTTATTCCTGTAAAATTAAAGACAGAAGCTTTCAGAAAAATAATAAACTAAATATTTAGCACTATGTCTCTTTTCATTTTGGAGGCCAAATGTCAAGGGTGACAGCCAGGTTTAAAGATAGTCCAATGACAAGTTCTTTTCTCAGTGGTGGGGAGGTTGTCCTCAGTCATCTCAATCACAGACAATATGAAAAGTCAATAAAAGAAGTCACTGTAGAAAAAGTCACTCAGTAAAAATAAGTTTAAAAATTAACTTTCTGAGAAAGCCTTCTCTTTAAATATAGTCAAAATATAATTTCAACTAGGAAAAAAATTATACCACATTTTAATCTGAATTTCAAGCCCTCTAAGGTAATTAATTGGTAATCTTAAATATGTGATGCCAAATTACTTTTTAATTGCTTCTAAATTTCAGTGAATTTGAAATGAGTTAAAAGATGTTAGGAAGAGGAGGTAAATCTCATGATCAGAAAAATATTGTGACAGAGAAAGATAAAAATAGTAACTTTTCAATATATTCTGCTTATAGAAGTAAGAAGATGTGAAGAGTAATTCCCTTCCACAAGTAGATGTAAGCATGCCAGGGAATCTAAGGGCTTTCCAGAGATGAGCAGATAGAAGCCCTGGACACAGTTCTTAACCCAAAACAACAAACTGGGGGATACTCTTGATCCTAGTGAAAGCCACAGAGAATCCCAGAGACTTTTTCTTTTTAGATACAAAAGAAAAATGGTGGTAAATCTACTCTGGCTTGATGCAAATTTTACTGGATTAAGCAGTGACAAAAACCAGTTGAACCACAATAAGAATAGTAGCTGTTTGTACTGAATGTTTTCATTCCTTGAGATCATGTTCAAAACACTGAGTCAAAATATGCCTCACCTAATATTTTGAAAATCAGTAAGATAAAGCCATAGAAAGGAACAGGGGCACAGAATTAACCAGCAATGGCCTCCTCAAAAGTTTCACATGTGAGATTTTATGTACACTACAGTGGATAGCACTGGGCCTTGGAAGGGCTTGGTCAAGACCACATTTGGGTTACCAATCGGGTTTCACGTAACTTGTTTATTGTCGCTAGCTGCAACCTGCTGTATTCTTTCCTTTATGATCATATATGTAGAAAACTCTAAAGATTCAATAATGATAATAAAAAACCCTGTTAGAACTAATAAACAAATTCAGTAAAGTTGCAAGATATTAAAACCTGTGGATTTCTATACACACACTATCTAAAAAGAAATTAAGAAAGCAATCTTATATACAGTAGTATCAAATATAAAATACTTAGGAATAACTGAACCAAAGAGGTACAAGATTTGTACACTGAAAAACATTGATGAAGGAGATTTAAAAAGACACAAGTGAATAATAAAACAACTCATGTTCATGGATTGGAAGAATTAATATTGTTAAAATGTCCATACTACCCAATCTACAGATTCAGTGTGATCCCTATCAAAATCCCAATGGCACTCTTTACAAAAATAGAAGCAATCCTAAAATTCATATAACACCACAAAAAAATACATAACTAAAGCAATTTTGAGCAATAAGAACGAAGCTGAAGGCATCTCACTTTCTTATTTCAAAATATATTACAAAGCTACAGTAATCAAAACAGTATGGGATTGGCACAAAACCAGATATATAAGTCAATGAAACAGAATATAGAACCTAGAAATAAATTCATGCATCTAGGTCAACTGATCTTCAACCTGGATGTCAAGAACACACAATGGGGAAAAAAATAGTCTCTTCAATAAATGATGTTGGAAAAACTGGACATCCACATGCAGAAGAATGAGACTGGACCTTTATCTCACACCTCAAAATATTTTAAGTCAGCTCAAAATGCATTAAACACTTAAACATGAGACCTGAAACCACAAAACTACTAGAAGAAAACAGGAAAAAAACTTCTTGACATTATTTTCCATTCAACAGATATTTACTGAGACCCTGACTAGTCACTGGAGATATAAAATCAAGTAACATCTAGCCACAATCTTCACTGCTCTCAGGGTCTAACCAGCATGATATTGAACTTAAAAGGTAGCAAATGCTAAAATCTACACTAGTTAGGAAAGAGAATGGTTTGAAAGAATATATTCCAGTATTATAAAATTTTACATTTGTAACATGCAAAAATTACTTGTTTCTACTACTCAAACTAAAGGAAATTATGCATGAGGCTATACAGAGCTGTACTAATCCTCTGTTGGGAACAGTGGGAGAAGGGTATTTTTGGAAGAGTAGTCAGGGGAGGCTTCTGGAAGTATGGAATTTATTGTGAGATGTGAGAGAAAAAAAGTATCAGTCATCAGAATGTGATAAGATATAACAATAACATTATCACAGATTTTCTAAAGTATCTACTTAGTCAAATTGGCCAACCTTCAAAAAGACTGAGTTTTGTATTTGACATCCCTCACCTTTCTTTTCAGCTTCATTTAGCCCCTTTATACCTCCTTAGATTGAGGTGTCCCTCTAGTCAGAGTAACTGTTGTAATAAATGTTAGACTTGATGTGTTAAATCAACCAGGAGTTTCTGCAACTCTTAACACTACCAGCAAGACACAGAAAGGTGACTATATAAATAGCATACATACATGTGCATTTAAAAGAGGGAGGGTTGATATCTACACAAATATGCTTATGTATGCATAAATATCTGGAAAAAATACATAAAGACATTGACAACCATGACTGATTCTGGGAGAAAACTGGAGATCTTAGGATCTGTAGTGAAAGAAGAGACTGTTTTTCACTGGCTACCCATTTGTAATGTGTTGTTATTGTTGTTTATTTGCTAACCATATACATGTATTACTTTTCCATTTTTAAGTTTAAAAAAAATCCAAACAAAAAGAACAATTGCTATAATCCCCAAAAAATGAACTATGAAGGTTGAATTGAAGGGACTGTGGCACAGGGTGGGAAAATTATTTGAGGGTTTAGAGTACCTTAATTGAGAGTTGCTTCTATCTATTTGTAATTGCCTGGCACAGTGCCAGCAAGGCGCCTTTACTATGCAATGCTTAAGTTCATATAGACATAAGATGCTATTTTAATCAGCCTCAGTTGCCATAACAAAATAACAAAGACTTGATGACTTAAAGAACAGAAATGTATTTCCTTGCAGTTCTGGAAGCTAGAATTTCAACACCAAGGAGCCAGCATAGTCAGTTCTTGGTAAGAGCCTTCCTCCTGGCTTGTAATCATCTTCTCAATGTGTTCTCACATGATAGGCAGAAAGAAAACAAGCTTTTCTTCTTCTAAAAACACCAGTCCTATGAGATCAGGGCTCCACCTCATGACTGTATCTAACCCTAATAACCTCTGAAAGACTTCATTTCCAAAATCATTACATTTTCGGTTAAGGCTTCAGCATAGAAATTTTAGAGGAGCACAATTTAGTCCATGGCAAATGCTTATATGTTAAGATGCATCTTAAGAAGTTAACATGAATATTTGATCCCATTGACCTAGGAAAAAGGCATGAGAACTACACAAGATGACTAAATATTAAACCAGGTTGTATTCAGAGCCTGCAATATGCTCTTAGGGGAACCTGGCTAATCAACCATATGGCCAGACCATAGGGAACCTACAGAACGCAGTGTTATTCTTTCTGTAGTAAACTTGACTTTTGTCTCTGACTCTGGCTCACACTTTAAATTCTTTCCTGCACAGAGTCAAAGATCTTCTCTCAGTGGGGCATAGGGCTTGAGTCCCCACTTGAGGAGATTTGCCCCATCCTGAATCACCATTAAACACATTTACCTTATAGATATAGGTCTAGTTTAGAGAACTGGTTCTTAAAGAATGCTCCATGTGGTTTTATACCCAACCTTTTATCAGAAATAAGTAGATATAGAGGGTTGAGTATGAAACCTGGCAGGAGAAAATGCTTTTGCCCTCTGTACGCAAGAGGATACAGAATGGAAGCTAAGTAAACTCTCTAAGAAAGCATAAAGAGAGTAATAAGGAAAGCCTTATTGCCACTTGCTTTTGTTTCCCCTTCTATCAAAAGGTAGAAAACTGCCCTATAAAACTAAAAATGCCATCTGTGCTGTTGCTTCTGGAAATTGCTTAATTGATAATACACCAGGAAACAAAATGAAGCATGCTTCTAATTCACTCAGCACAGACCCACCTCAGGAATCTCAAAGACATAGGGAGCATGTATTATGCCTAAATTGGAAGTTTAAACTCTCCTTCCTGCATCAGATTTGATTATCTAATATTTGAAACATCTCACTGCAGTTATGAGTCCATCTAGCAAATATGTGGCTTTAGTTCAAACCTCGCATTAAAATCATCACTGCCCTGGAGTCTTTCTGCTTCTAGCAGTGCTCGCAGATAGAACATTGGAGGTTTAATATAATTCCCTTAATACATTTTCTCGTAGTTCCATAAAGGTCCATTTTGTAAAAAAAAAAAAAAAAAAAAAAAAAAAAAGGCAACATGTGTTTCCTCAGAACTGAAGGCAAAGTTACATGCAAAGAGAAATTAACAGGATGGAAACTATCTAGAAAACTAAATGCAAGCTCATTTTATTGCAACTCACTCCTGAGTTACAATGAAACTGACAAGCCTAAGATCAATATTCCATCAGCCCAGGCCATCTCAACACCTTGAGAATCAACTGCCAGCCTGCCAGCCTCCTATACAATAGGAAGCTATTGACCCAGGAGGGCCTGCTGCAGATATGGCCATGTTCCCTTCTTTTAATCTGGTCCCTCCTGATAACCCAGGCTTGGCAGAGAGAAAGATCTTTTATCAGTTCATTATCTGCCAGATAGAGAATTCTATAACAGCACAATTGGTGCTTCAAAATATATACTGAGTCATTTAAACTAAGTTTTCAGACCCTTAGAATTCCAAGATTCTTTAATTCTGTTCTATAAAGTACTTATTTCAATCTGTGACTGCACAACCAAGAAATTGAATATTTTGATTTGCAATTTAGGTTTATCTCCAAGGTCTTAAATCTTCAACATTGGAAAGAGATGATGTCTTTTTCTTTCCCATGGGCCTGTTTCTATTTGCAGCTATACCTGCTATCCATGGAGCAAGCCATGGCACAAATTATTTTAAAAATAGAAAATGAGAAAGTAAAAAAAAAATGATCACAGTATTAGGTACTGTAACCCAAGTTTACGGGTCAATAATAGCTCTCTGTATGTTGTACTTATTATGTACTGGGCACTAATCTAAACACTTTACACATATCCACTCATTTCATCTTCATAGCAATGAAGAAGGTGGGTACCATTTTTACAGATGAGGGAAATGGAGGCACAGAGAGATTAAGTAACTTGCCCAAAATACAAAAGGTTGGGCCATATATTCTAAGGGGCTTCTCATTAGTATTAATCCAAAAACCAACACCCATTTCACTTCTTAAAGATTTTGAAAGAGAAATTAAAAAAAAAAAAGAAAAAACAGCTCTCCTAGGGGGAAAAAAACAAGCAATTAAACATAGTATTCCTGAAATTTTTGGTGCTTTTATGAAAAACCAATGGAGACACCCATTCTGCATAAGTGTAACCAGTCCTTACACACAGTAGATATTCAGTGAATATTGTGAAAGGAAGAAAGGAAGGGAAGAAGGGAGGGAGGGAGGGAAAGATGAAAGGAGAGAGGGAGGGAGAAAAGGGGGAAGCAAAGAAGCGAAAGACTCCAGTGCTGTTTCTAAACTAATACAGTCTCTTCAAAGCCCCTCCCAGAGACATGGCCTCTGGTGAAAAAGAAACAAAAAGGTATCTTCTCACTTGTCTCAAAATTTTCCTAGACACCTGTACCCATTTCCCCAAAATTAGTGCCTGGCTGACTCATTCACTTCTTATCTGTGAGCTAATCTCATCCAATGTCCACTAATTTACCTTCTGCTTGCCTCTGCAGAGTCTGCACCCACACAACATCCTATCCGGTACTCCTACCTTTCCTGGGGTCTAAGCAGTCAGAACTGTGTATGTAGGGCAGACCCACAAGCCTCTCAAGTGGGTCAAGCTGACTGCACACGATTACCACACCAGTGATATTGCTGTCACCAACTCTGGGAAGTTTACCCACTGCTTCTGCATTCCCAACAAGAGGAATCTTACACCAACATTCAAGTACAAGAAGTGAGAAATGTGATATACAAGCTTGAAGTGAGTCAAGACCCTTAGATATATCAAGCTACTCCTTGCCACTAACTTGCTGTAAGCTCTTCCTTTCTATAAAAAGAGGCCATTGGACTACTCAGAGATAACAAACATGTGCCACCATGCCAGCTCCAAGGCTAACATCATTAATGATTTTCCACTGAGCCAGAATTGTCACATTTCTTCTCAATAGACAAGCATTATCAATAGACGAAAACTAGCACACTGGCTTAAGCCTCTTTGGCACCCAAAATCAGATAATACTAAATATCTTTTCCATCAATGAATTTGTTTCATATTTTGTTAAAATCAGAAACAACTGATTATTAAAAATCACTACTTACTTGCTCATCTCTGGCATTCTTCTCATTCTCTGTATCTTGTCAGAAGCTATCAAATTTGTCTACGCATAGTCTCAGAAGCTAGAAATGTAGTTTGTCAGGATCAGGAAATCTGGAATATGTTAATTGATTCATTCATTCACTTGAACTCACTCATCAAGATTTTTCCAGTAGCACCCATGTGCCAGGTTCAGCCAGATTCTCCTTTGATGATTGCTTACCTGCTTGGGTAGGGGTTCTTATCCTAGCTTAGTTCTGTTATTTCCAGTGAAGGACATTTTTCTTAACAGAAGTGCCTGAGTCTGGCTGGTAATCTTCTGTGCTTTCCTTTTAAACTGCTACTCTCCCAGGGAAATGTCCCCCATGCAGTCCCCAGTACCTCATTGTAAACAGACGCATTTGATAGGGTTTGGGTGTGGCCAACCCCAACACAGTAACAGAACACTTCTGAGTTCCTAAAGGTGGAAATCTAGAAGAAGGTAGAAGTGTTATAAGGGGAGCTAAAGTTTAATTTTGCTGACTTTTACATTTTGTCTGTGTTAAAGTACATACTTTCCTATACCCTGCACACCTCACTCACCAAAAGAAGGGTGCATAACCCAAAGTCATGACCAAAATAATGATGAAAATCAAAATAAATGACTTCAAGTAGCTCAATCACTTTTTTCAAATATGTGAAAGGCATTCAGGGGCCAAAAAGCCCAGCTGGCTCTATGCCTATTATGTGCCAGGTACAATGCTGAGGTACAAATGAGCATCAAAGGGTAGAAGGTATGAAAGAATCATGTCTGACTCAATGCAAAAAACATTTTAACAGAGCAGCCCAGAGAGAGAGGAGACTCCTCAAGGAGTAAGGAGCTTCCCAGTTTGGGGAGGTAATCATGTAGGGGTGTAAGTAGAAAAAGGGGAGGGTACATGCTTGTTTTGTTCATCTCTATAACCTTAGTGCCTGACACATAGTAGGTACTCAATAAATACTTCTAAAAGAGGAAAGGGAAGGGGAACTAAACGACTTTGGTCTCTACTACCTCTAAGTTCTGTGATTCTAAGTAGAAATTAGTTTACAAAAACCAAACCCAAGATTTCCGAACAAGGACCAATGTGACTTCTAAATGAAAGAGTGTCTCCTACTGGACTTACCCTTCTCATCTCTGAGTTTTGCTGTTTCATCAGCTCTTACAATGAAAAGAGAGCAGCCTACCATCTCATACCAACTTTATAGATCTTAAAGAAGACACTAGAGTCTGTGTGCCACACCCTGGTCTTAAGAATCAGCCATGGGAAAGCGATGTTGTCATAAGCATTGAAAACACTGTTGATCAGAATCCCCCAGTCCAGCCTTTGTTGCTACCAGTTCCCTCCATCCACAGATGGCATCTGTGCCATCATCTACAAGAAAGCCAAATTTCATTCCATTCTATGGAGTAAGTCAATTAACCTGTCACATGGAGCCACACAGCCACTGAGTAGAGGAAGCAGGACTCTTCTTCCAGGCCCATCTGACTCCAAAGGCCAGGTTCCCGGCTGCAAACTACTCAGCATTCTGATGCACTCACATGGGCAGGTTTACAGGATTCAGGAGGCTTGGATCACATGGGAAGCCACCCACAGGGGAATCTTGTTTTCAACCTATCAAAACTCCAGCCCATGGCCTGTGCTGTGCACTCAGAACAAAATAGTCTCCCTTCCGCTCAAGCAAGAACAAAGGAGGTGAATTTCATTTTCTGAGCAGCACATTTTAGGCTATAAAAATTCTAATAGGAGATTTCAAACTCTTTAGATGATGTCTATGTAAAGAGCATGCTCTAGATTGCTGCAGTTTAACTTTTGGACTCATTTCTTTTAATAACCCCTTAACAGGGTTCTATTAAAATACTACATGGCTAGAACAACACAATCAGGAGGGAAGTTTAAAACACAAGATCGAGCCTTAAACAACGACTGTAGAAAGCTCTTCACCCTCTTCCCCTCCAAATCAACCCAGATTCACCTGTGTGAATTCCATCCCGCTAATATCTCCACCCTGGCTCTGCTTGTTCTATATACTAGGACTTAATTTTATATGTGTACTCACCTCCTTGGATACTTGACATATTCCTCTGGGGCAGAGACCATAGTTTGTCTCTATGATCCTCAGTGTCTAGTCCAGTGGCTCACCCAGAACACTCTCCCAAAGTAAGTTAGCTGCTAAGGCTGCTGTCCTGGTCTGCCATAACAGAATACCACAGACTAGGTGGCTTCAACAACAGACATTTATTTTCTCACAGTTCTGAAGGTTGGAAGTCTAAGATCAAGGTGCCAGCACAGTTGGTTTCTGATGAGGCTTCTCTTCTCTTCCTGCTTGTAGATGCCACCTTTCATTGGGTCCTCATGTGGCACTTTCTCTGTGTGTTTAGAGAGAGAGAGAGATTGCTGTTCTTTATTTTTTAAGAAAGTGGGGTTTTTTTAAAGATTTTTTTAACACCTGCAGCACCTGATATTCCTAAGCGGTCTCCCATCCAAGTACTAACCAGGTCCAAACCTGCTTAGCTTCTAAGATCAGATGAGATTGGGCGCATTCTGGGTGGCATGACTGTAGACTGGTCTCTCTTCTTTTTATAAGGCACCAGTCCTATTCAATTAGGGCTCTGCTCTTATGACCTCATTAACCTTAATTATCTTCTTAAAGGTCCCATATCCAAATATAGTCATATTGGGGGTTAGGCTTCAATATATAAATCTTGAGGTAGGGGAACATGATTCAATTCATTATAGATGCAATCATTATTTTCACTATCATCTTACTCATCTCTGAATTTCCAGTGCTAGTATGGCCCCAACACGGAGTAGAAGTTCCAATGAGTGTTTACTAAATTGAATCCCATTCCATGCACCCACCAGCTAGCAGTCATTGTGAGTAGCCTTGTCCCATACAGGACCCGAACAAACAGCCACAGTGCTGTAAAAATATGTTTCTTGAGTCTGGAAGAAGGCACTCATCCACTCATTCAAGCTGAAGATATTTATGGAAGATGCAAAAAATGAAAATGAGATCTGTCAAAAGAGAAAAATGAATGCAAATGAATGAATCAATTAATCAATCAAGCTGTGCTAAGTATGGGATTCAGAGGTGGTTGCAGCTGGTTTTTCTGCTGGCCCTTGAACTTACAAGCTGAAGCACTTTATAGTTTTGTTCTTCAATTGGTTCATCAGACACACCATTTGGAGATTATAAAACATGAAAACTGGCTCTTACCGTCAGAATCACAAAGGCTTTTCCTGTAGATGAGGGCATTTGCAAAATAATTAGGACAATATACATTAATTGTAATTAGACATTGATTCTAATGCCAATATTATGTACATATATTATAACATGAATATCATGTTTCATACATAACTTCTAATTCATCTAGTTATTGGAGGAAGATAAGTTCCTGTTCCTGGAATTAACTGGACTGATTGACTCTTTTATTGTCAAAAAATGAATATCTTGTGAGAAGGGATTGTGTGGCCTGGGAAAGGGCCATTTATTTCAAGGCATGTTCTTTGGGGTCATATTGAATGGATTCACATTCCTGTAGTGTCACTCCTTACTTGACTATGCTTAGGAAGGTATTTGTTATCTCTGTGACTCAGCTTCTCATCTGAAAAGTAGAAGCAGAATAGTGCCAATGATTAGATGTAATAGCATATGTGAGAGTTTTCTTGTATTTGAGAGCTATAATATCCTATATCATCTATAAAACCTTTATCCTTTCTTCCTGAAGAGTTGCCACATATGACTGAGGGAGCCCACATATACTAGTCTTAAAGAAAACAAAAATCATTGGAAGCTCTTTTCATTCTAACACTGGCAGTCTAGGTTAAAAATTAAATTTTAAATGTGAATATATACTGTGAGTCAAACATGTCCCAATGACATGGAATTATGGTTCAAATAGTCCTGCAGGGACCAGTATTTGACTCATGATATAAAGATCACCAACAACTGGGAAGTCTCTGCAGTGGTACTCTGAGGAAAATGGGACTCAGAGACATTAGGCAAATGAACCCAGGTATCACAAGTAACACAGGTCTGTGAGAAGGCAAATCATGAAGGCTTACAATATTTGCCTAGTGAGTAAACAACACCCTGCTGGCCTTGCTTTTTTCCAAGAAAAACCTTAAAGATGCTCTGAACAAGTTCAGGGCAGAAAATGGACCATTACATCACTGAGTACACTTAGAATGCATGTAGCAAGTAGCTGAAATGCAGGCAATTCAGCCATTCCATAGGCTGCTGCTTCCTAAGATATCCGACTGCCTATCTGGGATAATATTTCACTGGAGGATTCTCCATTTTGAATCACATTGACCAGCTCTGAGTGCCCCTGCTCTGTAAACATAGTGGTCAACATCTAGAGCCAGAAGACATAAATTAGCCCCTCATCCAGATGTTTTATGTTCATTAATGTGACATCATCTTATTAAGAACATGTTATGTTCAGAGCACTGCATGGGCTGCGTATCTGGTAGAAGACTATCTAATTTTTCTTATCTTCCAGATATGTTGTGCAATAGAAATGGAAATATGGTCTTAGTCCTATAGAAATGGTGGGAAAAATATGACAAGAGTTATAAAACAAATGTCTCTAATTAGCATTGAGTTAGCAGAATTTGTTACTCCTAATAACATAATGAAGTTACATTCATGGAGCACTAATGGAATGTCAAGCAATATAATGACTGTTTTGTGTATACAGTATGTCCTTGAAAAATGAATTACTTAAATCAATATCATTTCATTATAACGTTGATGAGATGCTATAGAAACTTAACGTGTTTATATCAATTAGCTTATGGTAAAATTGGTTTCATTATATGTCGTTTTGCTTAAAGTCACAGAAACTATCAGCGATGTTAAGTAAGGTCTTACTATATTATCATCACATTTAATCCCTGAACAAATTCCCATTTGAGACACAAAGATTTGGTCACTGAAAGAGGCTGATCCCACAAGGAAGTGGCAAAGTTGGATTCGAACCCATGACCGCCTGACAGCAGAGCTCTAACTCAACTACTTTAGTGAATTTTCTATGTCTTGTTACTCAGTGTGGTCCATGGAACAGCAGCATCTGCCTTCTGGCAGCTTTTTAGATATGCAGAATATCAGCCTCCCTCTCCAGACCTACTAAACATGAATCTACACTTCACTTAGATCCTCAGGTGACTGTGTTCTAACCATTCCAGGTATAGTAAACAGACAACTTGCCTCATATCACCCGAGTGCTTGTGAAAAAAAGACAGTTAACCTGGGCTCCATTTCAGATTTTCTTAATAAGATCTTCTGTGGGTGGAACTCAAGAATCTATATTCTAAAAAATTCTTCAGATTATCCTGATTGCACAATAACATCTGAAAACCAATGTTTGGATGACCTTTCTTTTAAAGTCTAGATGTGGGGTTCTATACTTTCTTCTGGAACTGAAAGATGTGTCCAAAAATGGAAGAACTGCAAAAAGAGAAACTGAATCCATTTGATGGATGGAAGATATTCACTTGTTGCTAATTTGGAACCCTGGGGAAGCTTTCAACCTCCTTGTCAAAGCCAATTTAGCAAACATTTGCTGAGTCCCTATGCTCAGCACTAGGAGCAAAGGAACAAAAGAGTGGGTTTTGAACTAGGAGGGTGATAAGCAAAGATACAAACAACCCAGGGCATGGACACAGCAAGGAAGCACATTGTCTACATCAACATGCCGGAAATGGAAACCCAGAAGCCCCTCCTCAGGCAGCCGGCCACATCTGCCACAGAGTCACCATCCTGATCAGGGCAGTGGACCATCTATAGCCTGAGCCCCTCCTCTGGTGCAGCCTGATTTATACTGGTGAACAAAAACCTCTAGGCTTCCATAAGCCCCCAGCATTTGCACACCAATCACGTTGCCCTATTCACCTGGGTTTTGGCATTGGTTTTCTGTTCAGCTGTCAAAAAATCTACTAAGATGAAAGCTTCCTGCTTTGTCAGGGTACAAACCTCTGCTAATGTTCAACAATCACCCTGTCAGGTCCCTGAAGTGGGCTAGCATCTGAATTTTGAGTATTCATTTGTTAATTTCAGAAATGCGTGCCCAGGATGGAAATACCATAGATCAGTGGTCCCCAAGCTTTTTGGCACCAGGGACCAGTTCTCCTATGAGAATCTAATGCCTGATGATCTGAGGTAGAGCTGAGGCAGTTATGCTAGCACTGGGGAGTGGCTGCAAAGACAGATGGAGCTTCATTCCCTCTTGCTGGTCTACCACTCACCTCCTGCTGTGCAGCCTGGTTCCTAAAAGGCCACAGACTAGTACAAGTCCAACACCAGGGGTTGAGAATCCTTTCAGGATACAAGACTGATTCTGTATTCTTCACCTGGAAATCTTACTTAGAGTCTAGCAGGGAGGGAAGTTAACCATTAATTAATTACAAACAAAGCCCAGTACAAATAATGGGGAGAATCCAAAGTCCTGTTAAAGTGAATAGTAGGGAAGTCAAACTCATTCAGGGGTATGTGGAAGGCTTTCTTGAGGAAGTGACATTTCAGTAGAGATCTGAAGATCCACTGAGATGGGAGTGATTACCTGCAGCCCTGCCATCTGTTGCAGGTCAAAAGACTTGCACCTGAATATACACTGCTCTGCAATACTTAATATACATTGAACATTTACTATTGTGAACAAATTAGGCTTTGTGCTGTGTTATGAACTCAGTGTTTATATTACCCACAAAACTCATATGTTGAAGCCTTAATTCCCCAAGTGCCTTCATTCGGCGATGGGTCCTCTAAGGAAGTGAACAAGGCTAAATGAAGTCACAGTGGTGGGCCCTGGTTCTATAGGTTGTGTCCTTATACAAAAACACTTTGGAGCAATCTCTCTCTCTCTCCCTCTTACCTCCCTCCCTCTCTCTCTGTCTCTGTCTCTCCCTTCTTTCCCTTTCTGCTATTTGAGGATGCAGCAAGAAGGAGCTATCTGCAAGCAAGAAAGAGGGTCCTCACTAGAACCTGTTGATTTTGGATAGGCTGGATTATTTTGGAAATACAACAGTAACTGTAGATTTAAAACACACACACACACACACACACACACACACACACACACACACACACCAATTTTCTGAAGCCAAGTAATGGAATGTCACATGTAACCTGAATGCTCTCTGGACCCATGAAATTACAGTTCTCAAATCTGAAACCATCAAGATTTAAAAAGAATGCACACCTGACTGTCTGAAATGAAATTTACCTTACTATATGGGGCTCTTTGCTTTTGGTTCTGTGATTTTTTTGTAGATATTTCAACTCCATTTTCAATGCCTTGTTTCTAGTACAAGTAAGGTGAATATGGCTCTGTGAATAATCTTTGATAGGCATTTCAGTAGGGGGCATTTCTATACTGTTTTATATCTATCCCTGTGGATTACACCTCCATATCTGATAATCCCTTATTCTTAAAATTATTGAATGACCCTTCATTTCCTGCTTAATAAAGTGAAACTTCGTGGCCTCTATTAAAGATAATGGTTGCAAACAACAGAATCTGACTACTGTATATCAGTAACACCCATTCTAGTTGCAGCAATCATAAAATCTCCAGACAATTTGAGGAGCAAAAGTTCCCCTGGTAAGAACCACTGCAATAAGGTATAACTTCACTTTTAGATGCCCTTTTCTCTACCCTCTATACCAGTCTTCACCTGGCAAACTCCTACTCATCCCTTCATGGTTGGCTGAGATATTGCCTGCTCCAATCTCTTCAGTCCCACTACTCACCTGGGTTGTGTACTTTTCATACTTTATAAGAATCACCTTATAATATGTGCTCCTGCTTTGAGGGCAGGGCCCATCTATTGTTCACGTTCAACAGCCTGTGTGTGGCAGGGTGAATTATATCTGATAGACATCAGATAATTCTTTAGGGACAAAGTAATATCAGCACTGCTGTGCTCTGGAGGAAACTGAGATCAAGGCAGTTAACTGAATTCCTGTCTAAGGTCATGAATCTAGTTAGTTAAATACCTCAGCTGCTTTTACTTCCTAAATCTCTCTGGATTTCAAATATTTGTCTCTATCTCTATGTAAACCACCCAAATCAGGGTTGTCATTTCTTATCTGGCCTTCTTATAGCTCTAGTGGTATCCTCTCCAGCTCCTACCATCTATTCTTCATGTGCCAGTCTGGTGGTCTTTCAGACTCAAATCTTCCAGGTCATGGCTCCAACTTGGTAGGAAAGCCCCTGCCCACCTCCCCACCCATCTCCACTTACTGCCCCACCCCTATTCTCTACTCTCTCTCTGGTTTTCTTTTTTTTCCTCATGTGGGGTAACTCTCTCCCACATCAGGGCCTTGGCACATACTTTTTCCTCTCCTGGAATATTCTATCCCTTCTTTTAACCTAATAAGCTCTTATATTCCTTACACTCTCAGTTCAAAAGTCACTTTCTCTTCCTTCCTACCATTGCACAGCATGAACTAGATCAAGTCCCCCTGCTGTATGCTCTCATGCCTCCATACCTTTTTCCTTCATAGCACTTATAATTTAGGACTATTTATTTGTGACTTTATGTATTTAATGTGTGTCTCTGCCACCCTTCCTCTAAAATGTAAACTCTGTGCAAGCCTATGTTTATTTTGCTCACCACTGTTAAACTCTTACATTGCGCAGTAGCCTAGCACATAGTAGACACTCAATAAATACTTATGGGAGAAGGAAGGAAGGAGGGAAGGAGTGATGGAAGGACGGAAGTGAAGAAAGAAGGCAGAAAAAGGGGAAGGGAGGGAGGAAAAACCATGCAAAGTCATGATTAGTCATCAATACACAGAATTATCACTGATAGCTTATATATAGTGGCATTCTTAAAGAAAATTCCCCCTTTCTCTCTCCATTGACAAGAATGCCCAGAACTGCTTCTCATATTGTCATCTACTCATCATGTAAGCAACTGTTGTTTGAAATCTGCTACACATACACACACAAAAAATTATAAATCAATAGAGCTTGTGAACTTCAAAGGAAATGACATTTTGCAGGATATATTGGTGGCATGTAGAGTACATGATACTTCTCAAGTAGTGTGTATACTTTGAGAGAGAGAGATATTCCAGGTTTTCTCTCTCGATATCTCCCTGCACCTAGGCTATGTATGGCTGGACTTTCTCTGCACGGGAATACTGAAGTCGTCCTCCTTCCTCCCACAGACAGAGAGATCTTTGAAGATGGTGCAGACTTTTTGCAGGGTAGCATTGGCAAGGTAGAGGGTAGGGCAGTGGGAAAAGGAAATTGGGAATCAGAACCAGTAAAGGACAGAAGCTAATGGAGAAGAGTAGAGGCATCAAGGTGGTGTCATCTCTCTTTCCTTTATGCTTTCTCTGATCAAAGATGGGAAGAAGAAAGAACCTCCACTTCTTTCAGGTTTATGAGTCTGGTTCTCAACAAAATGGATTCTTTAGGACAAGCTCAGCATTCTGCACTGAGTTTGTTTACCCCTACTCCTCTGGCCCCTGCACTTTGAAACTGCCTCTCCTCACCTTCCCATTCAGGGTACCCAACTTTGATTCCTCAAATGCTCCAGACTTTGGAAATCCTCACCTGTGATGGTTAATTTTATGTATCCACTTGGCTGGTCTATGGTACCCTGCTTTAGGTCAAACACCAGGTGGTGTTGTGAAGAAATTTTTAGATGTAATTAACATTGAAATTGGTAGACTCTAAGTAAAGCAGCTTACTCTCCACAATGTGGGTGGTCTTCATCCAATCAGTTGAAGGTCTAAAGAGAAAAAATTATGATTCCATAAGTATGAAGGAATTCTGCATTCAAGCTATAACATCAACTCTTCCTCAGCTTTTCAGCTTGCCTACCTGCCTGTCTAACCTGCAAATTTGGGACTTAGCCATTATAATCATGTCAACCAAACCCTTAAATCTCTCATTCTCACTCTCTCTTTCTGTCTCTCCGTTCCTCTGTCTCTCTCTGTCTCTGTCTCTCTCTCTCTTTCACTCAAAAATATCTATGGATATCTATATCTATAGATACATATATCTCCTATTGGTTTGTTTCTCTGGAGAACCCTAATATACCACTTCTTCTTACCACAAGGCACAGGTCTGGGTCTGGTCTTGCTGGGACAATCTGATTAACCATTTCTGGCTGCACTATTAGTAGATATAAACAGAGTAAGAGATTACTTCTCTAGGAGAATACTCATTATAGCTAGAGCCTACAAATATGTTCAAAGACTGATTTTAATCACACATTCTCCCAGACAAGCAAGGAGAACAAGTATTTGTGTATCCATTTCTTTTTTAAAATGAGGAAAGTAAGGCTCAAGAGATAAAGTGATATGCCCAAATTCATGTGTCTGATGAGTTAGACTCATTGTTAGAACTCAAACCCATGTGTGTTTGTCCTCAGTCCTACGTTCTTTCTGGAGCCAAACTGGTCTGCCTAGAGCCAGGGTCTTAACATTACAGAACCTAACGCTATACTCTGAGACAAGATTTGGGCAGAGGGAGAAGCTGAAAAATGTAGCAGAAGAAACTTGGATTCCAATTGAGTCAGAGCTGGGTTGAACATCTCAACTGTACTGCTAAGTCTCTGTTGATATTAGACAGTCACTTCATCCCTTGTGGCTTCAGTTTATCCATCTATAAAATGAGGAGATTGGACTAACTAGATAATTGATCTCCTAGATGGGTCTCTCTCTTTGTGCAGCTTCCAAAGTGCACAAAGGTGTCTGGTGGTGGTGGTGGTGGTGGTGGCGGTGGTGTGTATATGTGTTTATCACTTCTGCATGCTGCCAAGGTCTGTTTTGAGTTTTTCCACCCTTCATACCCATGTCTGATATATCCCTCTGGCTCATAATGAGCCTTCATTCAAGCCACTGATCAATAGCAAGAACCAGCAGGTCTGTCTCTCCTGCTTGTTTTCTCTATCTTCAATCTGCCAAGACAGATTAGGCTATTTCCAAGGTCACTCAACATTCTGGAAGAGAATGAAAAGATATCTACTGGACTGTTTGCAGAACAAGGCTGCAAACAGACAAGATGAGAGCTCAACTGTGTGTTCCATGGCAGATTCAATTTACATAAAGGTCAAACAGGGTCTGTTTTCTTGCTGAACCTTTCCCTACCTCAGCGTTGCTGGCTTGTCTATCAGCTACCAAGTCAGGGTCCTTCCTAACATAACACTTACAAATACAGGATCAGCCTCACCAGTCAAGCGGTGCTGTATAATCTCAAGATACAAGGTAGCCCTTGCTATGCAATCTGCTTTATCAGTCTTTTGAAACATTCATAATTGAGCCAAAGTGCAGGACATGACACAGAGCCCTTTTCCTTGCCAATGGAATTCTGATATTTTTGTTGCAATGGCTAAAGTCTAATTTCTTGTCAGATACTTAAACTCACCCAATCAGCTCTGTGGAGTGTTTGTAGGGAAAGAATCTGTTCAGCTTCCAACCTCTGAAGACATGCATAGAAGTCTTCTGGTTCAGAAAAACAATGTAATATGTACCATGTCATCATATTCCTCCAATTATTTAAGAGAAACTTAGAAAAACAAAATATCGAAGATTGAAGATAAAAAAGGTTTTCAATTTAAATTCTGTAAGCACTGAATCAAAAACTGTAAAGATAAAATCTAGGCTGCAAAATATGGAACTTGGAGGAGAATCTGCCTTAACTTTTGTTATGTGTTGAATTATAGCCCCCCAAAAAGCATATATTTAAGTCCTAACTCTCAGACCTCAAATGTAACTATATTGGAGTTTAAATTTTACCTTTAATGAGGTAATTAAATTAAAATAAAGTAATCAGGGTGAGCTATAATTTACATGACTGGTGATCATATAAGAGAAAATTTGGATGTAGTCACCTATAGAGGAAGGATAAATGAAGAGACACAGGAAGAAGATGGCCATCTATAAGCTAAGGAATGGGATCTGAATCAGATCCTTTCTTCAAGACCCTCAGAAGGAACCAACTCTGTCAACACTTTAATCTCACATGCCTTGCTTCCAGAACTGTGAGAAAATTAGTTTCTGTTATTTAAGTCACCCAATCAGTGGTACTTTGTTATGGCAGCCCTAGCAAACTCCTAACACTCTCTCTAAAGACACTGCAACATTTGACAAATAACTGAAGTAGATTCAGATGGATGGCCCCCTCTCTGAACAGGCTTACAATGTGAATAAAAATGATGTTTCAAAGCAGATACTTTAGAGGGAAAAAAAGTGTAATTATAATATGCATATGAGAGAACAAAAGAAGAGAAAAAGAGAGAGACACTTTCTCCTAATTCTTTATTTTTTGTGATACTTTAAAGTTGTCAGATTCAGCTCTGTGAACCACAGTACTTATCAGAAGGAGTCCTTGAGCATTAAGTGATTTATTTATTTATTCTACAAATATTTGCTGAATGCCCCCTATATTCCAGATACTGTTCTAGGAACTGGGGGTATAGCTATGGACAAAATCATTGCTCTCATTGAGCTTACTTTTAAGTAGGGGAGACAGGTGACAGATGAATAAGTACATAAATAGTATGTTAGGCAGTGATAAATGCTATGGAGACAAATAAATCAGGGAAAAGGAATAAATCATTGAGTTATAATTTCAGATGGAGTGAAAGGGCATGCTGATTATTGATCCAACGTCTCTCCACTTAATTCTTGTTCTTCTAGAGTTAGCTCTTTACAGCAGGTGGCTAGAAGCTTGAAAACAATATTTCCCAGATTCCCTTTCAGCTGGGACTGGCTAGGTTCTGCCCATGTTTCCTCTGCCAAAAGGAGGCACTGGTGGGAGACTAGAAGGCAGAAGGAAGGAGAAAATGATATTATTTCTGCTTCTGGTGGTGCTTTAAGTGACCGCAACTACCAAGGTAGTGTGGAATGATCTTGGATCCCTGATCAGAGTGATAGCAAGAGCAGTAGCCACACAGTAGTTAGTTCTGGCAGTGGTGACATTAGGAGCAGGTCTCTTTTAGCTCCTGAGCACCAGTGAAAGTGAATAATCTTGTCTTCCTGCAAGGCAGTGGTGATGGTGGACCTGATAGCAGCCAACTCTGTAGCATAGTGAGCATGGGTTTTGGATTATATTACTTTCCCTTTTCTGCTGTCACTAATCTCTGTGTAAGCCCACCTACCCCTTCTGCAACTCCAGTCCTTTCAATTTGTAACTAATCCCCTCTATTACATTCTCTGTTTGAAATACCTACAGTTGTTCCTGTCTTTCTATCTAGACAGTGACTGATACAAATGGTGTCATGGAGAAAGTAACTTTTGAGTAGGGACTTGATGAAAATGGAGTGAGATTTGTGACCATCTGAGGGAAGAACATTTCAGACAGAGGAAAGATCAAGTGCCAAAATCCTAAAGTAAGAGCACATCAAATATTTTCAGGGAACAGCAAGGAAGTCAGGGGAGTTGAGGTGGAGTGATGAAGGGAGAGAAGAGCAGAAAATAAAATCAGATAAAACCAAATCATGAGGCCATTGAGAGGATGTATTAGCCTAAAGAGTTTCAAGAGTCCCTGTCAAATATGTGCAAAGGGAGAGAATGACAAAGTAATGTGGGAATCATCATAACTCTAAAGAGATATTAAAGCCCAGTGTATGCCTGTTCCAACAATATAAACATAAAGAAACTGTGAGGAGTATAATTTATAACAAGGCCTAGTAGACTATGGCCCACAGGCCAAATTCAGCCCACCACCTGGTTTGATAAAGTTTTACTGGCACACAGGCCATAATCCACTCACTTATATATCCCATATGTAGGCATTTGCACTATAATGGTAGAGTTGAATAGTTGCAAGAGACTAGCTCATAAACATAAAATAATAACTCTCTGTCCCTTTATAGAAAAAGTTTGCCAACCTTGATTTAGAGAGTCATCTCAGTGATGAAGTGGAAGTAATTTCATATAGAAAAGTAACCATATATGGCTAGTAAAAAATTTTTGACCTATGTAATGTAGAGTCTTGGTATAAAGTAAGCAGCAGATGATGAAATAGAAAACTCTAAGCACTATACTATATAATTTTTTTTTTTACCTCAAGGAATCTGAACATTGTCAGGAAAGTATCAATGAGTACCAGGAAGGGATTGAAGCAATGAAGAGAAGCACTAAAATCTTCCAGTGGTATAATTTCTTGAGCAAAGGACACCTGATTAAAGTAATCAGAACAAAACAAAATCCTGTGTCCAGGATATGGTAGAAATTCAGGAATGCTGGATAACAGAAGGCTTCACAGCTTTGGAAAGCCAACCCACATCCTAAACTCTGAGTCAGGAGAAAAATGCATCTTCAATTCTGACTTTATCCTCTCATCACATATCTTCCCCGAATGAGCACCCTCCCTGCACTTCATCTTTTCTTCTTGTTTTCTAGGTTATACTCAACTCTGAGCACTGAGGTAGAACAGTAAAACTTGTCCTTGAATATGGAAGTTTAGCTCCTTGTTTTCTTAAAATGTATAGAACCAGAAACTACTATTTGCATTTCAGTATCCAGATTTCCAGAGACCTTGATGAACCAAGAGGCAGTTAACACAAGCATTCTGGGGGTAAACTTGGTTTTCTATTGGTAAATAAATCTTTTTATATTAAGGTGAAACAATAATAATCATTTTAAACAATCATGTGGAGTGTGATTACAAAACAGCTCATTTGGAAAGAACATTATCAGCTTATGACATCCTCAGAGATTCTAAGATGGAAGATTCTACAGATAAAACCAACTGTTATGGGCTTTGTTATTTCCTTAGCACACAGAGGCAAAATTCACATCTTAATACCATAATGAGAAAACAATGCAAATTCTGATTAAGTAAAAAATGAGAGTACTTCTTATAGACAAACTTGCCATCTCTCATATCATTGCTGGCATTGAGGAAAAATTGCAGGAGAAGATTCTAAACTCCCGGGCCTCCTTAGGTACCTACCATCCAGGTCTGTGCACTCACATTCTGAGCACACTCCCTTCAGCATCTGGGAAAAAAATAAGGTTTTGCTTGCAAATGCAAATGATTACATTTTGTAATACCCCACTCACTTGCAATACCCCACGATTGCCTGAAATTTCATCTGGGCCAGTCTAAGTCATGCCGAGCTCAATATAATGGTGAGTTTTCCAGAGCGGTACAACCTCCATGATTTGGACTTGGCAAAATGTTAAGCCTGAGTAACTCAATCATCAGAAGGGGAAGGAGCATTGAGCATTGTTGCCAAGGTTTGGTTGTATTTCTTCTGAGTATGCACTGTAGTGATTCTTAGAATAAGAATAACAACTAGCATTCATTCATTCAACAAACAGTAATTGAACCCCTTCTTGTATTCTAGGTGCTTGTATTCAGATAATATTCTAGGTGCTGAAGATATAATTATGACAATAATAGTCAGGACTTTTCCTGCATGGAAATTCATATTCAAAAGAAATGGGAAAGCCAAATTATCATCAGATCATTGGTTTTATAAAAAGATGTTTCTTCATGGATATGTCAACCATCCCCATTAATCTTATTTACACAAGGACAAATATTTATCCTTCTTTCATAATATAATTCTAGGTAGTTTTGAGCAAAACCATTGTCCAAATCATGAGTTCTTGACGTCTGATCCAATGCAAATTAATCCTAATTGTACTGATATAGAATCTACCTTCTGAACTATCTGTGAACCTTTTCTCAGCTCGTGTAGGTTTTTTCCTTCTGCCTTGCATATCTGGCTTGCTTCTCCACAAAATAGATATTGTGACTGCTTGGAGACTATATTACTCTAATCAGCCTTTTCCATTTTTATGTTCTTTCCTTCTATTCCCTCATTAACCTACTACAATTTGGCTTCTGCTTCTGTCGTGCCAGTTTACTACTGCCAAATTTATTAATGATGTCTCTGTTGCTAAATCCAACAAACAAGTGACTTTCCTCAGATTACTAACCTTCTCAGCTGTATTCACTAGAGCTGAGCATTCTGTCCTATTATTGTCTTCCATTCCACTGCATTCTTGTGATTCTCCTCTTCCCTGCTTGGCCTCCTTTTCCCACCAATATTCCTTTAAATATTGATATTTCCCCCAATGATGTGTCTACAAACTTTTCTCTTGGCTTTATACTCTTTCTCTTAGCTTTTATTACCAACTTCATACCAATGACTTGCAAATTTATGTGTACAACTCATGCCTCTTCCCTGAGCTAAAGAACAATGTGCTTGGCTGTCTATTTGGCATTTCCCCTTGGATATACCACAAGTACTTAAAATCAACATATCTAAAACAAAGCTTTTGATCCAATTCCCTAACCCAGTTTTCTACAATGTCCTGTGTCTCCATAATAGCACTATTAATTGCTACCAACTAGAAACTTTAGAGGTAATCTTCCTCCTTCCTTACCAACAACATCCCAATCATGTCAAGAACTGCTGGTTCTACTTCCTAAATCCCTCTAGGACCTTTCCCAAGTTCTCTAAATCTACTACTACAACTGGAGTCCAAATCAATATTTATTTTTCCTGGATTATTGCAAGACCTATCTCCCATTTTTATCTTTTTGCAACTCATTCTTCATATTGTAGCCAGAGTAATCTCTTAAAACACAAATATGATAATGTTGCTCCCTTGCTTAAAATCCTTCAGTTACTCTCAACTGATCTTAGGCTAATATCTAAAACACTTAACCTAGTCATGCCTGATAAGGCACCTGCCAATTTTCCTTCACCATTCAATCAAACTGGCCTTTCATTTCCTCAAATAAGCAATACAATTATCCTACCTTGGGTCCTTTGCATATCTGTTTTCAGTATCTAGATTGCTCTTTCTATTTATTTCAGATTTCAATTTAAATGTCATTTTAAATCTATAGCCATGCCGCACTGAACAAGCCCAAACCCGACTGATCTTGGAAGCTAAGCAGGGTTGGGCCTGGTTAGTACTTGGATGGGCGACCACCTAAGAAGAACAGGTATTGTAGGCATAAAAAATAAATAAAAATAACGGATTGTAAAATGACAAGATCTTTGCAATCTGTGAGGTTAACCAAGAGCTGCCTCACCTAAATAAAATAAAATAAAATAAAATAAAATAAAATAAAAGTTATTTTATTCTCAGAGAAACCTTCACTGATCCCCAGACAATATCAAGCATTGCTTCTTTTCAAGCTTAGAAGAACTTGCTGCACTTACCCATATCTAACACAACAATTATAATCAAATGATTGATGTCTTTCTTCCATGCAGGAATGTCAGCTCCATGAGAGCACAAAATGACAAGTACATTTGCAAGAACGAATGAATCAGTGAATTAATTACTAAAAGAGTTTCAAGAACTTCCTATATGTGGAATGTGGCAAACCATAACGTACAGCCCGAATACCACATGCCTAGTAACTTAGTAAAATCCTTCATGGATTGTCTATCAATTACATGGGGCAGGAAGGTGCTTTGACATTGCAAGCAAGTAAGCAACATGAAAAGATGTATGTTATTCAGTTAATTCATGCTCAAATTTATTTAATCAGTTAAGTGTTTTCTCCCAATCCTCTTTATCTTCTCTCCATAATACACATAGTCAAGAATTCAACAAGAAAAACTGCATCTTGTTGTATCAGGTCTGGTTCTAGTTGGTTCAAGGCAATGTCCATCTATTCCATCTCAGATTAGCTTTACATCCTTTCATATATCTTACCCACCCATGCAAGTGTGCACTGAAAATATTTTAAAAGCCAATGGTTGGCATTAGCCTGGACTTCATTCTGTTTCACCTGCTTTGAATCTTCTGCTATATATGTTTTTACTTTTTTCAGATCTCCAACATTTAATCTGCTCCCCGCAATACCACCCACCTCTAGCTGTGTCCTCCTGTATGAGATACACTACTCTAGTATGTCAGGTAGACATACAGAACAATTCAAATTTCAGTAGCTTAAAAAAATAACCACTATTATCTCTCGAGTGTGTGAAGGTTGGCTAAGGTAAGTTGATTTACACTGGGTTCAACCAGAGGAAGCTGTGTTCCATGTGTCTCTCATCCTCCTCTTAAGACCAGTGGGCTCACCTGAGCATGTTGTACTCATATTAATAGTAAAGATGAGAAGGTGAAAGTCCCAATACCCCACTCCAAACTGAGCCTTTGCTTGTGTCATATATGATAACACCCTATTGACTAAAGCCATTCATATGGCCAAGCCCACTGTCAAGGAGTAGGACTGTCACCCTTCTACTGCAAAATTGCAGAGAAAATGTCATGGAAATAAGGATGGTTGAAAAACTGAAGCTAAAAATGCAATCTACTCTCCCAGACCAACCTGACATCCACTTTAATATACAGCACAGGTTGGAGACAGACACTCTGGCATATCTTGTCTCTTTACTCCCTTTGGCCCTTTAACTAGCTCTACTTCCTGGATGGTCTCACCTTGAGAAAGAGCATTAGACAACATGGTACATGATGACTATTTGATAATAAAGACTGAAAAATGGGGTCAACAGTTAAATGTTTTACTTTAAATCTTTCCTAAGGTGAGTTGCTATCTCTAGGTAAAGAGGACTTTATTTTAAAGGCAAATGAATAATAGGAGAGTTTTGTGCTATTTTGGTGTTACCTATGCCCTTATTATGCAAAGTGTAGTCCATGGACCAGCAGCCTGGGTACCACTCATGGGCTTGTTAAAAATGCAAAATCTCAGGCTCCACCCCAAACCTACTAAATCAAAACCTGCCTTTTAACAAGATCCCCATGTAATTTGTATGCATGTTAAAGTTTGAGAAACACTGACCCATGCCATGACTCCTTCAAATTCAGGGAATGACGAAGAGGTAATTTTGGAAATGATGATGACTAAAATTGGATGT
This sequence comes from Macroglossus sobrinus, assembly GCA_004027375.1. Lineage (NCBI taxonomy): Eukaryota > Metazoa > Chordata > Mammalia > Chiroptera > Pteropodidae > Macroglossus > Macroglossus sobrinus. The sequence continues at coordinate 359,423 of PVKZ01001194.1, read as the reverse complement.
GACCAGTTACCACTCTTTACAGGTATAAAAATGAACAGCAAATAGCAATGCTGCTGCTGCCATTAGATTATTAGACTCAAAGATTCGGTTTTTGAAATCTCCCATGAGGATGTGGACAATGCATTCTTCATTGAACAGTCTATTTCTTTTGAAATCATGAAATTTCTAAAAAAAAAAAAATTACAGGAAAGGTCAGGCTAAAAATTAAATCTATAATTTTATTGAGTGACTCCTCTCGGGCAGACAAAACTCTTTTTCTTCATTGCCTCACTTTTATTGAATTTCTGGGTCAATTAAAAGAGAAAAAGAATATGCCCAGAGTAAATGGGCATGTGCAGTCTGTTGAGTAAAAGAATATGTATAAAAGATTCTCATTAATTGTAAAATACTAGTTTATGATGGATGACAAAAGAACTTGGGAACCATGTAGAAAAGATAAGCAAGGAAGCAATTTTCTTATGTAGAAATAATGTAGATAGAAAATATAAAAAAGAAACTACATTTTCAAATATAATCTACTTAGCAGGAATGTTGGGGGAAAAATGCTACATGTATTCTGGACAAGTGCAATACAGCTCTACATCTTTATCTCTATCTCTATCTCTATCTCTATCTCTATCTCTATCTCTATCTCTATCTCTATCTGTCTCAATCTCTATCTCCTCCTCAACCTAAATCTATATCATCTATATTTACATCTACAACTATATATTTATCTATCTATATCTACAAAAGTTTTCTGTATCCTTTTGTAATTCCTCCCTTCCTCTTTCCCTGCCCCCAGGTACCCACTGAGCTGCTTTCTGTTATTATAGAATACCTTACTGGTTTTTTAAAAATAATTTATTAAATGAAATTATATATTATGTACCCTCTTTTTGATTTGGCCTCTTTCATTCAGCATAAAGATTTTGAGATTCATCAATATTATTATATGTATCAGTAGTTGATTCCTTTTTATTGCCAAGTAGTTTTCCATAGTATGACTAAACCATCACCTGTTAGTGGATATTTGGATCATTTCTAATCAGGCTATTAGAAATAAACTTACCATGAAAATGTGGTACAAGTCTTTATGTGGACATGTGTATTTATTTGCCTTGGGTATGTACCTAAGAATAGAATGCCTGAGTCATATGGTAGATATGTGTTTAACTCTTCAGAAAAGCACTCTCAAATTTTTGCTAAAGTGGGTGTACCATTTTAAATTCCCATTCAATTCCAAAAGTACAGTGTATGAGAGTTCTGGTTCCCATATCCTCATCAACACTTGTTATGGTCAGTCCTTTTCATTTTAACCATACATGGGTATATAGAGTTATTGCACTATGACTTTAATTTGCATTTCTTTAATGAATAATTACCCTGACCATTTTTTCATATTCTTATTGCCCACTGGTATACCTTATTTTTGAAGTGTCTATATTAGCCCATCTTTATTTTGTTTCTTATTATGAAGTCATATAAGTTCTTTATATATTCTGGATATAAGTCCTTTTGTCTGATATATGAAAATTTTAAAGGCCCTTTCATACTGTCACAATTTAATATTTCATGATTTGAACATATTCCTGAATACTGAGATATTTGTAATTATGGATTTGAACGGTACAAGTATTTTACTTTTCACTCCATTTTTTGTACTTTATGCAGATATAATCCACTCAGTATGGATAAATACAATTTAAAGGATCCAAATGTCTATTGTTTATTTTGTCTTCTAGAACCACAGAAGTTTAAAATGTACACTATGGCTTTAGTCTACCTACAGCAACTATTTTAGCCACTGCCCAATAGCTATGTAAGAAAAGGGACCTATGAGGTGGCAGGGAGGAGGAAAGGAAAAAAGTCACAAAGAAAGAAATCTCGTACCTTCATATCCCAAACAAGCACATGACCTATAAAGCCAATGTAATAAGCTTAGTAGAAAGGGTCATAAGGGGATTTATAAAGAGATCATAGACATGACATAGGAAGATAAAGTCAGGTTCACTAAGAGACCAAACAATATGTTTGGTTATTGGTTGGAGGGGCCAAGGGTACAAAAAAGGCCATGTCAGAATATCTCTGTGTTTGCACAGCCAAGACTAGGATCCCTCTGATGCTTGCTTAAATACTGGGAATATGTCCAGCACTGTTCTTGACCTTGAAGACAAAGAAGCATCTCACATTCTAGGAAATTCATTTAACTTAAAAATAAATGAAACCTAGGAAGAAAATCCAAGATCAGCTCAGGTTAACATGGCCTACCACATAGACCAATAACAAGGCATCAGAGCCCAGCACAACTGAGCAGTGTGGTACAGAGAGTGATTAGTAATGTGCCACAGTTTTTCTGACAACTCAGAGCAGACGTCCTCTTCAAGTGGAGGACTCAAAGCAGCAGAGTCAAAGCAAGACCCAAAGGTAGAACTAGAAAACACCATGATTCAGCCACATTGCTGGTATCATGTAAGGGGCAGAAAGCCTCATACTTCAGAAAATTAAACCACATAGAGACAACCCCTGAATTGTCTTCCTGTTTCTAGACATAGGTGGCAAGCAGCAAATGCAAGCTTGGCAAATCAAAGGCAGAACCTAGAAATGAATGATTCTAAAGAGATTTGAGTCAGAGATAGTATTTTGATTCTAGCTACCGCCCTTAGCTAAGACTATGCCTCTCCAGAGTGAGAAAGTTGTATTATAAGTGATACCATTAGACATATGTTCAAGTTCATTGTTTGGTAAAACTCTATGGAAGATTGTTTAGAGTCTTCTTACAGTAATTCATTTATGTTTTTTTTCCATAAGAGAGCCATTAAAAAAGAGGAGAACTTGCTGTTTGTGACAACATGGACGAACCTGAAAGATGTTATGCTAGGTGGTATAGCCAGACACTGAAAGACACTTTATGATCTCACTTATGTGTGGAATCTAAAAAGTAAAACTTATACAACCAGAGAGTAGAATGGTGGTTGCCAGGAGCTTGAGAGTGGGGGAAAAGGGGAAAATGTTAGTCAGAAGGTACAAACTTTCCATTCTAAGATAACAATTTCTAGGGATCTAATGTACAACCAATGATTACAGTTAACAAGACTGTATTATATACCTAAAATTTGCTAAAAGAGTAGATCTTAAGCATTCTCACCACACACACAAAAAAGGGTAACTATGTAAAGTGATGGATGTGTAATTCAATTTGACAATGCTAATCATTTTACAATGTATATCAAATCATTATATTGTACACCTTAAAAATATGATCGTATTTTACAATAAACAAATAAATTTTAAATTTTTAACAAACCATATTTAAGAGGGTAACTGAGAGGCTATGCATCAAGATGTAACTATTAACCTCACTTCAGAACCATCACAGTGACAACCCACTGCCTCTGGGAAAAACACTGCAGCTGGACCCACTGATTGGGCCCTGAACATCAGATCTTCCCCATGCATGACTGCTTCCAAAAGCCAGATGCCTCCACTACCATGCTCCCCTGAAAATGGACTCCATACCCAGCCTGCTTTTTCTGCCACTTCACTCTAAATCTTTCCTGTGTTTGCATCTTTTTGGCTGAGCCAAAGTCACACAACTAGACCCAGTAGCAAGAGGATCTGGGAGAGTGAGTGTTCCACTCCCACCTTTGGTAGGAAAGATTCATACTGTGGGATATTCTCCAAAGAAATACTTCATAAGATCCTGTGTGGCTACAAAACATAAGAAATCTCCACACTGCACATGAGCTGATCTATCTGATCAGGCATATAGTCAGCCATGCTGGGGCTGGAAATTAGAAAAGAGGAACTGGAAGTACACATGAAACAGGTATGACAAAGCATCTAGTTCTCCTAAACATCATACTCATACCCAATTAGACAAATGGTCTCATGAATGTCCATTTTCTATTTCCTCATCTCTTATCAGATATTCAAGTCAAGCATCAGCCTCAGTCATTGCCATAGAATAATGGATAAAACTGAGTCTCTGAATTATTGTTGCTGGAGAACAAACCTACACTCACTTTAAATAACTTGCTTCTTCTCTGCACACCATAACTATTAGCTATCACTATTGTATTTTGGCAAAAACATTGACTTGTAAAAAATAAATAAATAAAAATGTTTATACTTCTATGGGAACAAAGCTAAGAGTCTGAACAATAATAAAAATGTTGAAACTGGAAAGTAGACAAGAATATCCAAATCTATTCTTCAGGTAACAGTATCCTGAAAAGAAGGCCTATTAGCAAGATAAAGAGACTCTCTTGAAGGATAAGATCAACGGACCTGAGGAATCTATACAGTTAATATTACAAGGATGTCATTTCATTCTCTTGATTGATTTTGTAAAATAAAGATTAATGATTATAAACCAGGAGAGAAGGGTTAAATTGTTCAGGTAAATGGATATCTGTAATATCAGATATTACACACATGAGCATTGAACATCTTTGTTTGTGGACAACCTCATCAAAAAAACTTGAGGAAAATAACTCTATAAGCAAAGTTAGTTGTAACTTTCTCTAAGAAAAAAAATTCTCAGAAATGTTTTCTCCTTAAGAGTAACCCATTACTTAAAACATTTTAATTTTACTTGATGGTCTTAATGTTTCCAACGATAAAAAGATGCTTTTAATATCCAAACAGGCTTTCTGATTCTGAGTAGATATATTTTATATAAACTCCAAAGCCATAATTAATGTGTATCATGAATATAAAATAGACTATACAGCACATTCTGCTTTAGATGAAACTATGTGGTTAAAACAAACAAACAAACAATGACTATATAACAGAAATTGGGTACTTGACACATGAGATAGCGGCCAAAAATTTGTTTTATAATTAAATTTTTAAGATCTTAAGTGGGATAACACATACAAATACAAACTAGTAGGTTTCTCTTGTGAATTTAATACATGAATAAAAATATTTGGATCAAAATAAATATCTTAAACCTGACAGCTTTTAAAATGTCAGAAAGCTTGGCATATTTATTCATTCAATCTACATAGTTTCCTAAAGAACTATTAAAAAATATTTCCCATCAAACAAGTGTGTGGTCATCAACCTGACATTTAGCAGGCAGCCTGCCTCCTAAATCCAGCACTGCCTTGCTTATAGGCAGCAATAGGACTCCATATACCTAGTAAACATGGCTTTCCAATAAATCCTCCTGAAAGAAACGGGGCTTCACATTTTCCAAGCTTTCAAAAGAAAGCTTTTCAAAGAAACTTTATATATTACACTTCAGAAAGTCATACAACCACCTCTTTTCTACATTTGTTGACCTTCAGGCTCAGCTGGACCTATACGGTCTGTTTTCATTATGTGACAAATGTTCTCCAAGCTCAAGCTGCCATTCTCATCACCTGCACAGGCAGAGATGAATGAGAATGGTGGATGTGCACCGAGGAGGTGATTTCCGTGATACAGGTGCTAATCAGGTTGGTGACATTAAGCATGGACAGAGAAGAATTACACTCACAGACAGATGGAAAGAGTGCCCTTTATTTGCAAGTTGCTGGGTGTGGGGAGCTGGTCCTAGACAAAATAGTGAAGTCAGGAAAGTTCCCTGGGTTGGCATAGTCTCTTCTCCACCTCCAAGTACCCTAGGTTTTCACACTATTCCTTACAGGGAGAAGATCCCTACACATCCTTCAGATGCTCTGAGCTTTGAGTTCCACATCTTTAAAATAGGAATAACGATATGATAATTTCTGCGTTTGATAAAGGAGTTACTATAGATAGCTAGATACATATGCTAGACTAGTGTAAGGTATCATTCATTCATATCAGCATAGATGAGACAACCCTGTATTATTGACCGTATCTTCTGATTACTGTCCTAACTTAAAATAGTAAGCCTAACTTTACACATTTAGAGCATCATCTTCTACATTCATGAGCTCTGCAGCCAGGCATAAATGAATTGGAAATGTGGCTTTTTTACTTTTGTAAGTACTATCCGCTTAGTTCTTACTATGCATAAAGCACTGTGGTAAGGATTTAACAAAGAAAAACTCATTTAACCTGTGCAACAATCTGAGGAGGGAGAGCAGGGAAGGAATAGAACTCACTAACGCTCCTCAAGTGACATGTAGGCAGTTGTCTACTCTGTCTGCATGAAAGACTTTCTTGGAAAGCAGACTTACCCCAAATGTGAAAATGTTGAAAAAAAAAAACAGGAACCCATTTGAGCTAGCTCACAAGAAAGGATTTGATCACAGGATGGTCATAGCTTAGAGAAAAGGGGTCTGGCCCCCACCTCAGACAGCTTGGAGGCCAGTCATTCTATTATGGAGTCTCCACTTCATAATAGAGCTTCAGCTCTGTTATTCTCTTTATCTACCAGGGCTCTCCACTCTTAATCTGTTTCTCTCTTTTTTTTCATGATCCTAATAATGTCAGTTTGCACATCAGTTTGTATATTTTCTTTCTCATGTATTCTATGGCCTTGTGCCCCCACATTAGCTGGGTCAGTCTCTTGGTTTTTCAGTTTCTGGGAGAACTATCTGATTGGTCTAAGCAAACACTTCAAGCCTGGACACATGGTCATAGGTCACTATTTAGTCTGTTGGCTGGCTGCTCCTGGTCAGACCCAGCCCCGATGATTTCAGCTGTGATAAATGAGGAGAGAGAGCCACTTAATAGAAAACAGTCTCTTCTCAGCAGGGTTTGTGGTGGAACAGTTTCCTCAGGAGGAGAAATGTTCAGTGAGGACACTAGAAGTTTCTAGCATGGCTACTAAACCTCATCAATGTCTCAATTAAAATATGTGCTTTTACCAAAGAATGGTAGCTACACATACTGCTATGCCTTGAACACGCACATGCATACAGACACACACACATACAATTGAATCACTCACGCATTCATGCACATATACATAAAGAAACATATCTGTACCTGTACAATTGCAAATGTGAAACATTCTATTTTCTATAATGCTTGAAAAGAGAAAAGCAGCCCCTGACATCCAACAGCTGGCATGGCATTGCCAGCTAGCCCCTGATGTTCTGTTGAACATAAACAATTTCATAGAATATCAACATTAGACAGGGCCAATCTGTGACCATGATAGGTCAAGACAAAAACAATACCACTCCATAAGCATGTCTGAACACAAACAAAACATAAACATTGTTGAAGACATCACAAAAATAACCATATATCCCCCTTTTTTGACTAATATGAGTGACTTCCTTTTTTACTAATTACAGCTTAGCTTCTATCTAATCTTCCCTCCTTCTAGATAAAATTTATTAAGCTAACTAATCGGAATTACCCCTGCATCCTGACAGCATCTAATCAACAGCAAAGCCCCACTTCCTTAAAGCCTCCTCAAATCACATGACCCCTCTCCAAATCTCATATAAGTCTTTTCTAACACTCTCTAACCAAGTTGCTTCATGGTTCCCTGTGGAACTATTCTCCCTCAATGCAATGGGTAATGAACACAACTTGTTCATCTGCAGGGGTGTGATTGGTCGTCTTTGGCCAGACAGCATGGACATTCTTTATAGCTTATGAAGCAATTTCATCTATGTGAAATTCACTCATTTAACCTCACATTCGCCCTGTAAATAGAAGTATCACTAGTCAATAAGTGAAGCAACTAGACTTAAGGAAGGTTACCTAGGGTACACAATTGGTCATCAGCAAAGGCCAATTTAAAAATAGGGCTGACTGTTTCTAAATCCAGTGCTTATCATTCCAGAGGAAAATAAACCCCTCAATGTGACTCTATTACTTGAAATAATTACAGAAACCAAAGACAGACACATGTATCTGTCTGTCTATATCACCTTCTCTCTCTCTCTTTCTCTCTCTCTCTCTCACTCACACACACACACATCCCTCTCTTCCTGCTTTAAAAACCAAAGTAAACAACACAAAACTAATTATTATTTTTACCCCAAAATTGTGATCAATTATAATCTTAGGTTTATTTAGGAAAAAAAAAGTCATTTTCATAATTCAAGAGAAAATGCCATTGGCATGGGGAGACAGCTGTCCTGGATACTGTGCAGCACCTGGGGACATCTCTGTCTCAACGCCAGGCAATCTGGGCCAAGTTCACCATTTACTGTCTTTCTCCCTTCTTCTCCTCTCTCTAATAACTGGTGAATAATCAGCCTCAATTGCTATTCAAGTGAGTGCACAGGAACCAATTCCTCTTTTCAAACTTTCCATTTAAATGGAGGTGAAAAGTCATCCTAATGTGTACTTACTATGAAGAGTTACTCCTATAAATGGAGTACTGAATGACGGAGTTAATAAAACACTGAAAGGGGGCATTTTCTCACCTGAGAATTTAATTGCTACAGCAAATTTAACAAGTAGCTCTTGACAGTCTATTTCATAAAAAGTGTTTTATTCTCAAATTGTACCTTTGATTTATAAACTGCAGGGTGAGGGCCATCATTGGCCACAGGGAACATTTCTCTTCCTTAACACCAAGGTATAATTTATACACATCAAGACTAAAACAAATTTATTTGACTTATAGTATAACTCAAAGTGCCTTTAATTTCTGTTATTATAATTTTGAAAAATTAACTTTGAAAATAAAGTAAGTCATTGCCCATCTTCACAAATATACATATCCCTTGGGATCTCATACAGGCAAAGGACTCAAGTTACCACTATGAATGGCAGTTGGAGAAGATTTCATCTTTCACCGTTGGCAATGGTTTAAATCAAGAATATGAATAACAATATTTTTCTTGATTCTTTAAAAATATTTTAGAGTTTTGTTTTTTTAATGAGGGTTTAAGTTATCTATTTTAAAGGAATTTTACCAGAGGACTTTATATGATAGAAAGTATGTGTATAGCTTATTTTAAACAAATATATATATATATATATATATATATATATATATTTAAATGTTCCAATTTCATTAACACATATTTATTAGGTGTTGATTCTATCAATCAAGTTTCAGCTGGAAATAGACAACACAAATTAAATACTCTTAGAAGGGTTTACTTACAAAGAGGCAGATTACAAACCTGTGGGTATAGGGCAATCATGGTGGGGCCGGGGGAAGGGTACACCTGGGACTATCTGCAGCAGTCATGTGGCCTGAAGAAAGCTCACAGTGAGGGGTTTAATAGAATACAGACCTTGATCTCACTCTCCTCTTTCCCTCCATTTTTTTTGTGGGTAGCAAGGAGAGGCAAAAATGTCCACTGGCCAAATCCAACTGAGATCCAGAAGACACAGGAGCTCATTTATTGATACACAGAGGTCAGCCTTCAAGAACAGAGAGCAGAGAAGGATGGGGCATGGATGGAAAGGGGCACATAGAAGATGTCAGCACACCTATGCCACTGTGCTAAAGACACAGTGTTAAATAGCACCCCTGTCTGCTCTCAAGAAGTATGCAGTCTGTCTATGGAAGAAATAATAGATGAGTATATAATAAATAAACTATAAATAAGCATTATAGAATTTTGGTGGAAGGGAAATTTTAAATTCTAATAACATCTGTCCTTTTTGCCTGTACAGAAGCTCTTCACCTATGTTTGAGAGGAACTCCCTTATATCCCTAGGGTAGTGGCTCTCAAACTTTAGCACAGATGTGAATCACTAGCAAGGCTTGATTAAACACAGACTACTGGACCTTACCCTAGCATTTTTTATTCTGTTGTGCTGGGGTAAACCTTGAGAGTTTGCATTTCTTTTTTTTCAACTGAGATGTAATTAACATGTAATATTATATTTGTTTCAGGTGTACCTAATGATTTGACATTTGTATACATTGCAAAATGATCACTACATAAGTCTACTTAACATTTAATACCACACATAGCTATAATTTTTTCTTGTGATGAGAACTTTTAAGATCTAGTCTCATAGCAACTTTCAAATATACAATACAGTATTACTAACTATAGTCATCTTTCTGTGCTCTACATTTCTAATAGGTTCCCAGGTGATACCATTGATACTGGTGTCCAGTAACCACAGTTTGAGAAACACTGCCTTAAGGAAATATCTGTCCTTCCCATTCCAAACCGTAGTCACTATTGGTCCCATTGGGTGATCAATGTCCCAACTATCTACTGCTGATCCATGACCCATGCCTGACCAAATAGCATTGTTCAACACTCTGAATCCCCCTTTTCTGGGGCTGCTCAGCAGTGGCATTAGTATGTGTGACTAATCTCTCCCATCTCTCCTTTCCTCTGTCTCCCTGTAGATGAACTCAGCTCTCATGTGCTCACAACATGATTTACTCAGGGGGTTTATCTTCATAAAACAGTTTAAAATACGAGACACAATTTATCACAAGGATGTCCATCATAACATTATTAATTACCTAAATATCCCATTATAGGTGTTTGGTTAGATAAAGTATGTTTGTTCACATAACGGTATACAACGAAGCCATTAAAAACTTGAATTCAAAAATACATTCCTTGATATAGAATGAGGTCCGTAATACATTAACCTAAAAAAAGTCACAAAACTATTTCTAAGATATTGTCTTTATATATGCATATATATATATATATATATGTGTGTGTGTGTGTGTGTGTGTGTGTGTGTGTGTATCAATCATTGTATTAACTAATTGTTTATAAGTAGAATGATGGGTATTTTTTTGTTTGCCTGTTTATTTTTTTAAATGAGCATCATTGCTTTTGTAATAAAAATAAACAATATAAGAAATTTAATTTTTAAGACATATATTCATGTAATTTTCATATTGACTATCTAATTTAAGGTATTAAAAAATAAACACCTGTATTTGTTCTATTTTGTCAGATCTTCATGGTTCTATAAAATCCAAATATATTAGTCATAATTAGGTTTTGCTGCATGTGATCTCAAACTTAAATTAAGAGAGGCTTAGAACTAAGGTTCTCACATATTTTATGGAGATTAACAGCCCAGGGTCAACATGACATCTTACAAATTTCAAGGGACTTTGTCACCTCCCAGACTTCCACTTCCTTATTTCTAGACGGTAAAGTCCAGTAGATAGGAGAAATGGCAAAGGGAAGGAAGTGCTCACCTGCTTAAAGACACTTGCTTAAATTGAGCATACTACTTCTGTTTTACACCCTGTTCATTGGCTAGATCTCAACTACATGGTCATGTAGTTGCAAGAGAGGCTGGCAAATGCCTCAATTAAACTTGGGAGCTCTATTACTGTGGAAGAAGGGGAAATTACACACACACACACAAACACACACACACACACACACACACACACACATGTATAAGCACTCCACGTTATACCATGTCACATAAAAGGCATAATCTACTTAAAGTCTACCCAGTAACTCCTCCAGATAAAGCACTCAAAATAATGGATCTTTCTGAAATACCTCCTGATAAACCTGGGCCTCAAATCTTCACTCAGCTGGTACCATTGAACAAATATTTTTCAGTAGCTTTATTTCATAGGTAGCTAGTACAAGAAGAGAATTTTTACATTTGTAAGGGTTTGTAAAATATTTACTTTTCCTTCATTTTTATGATTGAAGATAATCTTGTTTCTGAAAAGCTGGTCAATAGTTAGTATAAAGGCTAATTACCCAGAGAATTTCCAGAATCCACTATCTGCATCTCATTTTATACCTAACATCTGATATGAAGCTGACTTCTACAACAGATGGGGTATACTGGTTACTCCACTTTGGCCACACTGGCCTCCTTGTTGTCCATTGATGTGGCCAGGCATTTCAAAACCCTTGAACTTACTTGCTTTCTGCTTGGAATTATTAGATATTTACTCAGCTCATTGACTAAATCCTCTACCTTCTTCAGATCTCTACTCAAATATTGGCAAGGTCTTTGCCATTATGCTATTTAAATTGCAATTGCCTGCCTCTCCACCCAGCACTTTTCTATTTTATTTTTGTCCTTGTTATTGATTTATATGCCTAATACATGTTTTGAGTATTTAATGTTTGCCCTACCCCAACCCTGACCAGAAAGTAAATTCCTTGAGGGAATTTACTGTTTAGTCTTTTTCTGTTTTACACAATCCTTTTGTCCCCTGACCTAGAGCAAAGCCTGGCACATGGTAGGTGCTCAATAAATATTGGATCAATTAATTAATAAACAAAGAAATCTTATTTCCCAAGAATCTCTAAAAGATAATATTGGCCCAGTTGAATGAGTTTTTGATAAAAAAATAAGTCAAACAGTTTTAAGCATGACTCATTAAATCCAGAGCTCAATTTTGTAAGTATTTTCTGAGCCCTTGTCTCTATTAGGCTCTGTGCTAGGCAATAAGAAAACAATCATGAGCAGAGCCAGATGAGGCATAGATGTTTCAATATAACAAAGCTGAGCAATATGAATCATACAGTTCCATAAACAAATGCAAAGCTGAGACTATGCTAATCACTATGAAGGAGAGGGACTCCTTCCCAAGTGATTCTTCCTATCACCCTACATTTTTATATTACCTTCCGATGGATCTTACTTAATTTCCTATTTGTTTACCTCTTTTTTATACATCTTCCTCACTAAAAAGAATGTCCCCTGATAATAGGGATCTTATCTGCTTTTTCTCCATATCCCTAGTATTTATAACAGCACCTAGCACTCGACAGGCATGTGATATTTTTGAAAGGATGAATAATGCTATAAATACATGAGAGAAGTTAAGAAAGGCAAAAAGACAGTATTATTTATATGAAATATGAAAACTAAGAAAGAATTAACTGGATAAATGAGGAAAGACATTTCAAAGAGAAAAAAAGACATGTACAAAAGCTCTGTGGTCAGAAGGAATTTGACTTCTACCAAACTACAGCTCATGATTTGCTGTACACAAACGATCCAACTTGCCATCTGTTTTTGTAAAATAAAGTTTTCATGGAATACAACCACACTCATTCTGTATTGTCTTTAGCTGCTTTCCCATTACAAAGGCAGAACTGAGTAGGAAGAGCTGAGTAATTGAGACAGAGACCAAATAAATTGCAAAGCTCAAAATATTTACTATCCAGTTCTTTAACAAAAAAAGTTTGCTGACCTCTATATACTATCAACATCCCCTGGGAAAGCATCATAAATGTACTTTTCAGGCCTAATCAAAGACCTATTGAATCAGAATCTCTGAGGGAACAGGAGGGCAGCAATTTATCACCTCTCTGGATAATCCTAAAGCACACTAACTGCTGTGATAGAGGATGAGAGAAAAAGAGTAGTGTTATAAGAGATGAGGCTGGAAAAGTCAGCAGGCTAGACCATGTGGGTATAAGGCCATGTTTAATAATTCAGTCTTTATCTTAAGGACAAAAGGAAGCCATTGGAAGGTTTTAAGCAGGCAGGTAATAACAAGTAGATTTGCAATTTGCTGTCACTCTGACTGAAGAATAAATTGTGGTACTAGATTATAGGCAGCCAGACCAATTGGGAAGTTATAATCTCACCAGTGAGATGCTGGTAGTTTGAACTCTAGATGATACAGACAGCTGTGGATAAAGATGGATATAGGAAACCAAATAAAATATCCAACCACCACATTCTTGTTTCTATCCTTATAGCTCACCAAACTTCGGTTTCCTTATCAGTAATATTGGAATAATAACTCAAAAGTTTGCTGTGAGGATTAAAAGATAAAAAGTATATGAAGACCCAGCACAGACTTCAGTACAAAATAAGGACTCACCTTATAAGAGTTCTTTTCTTAAGATGTCTTTCCTTTTTCTTCTACTTTACCTTCATTCCTTCATCTTAAGTTATGACTCTTGCATTTCACTTTGGCTAATCTACAATATGACAATTTTGATTGTCAAGATTGAGCAAGATTAAGGTCCTCCTTTGTGGTAAACTTTAAAATACTTTCAAAAAGAATGAAAAACTCATACATTCGAGACTTTAAACTAATTAAGAGACTCTAGTATTGATATGGTCATTGGCAAAAAATTCTTCTTTAAAGAAAATTAATTTTCTTCATTTATACGCCTATTCCAAAAGAGATTTAAGGCAGTTTCCAAAAATATGTATGCCACAGAAAAATAAATTAATTAACAGAAAGAAAATAGAGACAAAAGGAAAAGAAACTGATTTAGAGCCATGAGCAAAGTCAGAAAGCTCCAAAGACTCTGCCACTAATTTGGCTTTGAGTTTTTCAGAAGTCAGTATGTCAAGGAAGCCAGTGTGGGTTACGAGATTCACAGTTTCCATAAGGCTAAAGCATACCAGTGCTCAAGAAAAGCTCGTAACACATAAAGATGCCTCACCAGGGTAAAGAAATTGAATAAAGTAACAAACAACATCCTTGGCAGCCCCCAGAACAGCACTGAAGAATCTCTTCCTAATTGCTATGTTTTGTAAAGCCAGGGTTCAAGTTAGCATCATCTATAATTTAAGTGGTCCCTTTGAGGGCTGATGAATGAATGCTGGTATTCACACTGTATTAGACACATGCAAGTAGAATGTGGAAACTGAAAAGTCAAGGAGGTCTTCTAGCCCAGAGGTTCTGAGGCTATTTCTTGGATTCCATGGGTTCCACAGAGAAGTCTCAGAGGAAGTGGGGAGTTGAAGAAGCACCTGAAAGGCCAGTGGGGTAGAGTCTTACACTCAACATCCCTAGTATCAAACAGAACAAAGTTTGAAAACCACAATGGCAACAATACAGTGAAGCAATTCAATGAACAGATGAGTTATTTGGAAATCTGAGAGCTTGGGTTAATATTCAAACTACTCATGTGGGAGTTTGGGCAAATTACTTTACCTCACTTGTGCTTTAATTTATTTGTCCAATGTAAATATTGATAGAACCTACAAATAGGGTTGTTGAGAACATTAAACTCCTTGATGTAGATAAAGTCCAATAATATTATGTTTTATAATAAATATATTATATATGTTTGGTCTTCTTTCATGGTTCTTAGATTCAAAGCCCTTGGAATTTCTTTATGGCTAACAACCTCCTTTTCACCACAACTGGGCATATGTTAATGAGGAACCAACCTTGAATAGAGAAGTGGAACTTTTATTCATGCACTCTGATTTCAGTGAAGGGGAGAGGAGCTGAAGATTAAATCAATCACCAATGGCCAATGATTTAATCAATAATGTCTATGTAATAAAGCCTCCATAAAACACACACACACACATGCATGCACATACAAGATTTTATTTTAGAGAACTGGATGCTTCTACATGTCACCACACCAGGCCCCAAACTCCATAAGGACAGAACTCTATGTTTGGGATCTCCTTTTATGCATCCTTTCATCTACCTGTTGATTCATATCCTTTAATATCCTTTGTAACAAATTGGTAAGTTAGTGAGTAAACGGGTTTCCTGAACTCTGTGAGCTGCTCTACCAAATTAATCAAATCCAAGGATGGAGTTGTGGGAACTTCTGATTTTGGCAGAAATCCAGGTGACAATCTGGACTACGACTGGCATCTGAAGTGGGGAGAGGAAGTCTTGTGGGATTGAGCCCTTAACCTGTGGGACCTGGTGCTATCTCCTGGTGTTAAAGAGAGTGTTAAAATTGAGTTGAATTATAGGACAGCCACCTGGTGTTTGAGAATTGCTTGGTGGTGTGGGAGAAACATCCCCCCAGAATAAGTGCTCTATAGTTGTTTAGTAGCAGAAGTTTGGATAGGACAACTATTAAGCCCTGAATCCAGTTCAGCCTCTTACATATAAAGAAACTGCTGCAATAAAAATATTCTGTCTACTTCCAAAAAAAATGTTCAGAAGTTTAAGTGACTTGCCCCAATCACATTTCCAGTAGCAGAATAGGCATTAGAGCCTGGCACTCCTGACTTCTTGTTCAACAGCCTACCCACACAACAGAGAGACTGAGTTCCAGTTCTCGGGGCTGTATCCCATCTTACTTTCATTACCTCATGGTAAACTTTTCCTGAAATCCAGAATATGGAATAGCAAATAGCTCTTGTCTCAGGTGTGAGCTCCAGTTGTTAGTGGCTTCCTAGAGAAGGATTTCAGATCACATTGAGGATTAGCAATATAGAGGTTTACAATGAATTATTCCACCAGTAGGGAAAGAAAGGAGATATTTGTAGAAACACTTCACTATAGCAGATACTTTTTTCACTTGATAATTTCTTGAGGATCAAAACAATGTATAAGCACTTTGGACTCTTCATAGCACATCTCTATATTCTGTACTCTATCAGGCTATTTGTGAATGTTTACTGAGTGACTGATTGATTGTATGAGATTAAAAAAAATAGTAACTGATTCCATTGACCTTTTATAGAACATAAGGTTGGCAGTGTTACTTAAAGCTAAAAATTATGAGCATTTAATTATTTACTTTCTCAAGATCCTCCCAACATATAACAATGCCTAACTGGTTTTGGAAAGTCTGTTGGTTAAACAATGAGGAAGAACATTGTAATGATTTCTATTAGGAAGATGTCCATCTGTGAAAGCCTTTAAATCAATTCAAGACTTTTACACAATGCCTGACTTTAATATATATTGCCTCTGAAACTGAAATCACTTATTTTCAAATAATTTTGACACTGCAAACAGTTACTGAGTCTCTAGTTTATCCAGACACTGTGCATAGGAAAGTGAATCAGAGTTGCTGGTTTCCTACAAAGATATAAATGCCATTTAAGCTTAACAAACTTAAGAATGCAGATGGATACTAAAAGAAGAACAAGAAAAGCATTAATAGAATGTGTGCCTAGATTGGAGGTGGTGAGTGGAAAGGCTTTTGAGAGAAGGTTCTCTTGAGGTAGACAGACTCCAGTGGTCTGTTATAGACAGGGAAAGGACATTTTAGGGAGATGGAAAGGCTTTTAGCAAGGGCATAGAGTTAGGGAATTATAAAGCATGCTACAAAAAGTCATTGTAATATGTAGAAATGATTATAAAATTTTATGAATATAAAAGCAAAGTTACCTGAAGAAGGCTAATGTGATACTTTGTTGTTCATCTTTCAAAATTGCTAAATCTCAAAATTTTCAAATTATTACATACATAGTTCAAAAATTATTTTCAAAATATGCAAAGTAAAACCAGGTTAAAATAAATAATTTACTATATCCGGTCAAGATGGCAGAGTAGGTAAATGCAATGCTTGCCTCCTCTCACAACCACATCAAAATTACAACTAAACTACAGAACAGCAATAATTGGGAGTTGCCTGAAGTCTAGCTGAACAGAAGTCCTATAACTGGGGACACACATAAGAGGCCACCACGAGACTAGTAGGAGAGGTGGAGACACTGAATGAGCTGGTCTCACAACCACATGTGGCAATTGAGAATCGAAAGAAGTATCTTGGCTGTGGAGGTCATGCTGGAAGAGCAAGGTATCCCAGACCCACACAAGGATCCCAGAACCAGGGTTCCAGTACAGTAAAAAGAAGTCCCCTTCTGGCGGTGAAAACCAGCAGAGATTGTGGCTGAGTGAGACAGAGGACCAATGAAGTCATAGACGATCCTCTTAAGGGGCCAGTGCCTGAAATTACTGACGGATTTACTCACTGTGAGGTCCATTGCTGAGGCAACAGCTCTAAGGTATCACAGACCTACAGGAAAGAACTGAATTGTCTGGCTTTAAGAACAAGGGCTAGAGGGGCAGCTTCCTCCCAGACAGAAGTGCTGGCAAAGCTACTGTTTCTTTCCTGAGCCCTCCCCTGCCCTGTGTGTAAATTCAGGCAGCCATCATATCTTAGTCTCCTTCAACCTGGCTACCCCACCCTGGGTATTCTCTGAGACCACACCCCTCATAACCTGCTGGCCCACCCAAGCTGCATCCAGTAGATTTTCCATACAAATAAAGGGCCTGTCTTGGCTCATGCTGCACATTTTGCTAAAATCTCTCAAAGGTTCTCAAAACCAAAACAAACAGTATCTAGCCTCTGAATGCTCCATATTTCTTGCTGAACAGCCTCAAGCTTGGCACTAGCAACAGCTAGCTTTGGTTTGTGGCTTGGCCTCTTGAGGAACATTCAAGCCCAATGTAGGTGGAGGCCATCTGTGGACTGCTGATAGATCATGCCAGCTAGCTCCAGGCAGGCTGAGGCTGAACAGGCTGAGGCTGAACTTGGCCTATGGTGGGGCCCCTCTCAGGATACCCCCAACCTGCATGCCCAAAGGCCAGCTTTGGTCTGAGCCAGAGCACAACCCAGGGCCACATCTGAGGATGACATACCAATAAAGCAGACTGGACAGGCACCAGAGCCCTACAAAAGTGAATCCTGCACTGTAGAGTCAGCCCTCTCCACTCTTCCTTCATTTTACTCAAAATTGAACCTCTTTCTCATCAATAACCTCCACCACAGTACCATCATTTTCACCTGAATTACTGCTCTAACTCCAAATTAAACCCCAGGTTTACATTAGCCACATGAACCTCTCAACACAGAGGCCAGGGTGAGCTGGTCAACATGTTAAGTTAGATAATTCAGACTAAGTCCAAACCTTCCAATAGTCTCCCATTTCACTTGGAGAACAAGCCCAAATCCTTACAATGACCTAGAAGGCCTACATAATTTCTTCTACCTCCATTATCTCTCTAACCTCAACTTGCATTACTTTTCCCCTTGTTCACTCTATTTCGACCACATCATCTCCTTGCTGTGCTTCATACACTCCCAGGCACATTCTTGCCTCAGCCTGATATTCTGCTTGCTATTTCTCAGTGTGAGATGTTCTTTCCCCAAATATCCACATGGCTCACATCCTTATTCCCTCCTTTTCAAAAGTTATATTCCGCAAGCCATTTCCTGGTCACCCAATCTAAAATTGTAAGCCCTACCCTTAATATTTCTTATACTCTTTCCTTGCCTTACTCTTTTTCCTTGAGAATTTACCACTTATTTTTTATGTTTTACTTAGTGTATTTTTGATCTCCACTAAAATGTAAGCTTCACGAGTATAGACATTTTTGTCTTTTACTTACTGCTGTGTCCCCAACACCTAGAACACTGGCTAACACATAGTAGGCACTCAATAAATATTTATTAAATGAGTGAAGGAAAGGAAATTCTGTTCTATATAGAAGAGTAGAGAGGAGACATAATGATAATAAATAGCTCATATTCCTTTAAAAAATAACTAATATGTATTAAATATATCTTCTAAATTTAGAAAGCAAAATCTAGAAGAAAAAATATTTGCTACAATATTTGCTATAATGAACATGATTTACTTTTTCTGCAATTTCTAATTGTTTTTATTTAAATGTAGAAATATTTTAAAAGCTCAATACATTTTCAAATGCTTTAAAATATTAGGAAGTTATTTTTGAACATTCAAGTAGTTTTTAAATCATTTCAGAAAACTTCAACTTGTCAGCAAGCTTATAAAATAAATTAGCTTAATATCTAAAATGTTTGGAAATTGTGCCTTAAGATGTTTGAATTTAAAATGGGGAAAAACAGTTTGAAAACAATTGTAAAAGCCAAATGTTTTCACCCCAATCATGTTGGAATTTTAACATTTTTGTTATCTTGGTAAAGAAGAAAAGAGAATAAGCATTTCACTTATAAGCAACATTTCCAAATTTGGAGGAAACAGGTTGAAAATTTTCAAGTATACTTTTTCAGCCTTGTGCTTAATAGTAAAAAACTTAAATGTGCCTGTCAATAAAAAAAAACTAGTAAAAAAAGTATTTAAAATGGAATATTAGAAAATAATACCAAACATATTTAGTAAAGAGAGTAAATTATAGATATGTATGTCTGAGTGTTAACAGTGGTTACGCCTAGACAGAAGGGGTTACAGAAGCATGAGGACCTATAATTTATCCCCTTTTGCACCATTCTAAGATTCTTTGAAATGTGATGAGTTATCTATCAGGGTTTACTTTTAAAAAAATAACAACCATAAAAACTGTTTCAAATGTTTAATCATCAGAAGATATGAGATACTGGAATGAATTAAATCTGTTCCTAGCTGTTGAGGGATTTAAAATATAACAAAATAGAAATATTAAAGAATAATTGTTCTATGATATTATAAGCTCTATAGCAACAGCACACAGTTCAGGAAACATACAGATAAAGGAACTTCTCAATCTGTTAGAAAGCCTTTCCAGAATATAATTGGGCCAATTCTTGAGAGACAAGTAGACCTGGACCAAAATATTTCAAGCAGATGAGCATGCAAGAGCACATAGTAGGAAACAGACGGTAGTTTAGCTTGACCAAGAGATAGACTCAAGACTCCTTTATAGTTATTTCTAAGAAGTCTGGGTCTAAACTGGGATGAGCTTTAGAATAAAACAGAATATACATAAATAAGTAAATATGTCAGGCCACAGAGCCCATTTTGGTCCAATTCTCAAGCCTATGGATCTTCTCCCAAACTTCAACTCTTTTCTCTGATAAAATGCCCCTGAGTTTGGCATCCCTATAAAAAGCTTCTTTCTAAAGATAGAAAGGCACTTATATATCTAGCTTATCAAATGAAGACTTGGAAGTAATAACCTTCTTACATCAGCTTTTAAACTTTACCTGTTAAAGCAACATCCATGATTATGTTTGACCTTCCCAGTGACCCACAAGAATAAATGAGTTGAGGTATATTTAAAATTTTTATTAAACTTATTGGGGCAACATTGGTTAAATAAAATTATACAAGTTTCACGTGTCCAATTCTATAATAAATCATTTTCTATTGCATTGCGTGTTCCCATCCAAAGTCAAATATCTTTCTGCCGCCATATATTTGATCCTCTTTACTCCTCTCTACATCCTTTCCAACACACTTTCCCTCTGGTAACTATTAGACTGTTGTTTGTTTCTATGATTTTTATTTGTTTGTTGATTTCAATTTTATACCCCAAATATGAGTGAAATCATAAGGTTCTTTACTTTTTCTGTCTGATTTCTTTTGCTTAGCATGATATTCTCAAGATCCATCCATGTTGTCTCAAATGGCAGTATTTCATCTTTTCTTATGGCTCAGTAGTATTCTATCATATGTATGTACTGCCTCTTTATTTAGTCATTTATCAAAAGACACTTAGATTGTTTCCATGTCTTGGCCACCATGAATAATGCTATAATAAACATAGGGGTACATATATCTTTACAAAAAAGTGTTTTCAAATTTGGGGAGCAGCTAGCCAAAAGAGGGATCACTAGATTATATGATAACACTACTCTTAAGTTTTTGAGGAACCTTCAAACCATCTTCCATAGTGACTGTACCAATTTGCATGCCATCAGCAGTATGCAAGAGTTCCTTTTTCTCCACAATTTCTCCAACATTTGAGTTAGGGTATTTTTTACTCCATTTTATACAGAAGGTTATGGAGGCCAAGAGACATATCACTCTACACGTTGATGAATTGGCTAGAACTCAAGTTCACAAGTCTGGTATCTCCAGTCCAGGGCATCTCCCATTGGATCACATTATAAACTGATAATGGGTCTTTAAAGTGAGTATCTGAGGGCACATGCCACCAATCTCTTCTCTTCATCTTTCAGCACTGGTTGTCAGCAGAACTTCAGGAAGAAATAGTAATTTCTACATGAAATTTCTTCCAAAACAGTAGTTCTTTGTTATTTCTCATTATTTATTGAGATAACATTTAATTTAGTGCTGGTTAATCCCAAATGAAGTAAAAATCTGTAGAAACCTATTTATGGAGAAATCAATGGTTCAAAAATAATAAATGAAAAAAGTTGGTGCTCTGGAAGGGTAAGGAAGATGAAGGTCATTTTGCTTTGTTCAAGAATTAACATACCTTTGAGAAAAAAAAGAAGGATAAGTAACATGTCACCAGCAACTGGCCTTTTTTCCTTTTTAATTCACTTTCCTAATCACTTGCATTCACTGAGGGAAAAAACTGTGTCTAAAACTTCTTTTGCCTTCTAAATTAATGTCTCTAAATTTCTATTTTATCATCTATAAATAGGGATAACAATTATATTGTTTAATAATAATAATAGTCTATGGCCAAGAACGTGCCTGATCTCGTCTGATCTCAGAAGCTAAGCAGGGTTGGGCCTGGTTAGTACTTGGATGGGAGACCACCTAGGAATACCAGGTACTGTAAGCATTAAAAAGTAATAAAATCATCATCATCATCATCATCATCATCATCATCATCATTATCATCATCATCTGGAAGGCTAGACCACAATTCTGCTTTAAGCCAAGCTGGAGTAACAGGAATCAGATTTACCCCAACCTCCCCCCCCAAAAAAAATTTAAAAATTGACAGAAAATTGCTTTCAAAATACTAGACAACAGGCAATGAGGGACATAATACCTGAGAGATGAAAAACAAGCAAAGTGAGCCCAAGATTGCACCAGAAATTTTCTACCTTTAAGAAATTTCCTGACTGAAAATCTTACAAGTGAGACACAAAAAG
Organism: Macroglossus sobrinus; assembly: GCA_004027375.1. Classification (NCBI taxonomy): domain Eukaryota; kingdom Metazoa; phylum Chordata; class Mammalia; order Chiroptera; family Pteropodidae; genus Macroglossus; species Macroglossus sobrinus. The sequence continues at coordinate 337,137 of PVKZ01001194.1, read as the reverse complement.
ATCAATCTTTTTCTAAGTAACTGATAACAGAACAAAGCTTGACATTATTTAATGAGAATGCAAAAATGTCCAGCAACAAACAAAATACAATTCTAGTGAAAAATTACCAAGTATGCAAAGAGCATAAAAATACAACCTAGAGGAGAAAAATTAATCACTTAACACTAAACCAGATATGACATCTGTGTCACATTATTAGCACATAAAGACATTAAAAGAGTTATAACTCTATTCTATATGTTCAAAAATATGAATATAAGGGTAATTTTAAAGGACCAAATAGAATTTCTGGAGATAAAACTAAAACACATTAGATGCAAAATACACAGGTTGGGATTAACAGATTATTAGACTTTGTGCAATAAAATATTAGTGAATCTGAAAACACAGCAATAAAAATATTTTTAAAACAATGGTAAAATTTGATTAGAACTATAAACATTCAGTTTCAAGAAACTCAATGAAGTACAGTACAAAAAATAAATAAAAATTCAAGGTATATCAAAATCAAATTGCTCAAAATGATTGAAAAAGAATCTTAAAATCAGTCAAAAAAAAGTCTTGTTACAGAGAGAAGAACAAAGATAAGAAAAATATTATAGCAGCTTTCTTGTTTGCACAAGAATATAGTAGAACATTTTCAAAGCTCAGAAAAAAACCTGTAAACATATAATTGTAAAACAAGTGAAAAATATTTTTTAAGTGAAATAAATATGTATTCTGATATTCAAAAGCAGAAAGAATTCATCACCAGCAGACTGGATCTCTAGGAAATGTAAAAGAAATTCCTCAGGCAAAAGAAAAATAATATCAGGTAGAAATATAAATCTACACAAAGAATGAAGAGCACCAGAATAATAACTACATGGTAACTATATAAGGTTTTCTCTTAATACTTAAATCTCTTTAGGAAGTAATCATTTAAATGAAAACTGTGTGAGGTTTTTATAACATATGTAAAAATAAAATAATAAGACAATAATAACTCCAAGATCAGGAGGGGAGAAATTAAAGTATATTACTACTTGTATATAATCTACTACACTTGAAGTGAAATAATATCACTTCTGGGTAGACTATAATAAGGTAAAGATGTATGCTATAAACTCTGAAACACATACCAAAATAATAAAACAAATATAGATAAGAAGCCAACAAAAGAGATAAAATGGAATTATAAAAAATATTCAATTAACCCACAGGAATGCAGAAAAAGGAAAAGTGGAATAAAGATGGAAAAAATAAAAAACAAGTAGCAAGATAATAGTTTAACCTTAACCATATCAATAATCACATAAAATGTAAATGGCTAAATATCTCAATTAAAATGCAGAAGTTGTCAGAATGTACAGAAATAAAACACACAATGATTTGCTACCTACAAGAAGCACACTTAAAAATAAAGACAAACACATTAAAATTAAAACTATGGAAAAAGATATACCTTTGATATGCTAACACTAATTGAAAGAAAGTATTCATGTGATTATATTAATATCAGACAAAGTACATTTCAGAGCAAAGAAAGTTACTAGGGATGATGTAAGTCATTTTTATCATGATAAAGGGGTCATTCATCAGGAGGACATAACAATCCTGAATGTTTATGTTTATCTAAAAACAGAACTTCAAATTACAAATAGTAGAAACTTATAGAACTGCAAGAAGAAATAGATAAATTCACAAATAGTCATATATTTCAATATCCCTCTTGTTAGGAGCCATTCTTGCTGAATGCCCTGTAGACAGGGTTGGAGTTGCCTGCAAGCTAGAAGTTTGCAGAGCAGGTGGGCTCGTTAATGGATAGCTTGTTACTGAAGGAGGAAGTTTGGCTTAATGGATAGCTTGTTAGTGAAGGAGAAAGTTTGGCTTAATGGAAAGAGTTGAATGTTCCTTGCCCCAGGGAATAAAAGACATTCCTTGCCCCCAGGGAATAAGAGATGAAAACAGGAACAAGGATGTTTTGAGACAATTTATGTAAAGGTCAGCAATCATTTGCATATGTGTGGGTGTTGCTTCTCGTGCTCTTCCAAGGGTATATATATGCTGTGCTAAATAAACTCAGGGTTCAGTATTCACTGTTCACCCTCCCGACTCTATCTTCTGTCTCTCTCTCTCTTTTTTCCTCAATCCTCACTCCCTCTCTCGGGAACTGTTTGCTCTTAGCCAGTTGGCTCCGGCACCCTTTCTCAATAATCAGTAAAATAATAGACATAAAATCAGTAACAGAATACAGAAGATTAGAACAACACATCAACCAAATTGACCTAATCGACATTCATATTTATAAAATATTCTACTCAATAACAGTAGAGAGGTATTATAGTGAGTTGATCTGTATCCCCAAAAACAATGTTAAAGTTCTAGTCCTCCATACCTGTAGATGTGACTTTATTTGGGAAAAATTTTTGCAGATGTAATTAGTTAAGATAAGGTCATCCTGGATTAGGGTGTTTCCCTATAGCCAATGACTGGTGTCCATGTAGAAAGGTCACGTGAAAACACAGACACAAAGGGGGAACATCATGTGATAATGAAAGTAGATGCACCCATAATCCAAGGGACACCAATGATTACTGGCAAACACCAGAAGCTAGAAGAACAACATGGAATAGATTCTTCCTCAGATCCTCCAATAGAAGCCAATCCTGACAAAACCTTGATTTCAAGCCGCTTGCCTCTAGAACTATGAGAGAATAAGTTACTACTGCTTCAAGCCACCTAGTTGTGGTAATTTGTTTAGAACTATAAAAAACAAATATAGGTATATATCAAATTTTTCTCTGCATACGAATATCCAATTGTTCACACCATTTGTTGAAGACTATTCTTTATCCATTAAATTGCATTTGCAACCTGCATAATAAGCAAAAAATTACTCCAAATGGACCATAGACCTAAATGTAAAACCTAAAACTAAAACTTCTATAATAAAACACAGAAGAATGCTTTTGTGACCTTAAGTTAAAGATTTTTTAGATATGACATCAAAAGCACATTCCATGAAAGAATAAAAAGATAAACTTTATCAAAATTAAATATTTCTTTCCTTCAAATGAAAAGATACATCAAAGACTGAGAGAAAATATTTGAAAATTATGTGTCTGGTAAAGAACACATCTCCAGAATATATAAAGAACTCTCAAAAATCAATAATAAGAGAATAAAAAGTATGTTTTTAAAATGAGCAAAGATTTTAACAGTTACTTCACCAAAGAAAATAAACAGAGGATAAGAACACAAAAAGATGTTCAACTTTATTAGTTATTAGAGAAATGCAAATAAAAATTGTTATGAGATACTACTACAGACCTAATATAATAGGTAAAACTTAAAAGATTGGTCATACCAAGTGTTGTCAAGAACATAGATAAATGGGAGCTCTCATATCACTGGCCACAATGTAAAATGATAAAATCACTTTAGAAAACAGTCTGGGTTTCTTAAAAATTAAACATACCTCTACAATATTATTTAGCTGTTCCACTGCTAGTATTTGCCCAAAAGAAATGAAAGCTTATAAGCTTATATTTCTATAAAGACTTGTACATGGATGTTTATAATGAATTTATATGTAATAGCTAAAAATTAAAAGTAACCCATCAACATGTGAAAGAATAAACAAATTAAAGTATACCTATACAATGAAATACTACTTAACAATAAAAATTAATGAGCTATTGAGATACACTAAAAAATAGATAAACCTCAAAATAATAATTTTTTAAAGTAGGCCAGAAGAATGTATATTGTGATTCCATTTATATAAAATTCTAGGAAATGCAAACTAGTTTATTGTGACAGACAGCAGACTAATGGTTGCTGAGGACATGATCCAGGAGCATCCAGGGAAGAGAAGCATAAAAGAGGAGGAAGAAAGTGTTGGGGATGATATATATATTCATTATCTAGATTGTGGTGATAACTTCACAGCTGTATAAAATGGTATTCTTTACATCTGTATAGTTTATTTTGTCAATTATATGTCAGTATAGTCGCTAAAGAACAAAACAACAACAAAAGAGATTCCAGAAAAAAAAATGGGCTGGGAGACATGAAAAGAAACCAAACTGCAGTGTAGGGGGTATAAACAAGAAAAGCCATGTTAAGCAAATAGCTAGGAGAGAGTATAGAATTGTCTATTTTCTAAGTTTCCTAATTTGGAATGAGTTGAAAGTTTTGAAAATGATTTTAAAACAACTTGAGATTTATCAAAATAGCATTGAACATTTTGGGCTCAAATTTTGACATTTAACAGCTGTTGGACTTTAGGCATATCAAAATTTCATTGTACTACAAATGACAGAAAAATCATCTCAAGAAATGAAATGTACTGGCTCAAGTAACTGAAAAGTCAGATAGCTGCAGCTTCAGACACAGCTAGATTCAGATCTCAATCATTTGGGACAGACCTCAGTTTCTCTCCATCTATCTTGGCTTTGCCCTCTGTTGTTCTGATTTTATACGCAGTCTTTACATTTACTTCGGCAACACCAAGACAGCTGCCACCAGCTCAGTCTCCCTTCTCTAAGTCCGAAGGGAAGATAAATCCTGTTGTTCAACTGATTCAAAGTAAGTCCCCTGATTCCTGGCTTAGATCACCTCTGAAACAATCTCTGTGGATGAGGAAATGTAATACTCTGGTTAAAAATCTGCATCCCATATTCCATTTATGAATTGAAGTGGAATTCCAATCAGTGTGGAAGGTGTTGATATGCAGTTGAAGATTGGGGCCATTTCTGAAAGAAGAGTTTGGTTTCTGGGGAGACAGACACCAAATTCCAATTTGGTGCATTAAACCCAATTTCCAGAACATGATAAGAGTTCATGAAATAGTATTTTTAACTCTGTATCAGAAAAGCACTAGCAATACTATATAATTGTGGACAGGAAGTCTATAAAACAAAAAGAGTTTTATCTTAAGTTTTCTCAACTTTTTCCTCAGGAAATTAGGTCAGACCAGACAAGAAACAGTTTCAAACAGGATACACCAGGCTATAATCTCTAAAGGCAATATATTAGGAGGAGTGGGTGGTGGGGGGGACAAGGCTGGGAGATATTTCAGTGGTCATCTGCTGTTATGAAGGATGTCCATAATCCCTTTTTCTGGTCATAGACCCATCTCTTCATCTCCAAGGTTGACAATATAATTGAGGCCTGGCCAGTGAGTACACATCTTCCAGCCTACACTAATTGGTTCAGGAGAGGTTCATGACCCAACCTAGGCCAATAAGAGAAAAACCAAAAAATTTTACTGGATTCACTAGGAACAAGATGCTCTTCTAGACAGGGTTGCTATGCTGGTAGTTTGTGAGCCCAGATAACTAATAATTGCCTTTATCACCATTACAGAGGGCTTGACTGAGAAGAAGACACAGAGAAAAGCAAAGCTGACAGAGAGAAATTTCCAGGTAACCATATTTGAGCCCCTGGACCCAGTTATATCCAAATGCAGTGGTACCCCTAGACTTTCTAGTTATATGATCCAATAAATTCCTGTTTTGCATAGTTAGGTTTAGTTGGCTAATTGAAACCAAGTCTAGCTGGTTAAAAAATTCCTCAGTTCCTACACTGCCAATTCAGCCCAGGACCCTGACAAGGTGTCAGGTCACAGAGGATAGTAAACAGCACATCTACTTTCTAAGAATCAAGTTTCAGATTTCTTGCTCCTAGATTGTCTGCTCCCTGCATATCTGACTTCAAGCACTTGAATTGTCTTGACTGTCAGGTTATTTGGAATTTGTCACTGTTTAATTTACAGCTATGTCAATGTGGAATTTGAGACAAGTTAGTGTAATAAATTAATCCTATTTGCTGTGGTGCCAGAGTTTACCCAGATTCAATCATCCTCCAGGTGATACATCTACAGCTGGGGCCAGAATGAGAGGAGCATTAGGAGGGGAGGGAGTAGGACAGGGGATGAATGCTAAAGAAGGAAAGTAAAAGTAAGTAGAGGCACTTAGATGTTGTGGAAAGAGCCTCTTCCCTTCCCTGACTCCATTTCCTCCTTTATAAAATAATCCTAATAGTGTCCTCTAGGACCACTATCCCAGGGTGATTGGAAAATGCAAGTTAAAAAACATTGAGCAAGGGGCCCTAAAAATTGTATATATAGTCTTATTACTGCATCTACCACTTCCATGAGGAAAAGCTATGAGACATGGCCAGGTGTCTCAGAATTCAGGTGTCCCTCCCTGGGGCCTCCTATGAGTTGCCAATATTCCAGGTGAGGCTAGTCCTCCTCTGTCTACCTACAATAAACAGGTATAATCAAATGGGAAAAGCAGGAGATGCACTCAAATCCAGGTTTAAGGCTGGCTCCATTCCTTTCTGAGTAATCTTGGAAGGTGAGTTGGGGACATCTGTGGGGACAATGAAATAGTGGGGTAGGGAGATAAAAAGGGAAGGGAATGGACAGGTAAAGAGAATTTAATGTCACCAGGCACTTTATGAATGTTTACTGATTTAATCTCCAAATACCTGTAGAGCAGGTATCACTTTCTTTGTTACACAGGTAAGAAAATGGGCTCAGTTGATGAAACCACAGCTAGTGAACAAGAAGACAGGCAGGATTTCAGTCCTGCTTTGAATGAGTCCAGGGTGCATCTTCATTTTCTTCAGCATGGAATAAATCCGATAACAACAACAATAATAATATTACATAAGAGGAGGAGTAAATATTATTGAATACTCACTCTGTGCTAAGGACCACAAAACAGTATCTCATTTAATTCATTTAACAGTCTTATGAAACAAATCCTAATTTTCAAATGAAGAGACAGAGGCCCTGAAAGTTTAAGTGACTTGTTCAAGGTCACTGACTGGCAAGTGGCCAAGGTGGGATTCAAAGCCGGGCAGTCTAATAACAGAGCCTATAATCTGTTAACCACTATGCGGTATTGCCTCCTACAGAACAGCATTTGTGGAAATGCAAAATGGGGTCTCCAGTTCACACATAGGTGCTCGTGAGCCCTGGGCTTGATGGGGTGGCTACTCAGAGACCCCTCACAACTGTGAGGTCTGAAGGATTTTCCTAACCGCCTCTGTAAATCTTCCTTGGTCACTCAGTCACGTTGCTGCATGCTCTGTGCTCTGTTCCTCTGTCCTGTCCTGGGCCAGGAGGAGACATCCATTTACCCAGAGTTTGTATACCATAGTTCTGTTGAGACTTTTCCCCTCTTCTTCCTGGGTCTTTGACGTGTGCTGAAGTTTCTCAGTGCCACCACTTGATAGAAACACTCCAGGGCACCTCAGGGTTTCTAACCTCTGTGAAACCTGTCTGCCAGCTTCTCTCTCCCTTCCCTCTCTTCCTCATTCCCCTACACAAATATTTATTTAAGATCAGTGAGTCTAGGGAAAACAGAACTAAGCCAGGACATTGCAAGGCCACTCCTTCCCCACAATCTCCAGGAATATTTGTTTGAGACCCTGCAGGCCATCTTGGGAGTCACTCTCCAGCCCCCTCTACTTCCAAATGTCCATCAAAGCAGGCTGCTTCAGGTAATTCCAGAATCCTGGTTCTCAGCCCACATGCCAAGTTCTCAGATATCTATTGTTAACTGATATCTGATATCTCCTGTTGCATGTTGTCCTCCCAACAACTTTGTGAGTAGATGTGATTACTTCCCAAATATAATCAGTAAATGATGGTACCCAGACCCAAAACTAGATCTGGATTCTCTCCTGTTGCACTACAACTGGTTCTATACTGGCTTCTTGGCAGGAGCAGCATGGCACAGAGAAAGAAACTTGTCCCTGAGGAACAGGAGACCCAGGAACTAGCCCCGGTCATGGGGAACCATGCCAACTTTTACCTTTCTCCAGGTTTTGAGTCACTCACTTAATTGGGAGCCTTAGGTTGGACAATAATGCTATTAACAGCCTTCTTTTCCTAAGTCTTTATACAATGCTGGGCACTCTACCAAGTGGTTTGGACTGGTTGGGAATATGGACTCTAAATTCATATATTGGCTCTACCACTCACTCACGAGTGACCTTAGACAAGTTACTTAAGTTTTCTGTGTTCTTATCTGTAATGTGAGGATAATAAGGATACCAGAAGTGTTAGTTGGTACAGATAAAGGTACTTAGAGCTGCTTTTGTATTTAGATTTTGTTGTTGATGTCTTTATAATTCTTACCTTAATTATGTTATTTAATATTTTGAGCAACCCTGTGAAGAAGACACTATGGTTTCTATTTTACAGACAAGAAAATTGAGGCTTAGCAAAGCTAAGTAACTTGCCCAAGGTCATATAGTCAGTTAAGTGTAAGACTAGATTTGAAACCAGGTTTGCCTGACTCCACTGTTGAGATTCTCACCCCCTGCTATACATTGTCCCACTGCATCAGGTATTTCCATCTTCGTCACTACGACATTTGAGGCCTGATAATTTCTCATGGTTAGGGTTGTCTTATGCATTGTAGGATATTTAGCAGCATCCCTGGCCTCTACTCATGAGACATCAGTAGCATCCCACTCCACTTATGACAACCGACAATATCTCAAGATATTAACAAATATCCACTGGAAGGCAAAGTTGCCCTCAACTAAGATGCAAGATGCTCGCTAAAGTCAATTTCACTCTAACATTCTCCATGTCTACTTTTATTAGACCTTTGACCAAGTGACATCCTCCAGGACAGCAGAGAGGTTAGTTATGCTGTTTATCACACAAAATAATCAAATACCTAATAGAAAACCTCCTTCCCAGGACATGCCTACTTCATTCTTATACAGTGGCAGCTAGTTCAGCTGGCTGCCACCCTTGTGCTAATTAAAGAAAGGTGCTCTCATTCCACAAATTACTGCATTGCATTTTTTCACCTTTTAACATCTTTGAAGTTGGCATGTGTCTTATAGTCAATGGCCTATCAAGATTTGATTGGCATCATCTTGTCTTTCTTAGTTATACATAAAATAGTGGTACATCTCACAATCAGTAGCATCTTAAATGTGATGATGATACACAATTTTCAAAGTCCCCTCCCCCCCCCACACACACACACACCTGGAGAATACAAATTAGAAAAAGTCACCGAGTCTGAGAAGATGTGGCCAAAAAAGGCCATGGCTTAGTAAGTGGACAGGGCATTGGTGGAAGAAAAAGGTATCCCTTCTTCCAGGCAGACATGGTGCACAAGGCTTAAGAGAGAGCACAAGCTTCATTTCATCCCCAGAGGCATTTGTGTAATACATAACCTCACAATACATGGTGATCCTGTTATTCCTAATGATTCACTGACTCTAGAGGCTAAAAATTAAAACATCATCAGAGACCACTGGATAGCACATGGCTCCTCAGAGCCAGAAATAATTTCAAGTCACAATTTCTTAAAACGATTTTCAAACCCCAACAAAGTGGGTTGTTTTATAGACTGAGAATGCCAGCCAATTACCTACAATTCAAAGGCAAATGAATAAACATTCACGATATAATATTCTTTTTTAGAAAAAGGAAAATGCTCCCTCAACAGGAGACAAATGTAGCAAAATATCTATTAATATTTTTCCCTGAAAAAAGAATGAGTTAGTATAAAACTAGGAAGGACAACAGCTATGCATCTTTCTCTGTCTTCATAAAATACAGCCTTCCTTAAAATTGATGTGATTACTTGTGAAGCCAATGTTTCTCTATTTTTTCTTGTTGATAGCTGTGTGTGCTTAATGTGCTTTAAATGTATAATAAAAATATAATGAAAAACATACATTTATTCAATGTGGCTGCTACAGCATATGCTATAAAGCCCGAATCCTATAAAGCTGAATTTTATGACATTTCTTAAACCTGTCCCTTCTAGTTATAGCCATCCTACAATATTGGTCAGAATTTAGTGCTTCTCTCTCCCACCTCCATCTCCCAAGGAAATTACTGAGCTTGAACAACCAGTTCCCATTCCTGCTTCTTCCAGACTAGCTCCCATACTATACCTTAACTCCCTGCTTTTTCTCAACCTCTCCCCCTCATATCCCACCCAAAAGACATCCATGTTAGGCATGACTTGACAGAAAATTCATCCCCAAAGCATATGAACAGCCTCCCTGAGCCAAAAAATGACTTTTACACTAAAATGTTAAACACTGATATAAGATCATAGCTCAGTAAACTACAGCCCATAGATCAAATCTGGTCCTCTTGATTTTACAAATAAAGTTTTATTGAGACACAGCTTTGTTTGTTTAGATATTATCTATAGCTGTTTTTGTGCTACTAAGGCAGTTGAATAGTTGTAACAGAGATTATATTACCCCAAAAGCCTAAAACATTTAATATCTGGTCCTTTACAGAAAAAGCTGCCAATCCCTGTGTCAGAGCCTGGTCTTCAGTTTACATCTTAGCTCTGTGCTTTTCAGCTCTGGCTATTGGGTGAGCTAGTTAACCTATCTGTGCTTCAATTTCCCTGTAAGTAAAATGGAGAATATAAAGAGAACCTGCATCATAGGGTTGCTGTGAAAATGCATAATACTTAGACCTATGCCTGGCACAGATCTGGTATGAACTCAAGTGTTTGGTGTTGTCAATCCATGTCCTTTGCTCACCAGCATTTTTTCTGCTTTACTCCCCAAGTAAGAGAAAAGTTGATCTACCATTCCCTGTCTCTCTTTCCTAACCTTCTGTGTCTTCTCAATCCACTGCCTTGTCCTGAATCTTTAACACTCCAATAAGACATCTCAGATTTGCACCCAGTTCTCCACATGATCAAATGGGACCACTTCTGAAATCGTTATTCCATCCACTTTTCAGTAAATTCTGATACCATGGACCACACCCATTATGAGGGTAGACTTTCTCCCAGGGAATATCCACCCAAGGGCGGGGACTGACTGCAACACTTGCTGTATATTCTTGTGCTTTAGAGAAAATTGGTTATTTTCCTGCACTCAGCTCACCATGAAAGCTGCGTTGAGACAGAATGCTCTCACAGAGGCCACATTCTACCCACACAAAATGAGCCATGCAGGCCCCCAGTCTTCACTCTGATATCTGCCTTAATGACATGAAGATTTTTGATTATCCTATACTGAGGACTAAAAATAACTTGTCATCTATGAAAACAATTGTCATAGTTTGGGTTTCCCCCAAAAAAGCAGTCCCTGAGACAAGATTAGAATGTAAGTCATTTATCTAGAAGCAATCTTGGGAAATATTAGAAGAGGAGGAGGAAGTAAAGCAGAGAAGAAAAAAAAATCAATAGAAGGTATATAATTAGGCAACTTATAGATGATTGGATAAAGAAGTTATGGTTCATATATACAATGGAATATTACTCAGCCATAAAAACATAAAATCCTACCATTCACAATGACATGGATGGATATAGAGGTTATTATGCTGAGTGAAATTAGTCAGATAGAGAAAGATAAATACAATATGATTTCATTTATATACAGAATCTAAAGAACAAAAAGAACAAACTAATCAAAAACAGACTTACAAATATAGAGGACAATCTGGTGATGGGTAGAGGAGAGGGGGTGGGGGGCTGGGGAAAGAAGTGAACGGTTAAAAAAGAACAAATTAGTAGATGATAGATGGTGACAGGGATGGGGAGCACGGTATAGGGAATGCAGTTAGCATTGATGTAATGGCTAGGTGTAGAGCCAGAGGAGAGAAAGAGCAAATAGGGGGGTTATTTTATAAACTATTAAATATCTAACCAATGTACTATATACTTGAAACTAATGAAGAGAAAAGAAAAGGAATGAAAAGAAAAGAAAAGAAAAAAGAAAAGAAAAGAAAGAAAAAAGAAAAGAAAAGGAAAGAAAAACGAAAAGAAAAAGGAAAAGAATAATTATCAGGGGCTTAATTTTGATAGCTATGCTCTGAACACATGTCTACAAGTCATCTGGTGAGGGGAAGCTTCCTCTGGAGGCTCTATTCACCAGTTTTGATCAATCATTGGTTGAAGAATATTCCCTTAAGGTGTTAATCATCTGGCCTGCACTGCCTGCCAGGCATACAGGGATGCAACTGGGAGTCAGATTAGAGGGCACTAAAATGGTAAAAAGGCAAGGATATGGTCACCTGCAGCATCAGATACAACATTGTATCAAATAAATTATCCCCTCCCCCCAGTGAAAGAAGAGGACAGCATTGGGGTTAGGTGAGATTTAAATTTTATATAGAAATTGAAATATGCTTGTTAAACAAAGCTGCCATGTGGCTGTTAGAAAACAATTGCCTTCCCCAAAGGCAACTGAAAATGCTTGAATTTGAAACAAATAGTATTTATTCTTCTGATAGAATTGCTCTGGGCTGTTTAAAATAAGAGCAGATCTCTACCTTCAAGATATTTTTAATGTTACTAGGCTGTCAATCAAGTTTTGCTTTCATTTCATTTGTCTTAGAAGAAAATGTCCCCCTTTCTTTACACTTAAGATGCATTATTTCTCCTCACTAGTACTACAAAAAAAAAAAAAAGAAAAAAGAAAAAAAAAAGAAAGAAGAAACTGTCCTTATAATGACATATCAAGTTTTTTACGCTTTTATTTTCCTTCACATAAGTACAATTAACACCTTAAAGTTAGTTTGGACTATTTTGTACAATGCAATATGTGAAAGACAAAGTATTTTTAACATTAAGCAGCCATTTTAAATTCATTCATTTTATGGCCATTGTTCAGGCACTCATTCAATCAAACCTAGTTTTCTGAATATTTATTGTGTCATTTGTTAAAGGTAGGAGGAAAATGTTTAAAAAATTTAATAAGCGATAATCTCTGCCTTTAGACAGTTTAAAGTATAAATATATTGCAGAGAGCATTTGTTATTTTCAGTCTGCCCAGCATCTTTCTCTCTTTTGGTGATGGCACTCTAATCTCAGTACATACAGTCCAGACTCCAATTCCAATACTAGGTCATTTGACTCAGGTCAGTACATCAGTTTACTGAATACTCTAAAACACAGTGATTAGTTCAGAGGTGCTATATGTTCAAGTTTTTCCTTCCAGAAAAAGGTACTTCTTTCTTTTTCTGTTGAATGTGCACCAGAAATTATTTAGGCTGGAGCTCCTGCAGCCATTTGCTCCCCTGAGAGGAGAGGCTATCTGAGAATGCAGCTAAAACAGAAGAAGTAGAGCTGAAGAAGGATAAAGAAGTGGAAATAGAATCTTGATGGCACTGTTAGCACCCCAAACCTAACATTCACCTCTCTCTGTACATTTTGGCAATGAGACCCAATAATGTCCCTTTTATGGCCAGGCCAGTTTATGATAGATTTTCTGATAAACAGAAAGAAGTTTAATGGACCCATAGTGAAATAAGATAGTAATTTCTGAAGAGGAATTTCAGATGTCCATTAATTCCATAAGACAATAAAATGTGACAATTGAGAGATTAAAAGGGTCCGTAGGATATAATAACAGAAATATAGAGTATAGAACCACAGAGATATGGTTCTTGATCTTAATCATGGCTAGTTGGATCCCATTTAGAATATTCACAGATTCAGAGTATATCACCAGACAAGTGAAAGATATTCATAGGAGAGACAGCAAGAGGAGGCAGTTTCTGAAAATCATAAGAATGACTGAAATACTTGAGATATTCATATAAGAGAAACAAAAAAAACAGAAAAAAGTAATAATTTTATAACTATTTTTACAATTACTTCATTGTCTGAGTGATAGGGGCATTTCGAGGGCCACCAAATCAATAATGCCTTGCTTTTAAATGTGTTTCAAGCCCATCTTTGGCTTTTGGCTTAGGCTGAGGGACTGAAAATCTGACAACATGCTTTGTTGGTTTGTGAAAGTAAGCCTAAAAGCAGAATTAATCAATGCTATTTGAAAGTTAATGCTGTTAAAGGCAATACTGGAGTATTAGATGTTGTCCATTCATCCACTGTTGCCTGGTCTCATTTATCACCAAAGGTAACTGTGCAGAAGCAGTTCTTATGTCAGCACAACCAGATTCCCTAACAAACTGAAACTTAAAAAAATAAATGCTATAATGTAACACGGCTGCCCAATCAATGGAATCACAGCCCTGCCCATAGCTTTTCAATCTTATGTAACTAAACAGCATATTCCAGAACTAGGGGATTTATTTAGCAAACATTTTTGGAGTGCCTAATGATCATAGGGCATTGTGAAAATAAACTCTTGCTGGATATATAATTCATCAGATTACAATTTATGTCCTTAAAGAACTTACTAATTAGTATAAATGATGTTGCATACATAAGAAAAGCACAAGGGTAGATTAGAGAAGGCATCTAAGAAACATTAATGTCTCAGTTTCTCTTCCTCTTGCTCTAGGCAGACACTGCTAACAACCATGACAATCTTTCCCATCAAACGTAGATACAGCTTCAGAATCCTCAACACAACTTTCCAGATAGCTATTATTAATCAAACAGATTTTGTTCATGAAATGAAATCTACCTGCCATATCCAATTTAGAGTTTGTAGGGAGAAGAGGATGATTCTTACTTCAGAGGTTGCTGAAAGAGTAGCTAGAATGTCTCCACATAGATATTTAAGTAATACTGTCACCATATGGAACAAAACAACCTGAGCCATAACTGAAGTGGGAAAAAAAGAGTTATGAAGTTTGGCTACAGTCTACGAGAGTGGAGATGAGGCTGGAAGTAGGTGACTGAGGACTTAAATACTACAATAGCAACTAGAAGTTATTTGGTAGGTAAAGGAACCATCAAATAAATTATATCAGGAAAGTGTTATATTTTAGAAATATCAATGGCTGGATTCTAAGACGATCAAGAAGAGGAGTCTAAAATAAATTAAAATAGAGATTAAACAATCAAAACATAAAGAGGAGAGAGTATGTAGGTATGATAATGAAATTAAAACAAAATGACAGTTGGAAAAAGCATCAAGAAGGAAAAGAGGCAGGAATGACAGTATACTAGCCCGGAGAGTGGAAGGCTGAGGAGGGGAAAAGCACTCCGAGTGAGTGAGAGGATATCGTATCATTAGTTAAGTAGAGAAGGCTGGTCCTGTTTGGAGCATACTGAGCTTGAACTGTGACAAGACATCCTATTGAGATTTTAAGGTCAAAATTGAAAATATAGTCCTGGAACTTGAAAGAAAATAGAAGATAGAGATATGAAAGTGAGAGTTCCAGTCCTGAGAAATTAGAAGCTTGGTGTGAACAAGAGGAAGGATGGCCAAGGGGCTACCTGAAATAAAGCCTATGTTTAAGAAAAAGTCTGAAGGAAGAATCACTTGAAGAAACCAGAATCAGGGCACACTGTTTTCTGAGATAATAGCTCCTATCCAGGGCAATAGATAATTTTGAATCAAATAGGACCTTTGGTGGGGAGTGAGGGGGCAAGCCCCTTTACCAGCCTTGGCACTGACTGTTAGAGTGGTCATCTAGAGGCCAATGTCAAAATCATTCACTTCCTGGACCCACGGACCTCAGGGTAGAGAGAACAGTGCACAGAGCTATGAAAAAATTTTTTCAGCTACAGCTTCACGTCCAAGCCAAAATGGCCTCCCAGGGCCATCCACTCATGTAACTAAATCCATTTACAACACCCATTTGAGTCAAGCCTTGGCTTGTAGATGGGGGTGCAGAGTGAATGAAATCCAGGCCCTTCAAATCCAGCACTTGTTAACACTTGAAAATGTTAACAAAAATGTGATAAACAAAACAATTTGTCTATGCAATGGCAAGGGTAATCAGAAAGGCTAACCAAGTCTAAGAGTTCTTCTTTGACTTTCAAGGGCCATGTACTGGGCCTGATACCATTAAATATGAATGGATAGAAGGATGAAGGAAGGAAGGAAGGAAGGAAGGAAGGAAGGAAGGAAGGAAGGAAGGAAGGAAGGAAGGAAGGAAGGAAGGAAGGAAGGAAGGAAGGAAGGAAGGAAGGAAGGAAGGAAAGGAGGGAAGGAGGGAGGGAGGGAGGAAGAAAGGACCATGTTGATGATAGTGATGTAGAATAATTAAAGTTAGCATCTTTCTCATCTCGCTGCTAGTTAAAGATACTGGATTGATTCTTTTTCTTTCTACATTCTGCAAAAAGGATGTTGCAATTGTTACGGATCTTTTTTTTTCTAATTTTTGGGGAAAGAAGGGCAAAAAAACCCACACACATGTTGACCCCTGTGAAGAAAAGATTAAGAGTTAATAATGTACTACGCCACTTCTTCTCCCACCCCTGCTCTATGTGGGTGATATGTAGTAGGAACAGAATATCTAAAATGAAGAAGAAAATGTTTCTTGTGTATAAGACTTAGTAGTCCCAAAATGGGCAGATAACCTGAGCAGATACTTCTCCAAAAGAGGAAATACAAATAGCTAACAGATATATGAAAAGAGGCTACAAAACAACAAAGGACTGGATGCCTTCCAAGATGTACACAAAGTCCAAGTTGAAATCAGAATCCCTGCTTGGGTTGTATTTCCTTGAATGGAATATGTGACAAGGACATCTAGGCTTCACCAAATATTTCATGGCTCCCTTGTATTTCTCAGACTTCTTTAAACTTAGGGTTTAGACCATGTCATTAGCTCTTTTCAATAAACTGTAATAAAGATGACATATATCTCTTGCAGCCTAATGCAATTAAGAGCTGGTGTGCCTTTGTCAATTCTCTCCTCTCTCTCTGGTGACTTATAAATCATATATTCTAGATCTAGCAAACAAGATGGAAGAGGCTGCCACAATGATACATTCACCTTTGATGTGTTATACCACTGAAATGTCAGGGTTTATTTGTTGTTTCAGCAATCTAGCATTATTCTGACAAATACCTAACACCACTCAGATCATAAACTGCATAAGTTACAAGCTTATGTTATGATAGTGATATTGAATAAACTTTTTTAAAGTCCTCACACTCATTCTCATATACCTCACTTTCCATTTATTACCTCTAAAATATACAGTCATACACTGTTTTATTGTCAAATGCGCTTAGCAAATATATATCTACATATGTAAACTTTTAATACAAATACAAGCCAGAAAATGCAAAGAAAAAGATTTAGCATTCATTTTTATTCTAATCAACCACTGTTTGCTCTTTTCTTACCCACATTGTATTAGATGTAAATATGTTTTAAGCAAGCTTTTCAGAAAAACAAAACACAAAAGCAATAATAGAAGACACAATTGATATTATATCTATGTATAAATAGGAAACTGGCATAAAGTTTAGTATCCTATTTTCAAGACAATACATTTAATTTCAAAGAACACTTATAGAAGTGGCTTCAAAGATAAATCATTTATATTTTAGTAGCTTCAGGGGTAAATTTTAACTACCCTCTCATTTTTTCTATTAAAAAGGAATATAGAAAACAATGAAAAAACTTAATTTTTTCAACCCTTAGCATAAGTATTAGGGACAGTCAGAAACACAAAGAAAGGAGAAGGTGGGAAAAAGTGAAAAAAACTTTTGGCTATTATATTGGTATTATTTATCAATACTGTCCCATGGAATTTTTGTGTGATATCTCAAGATTTGATTTTTAAAAAATCCTAATTTTAAAATAACAGTTCTTCTAATTCCCTTCAATTTATATGTGAAGCTGTAACAAATTTACCTGAATTCTGAGAGAAAATAGAAAGTAGGCTCAAAGGAAAAAAGACAAAGAATAAAGCAAAAACCATTATTTTATTCTATTTAATGTAAATACAATAAAACAACATAAAACAGTATTTTTTATATTTATTTTTTAATTTTTCTTTTAAACAATATCATTATTCATTAAACCATTCTCAAGATCTGTAGAAAGTTGGCATCAGTCTAATGTCAAATATTGTAAAAGTCACAATTATTTTTCAATTTCCTGCAGTGACCATCCATCCACCCACTATCCGTCCATCATTTATCCATTCCTCTATCCATCTGCCTATCCATGTGTCCATTCATTTCATTTACCAAATGTTCGATTAATCGATGAAATGCAAGTGCTAACCTCAAAGAACTTTGAAAATATCATATTAACAACTTTAGAGCAAAGCCGCTGGAGATATGACATAGGAGAGGTACTAAAAAGTACTGAGAGTTGAGAAGAGAGGAGCAATCTCACAGTGGAAATAGAGAAGCCTTGGTGAAGAAGATTGAAAGTAGAAATAAAGACAGGAG
Source organism: Macroglossus sobrinus (assembly GCA_004027375.1). Taxonomy (NCBI): domain Eukaryota; kingdom Metazoa; phylum Chordata; class Mammalia; order Chiroptera; family Pteropodidae; genus Macroglossus; species Macroglossus sobrinus. Next base: position 319,071 of record PVKZ01001194.1, on the reverse strand, counting down.
TGTCTAGTTCAGTGCCTTGCAGATAAAGCTGAATCAGAAAGTGGTATTATTAACAAATAGCCACCATCTCAAAGCAAGTATATTCGCTGCCAACGAAACATATAACAATTTCTGCAAACTACTTATGGAAAGTTTTATCATTTACTAAAAAAAAAAAAGAAGAAATAAAGGAAAAGAATGAAAAGAATGAAAAAGAAATAGTGAGGAAGGAAGAAAAAGTATGCAGATCTAAGTGAAGGTGGCCATTTGGAGGGCTTTTTTAACTTTGTTAAGCAGAAAGTCCCGCAATGCATTTCCAAGTGAGCCCTACAATCAAAATGTCATCAGCTTGCCTCCTCCTGTTTTTCCAATCCCTCAGGAAAATTGCTATTTAAAAAAAACATGGCAGAACATTTTTACATTTTCTATGCTGCTGTTCAAAAAGGTAGCATTTGGTTAATGTCGCTATTCATGTATCATTTACATCAGAGGCTATAATTTTATTTTTTAAATTGGATTTTACTTTTCTAATGACAACTAAGGTTATCCCACACACAAACATATAATCCACCTTTCCCCCTCCAAAAAAAAAAACAAACAAACAAAATCCCCTTGGGAATGTAAAAAGAGAAGTGAGCAATACCTCTGGTGCACACTCATGGGACTGATGCTTTGGACACTATCACATTACTGCTGATACATTTTTGTCTTCTATTTTTTCAATTCTCTTTTCTTAACTCTATGGAGACACTGAGTGGCAGACTCGTCCCCTGTTTTCTCATCAGCTATACCACTATTTAATCAAGGGAGCTAATCAACTGTGGAGTTCATAATGGATGTCAGTAACATTTCCTGTGTTATGATTGATAAATCTAACTTTGGGCTTAATGCCTTTGTTCAAAATTAGATGACAATAGAATGAAGATTAATACCATATTTTTTTAAGCTACATTATGGCAGCTAACAAAAGTAGTTCTCTCACTGCAACTATACTACACTGCTGGCTCTAGAGGCAATTTAGGCAGAGCCTAGACTGTTTTCATTCTAATAACTACATATATTTTAACCTGCATTAATGTCAACCTTCTATTTATGACAGCAAATATTGTTTTTTATGAGTAGTAATAATAAAAAAAATTCCCTTTGTGTAAATATATTTTTTAAAAAGGGTCCTCCACGCGTGTATTTCAAATAAATAAATCAAACCACTTACTGATTCATACCTTTCTGATGCCTGAATCTCTCTATACCTCTCTAATTCATTCTCGGCTTTAAAATAAATTAATACAATGCAGATTACCCATAGACAACTCCTTCGGGCAACTGTCTCTGTGCCCTCTAGGGGTGCAGTAGAAAATAAGTGATTGAGTCATCCTCATTGAAGCTTCTCTCCTAGCACTGGTTTCATCTGACCATTGACTCCTGAACCTCGCAGGCACTGTTTCATTTACAGAGTTTTTCTTGTTCTCTCCTATTTTCCTTTATTATTTGATTAATCAACAATACTTCTTAGTAATAATCTCAAAAGAACATCTTAATAGATTACAACCATTAAAGGGCTTTCTCCCAGAAAAATGTACTTGAAATATTATTCATCGGGTTGAGGGAAGTGGTGTGGTCCTGTGGAGGAGTCCTTAGCAGCTACAAAAGAGAAAACTAACAAGACTAAAAATATTCACTTCAGCTCAATGGGAAAAGAGTGTTTTTATTTTTAGATTATTAAGTTCCTGAGAAAACAAAATCACATTATTGTATTATAAAACTGGGCAAAATGCAGAAGATCCTCTGCATAATAGGTAACTGTATTATCTTGATTTTTAAAAATCTTCACTTAGCCCCTAGAAAGTTACCTTCTGCAAGGCACTGCAAGGCACTGCAAGGCACATAAATTTCTTTTCTATTTGCTTTACTTAAACGTCTTAGTGTGTACTATAACCTATTGAGGAAGAGGTGTAAATTCATTGGAGTGAAAATGTGAACTGGTTTTATCTTTTCCAGGAATTGCCACCAACTGTCCTCAGTAGAATTCCTGTTGCTCCCTGAGAAGAAGATTCCTTCATAATATCTCAGTCTTCTTGTATAATATGTTGGTCATCTTTGGCTATTAAAATAGTCTCAGGTTGATTCGCTAGACTTCACTGTGCTTGCTTCAAAGCATCAACTTCATATCTAATTACAAGCTTTCCCTTCCCTCACCAATACAGGCTAAAATGTTGGCTCAAGATCTTGGAGAGTAGGAAGGTGGGTGGGAGTTTCTTTCACATGTCTGCTTTTTTTGTGAATGCTGGTGACTTAGGAAGAAGAAGGAAACTGACATCTTTTTTGTGACTGCCTCATGGTTCATCTGAGACTTCCACTTTGATGGTCATAACCACTTTGTCCATGAACTTGAGAAGCATAGTGAAGGCTTCAACATGCCCTTCTGATGGGGGCTTCACTTCACTCCCTATTAACAAGCAAAGCCTCAACATTTAAGGCCCTTCACAATCTGATTCAAAACTCTCTTTCCAACCTCAATTCCTGCCACTCCACTCTAGTGACCCTATGTTCCAGTTCTATGAAACCTGTCAATTTGCCAAAAGTGCCATGTTCTTTCCTTTGTCCTGGCTTGTCCATTTGCTTCCCCATCCCTCACACAGATTGCCTTTCTACATCTTCTCAGCTCCCTAAATTCTTATTTATCTACCAGTCTTGAGATGTGTCAGTCTTCCAGAAAGGTGGGGGTCTGGGGATACCTCTGGTTTTCTCAAGTTCTCTGGAATTCTGAAACAAAGGATTATAACTATAAGACATAAAACCAGGAGAAAACTAAAAATATCTAAACTTATTTTTTATAAGTCATTTGGTGATATCTTTCCTCTGCTCAGTACTTTCTATCATGCTGTTATAATTCTTTTATAACTAAAAGTCAATTTAAAAATAATAAGCCATATAAAAAAGTCATCAGGAAAACATTTAAAATTTCTTTCACAAGGCCTGTTCTTACTTCCACATAAGTGATGCTATTGTTTTCTTAAAACAAATAAATTATAAGAATGACCTATCAAAATAAAAACCCAGATTATCTCACTGAATGTTATTTCCTTGAGAAAATACACAAATACACGTACACACAGCAGAATTCTATCAAAATACCTTTAATATGTTGTCTCACAAATAGTCATCTAAGAGAATAATGCAAAGTGACATTTTACATCAAAAACAAAAAAATACAATATCAGATGATGTTAAAATAGTATATTCTCTATGCAAAAGAATAAAGCAGTAAAAAAGATTTTAAATTTACACCTATAAATCAATGGTCTTTTTACAGGAGGGAAAAGATTTACCTAGAATAGAATTTTGTATCATTTATTTATCCCTCTTCCTCTTTCCAAAATAAACTGTATATATAGGCATAATCTAAAACTTTGAGGAGAATACTTGCTTTAACTGAGTAAAAAATTTCTATTTTCTGAAATAACCTTTGTTTAAGGTTACATTAGACTATATTCAGGAGAAGAGATAGAAACTGAAAATTAGTTTGGAATTTTTCCCTCAAATTTTCATAAGAGATTCCAGAGTGGCAGCCAAGTGGGAATCTTGTGTGAGGCAGTGTATAGGTAGATAACAATCACCTTCACCCCATTAGACCTCCACCAAAAGTGGACTCCAGGTCTCAAGCAGGGCAGATCTGGGCATGGAAAACTAGATAGATCTCTATTCTCCAGCTCTCAGGTTTTCCCTGTTGTGCAACTGGACAAATGCAGTACAATTTCTTTCATCAAGGCCAAAAGCATCATAGATTTTTAACTTAATTGAAAATGCAATTTTGTATTTGAGGCAAACAGAATCTTTGGGAAAGCATAATGGCTGGTGGATCTACATGAAGCAGGCAAACAATATAAAATAAACACTGGCTATTACTAGCTTCCAGGAAATGATATTACTGATCTATTTCAACCACTATTTAAGGTGTGGATGTGATCACATGGGCCTTCACATGGACAAGGCCACAGGGCATAAGTTCAAAATGTGTTGTATAAGACTATATCTAGAATTGTTGAGGTTCTCCTTTGCTCCAGAAAAAAATGTTGTATGATCTCTTGCAGCTATGAATTCCGATCACAAATTGCGCATGCTGATAAGGGGCTGTTATAAAAACAAAATAACAAACATAAGTTTTTCTTCTGATGGGAATTTTGGTGGCACAGAGGCAGCACAGTGTGGTTAGTACTGAGTGTTTGAGAGTCACTAGTGCAGAGTCCCAACTTTGATGATAACTAAATGAGTTAGTGAGAAGTGAGTGGCAGTGGTGATGAAAATCACAGCTTATGAATATTCTTAATTCTTCACTTTTTCAATTGTTGTTTTTTTTAACTTATAAAACTAATTTAAAAACCCTTATGCAAGACCCCATAATATAAATGTATAAAGAATTACACTACTCTAATTTAAGAGAAGAGGTAAGGCAAAGGCCTATTCATTCATCATAGGGAAACCCTGGAGATCTAAGGACCATGGTTTGAAATAGCTTGGGCTATGGTAAATGACTTCTCAAAACCCTTCCAGGCCCAATATTCAAATATCAGTGCTCTGCAAACAATAGCCCATGGATTAAATCCAGCCCACTACTTATTTTAGTGTAAAAATAAATTCTCAGACGCTAAGCAGGGTCAGTCCTGGTCAGTACTTGGATGGGAGACCACCTAGGAAGACCAAGTGCTGTAGGCATAAAAAAAATAAAATAAAATAAAATAAAATAAAATAAATAAAAATAAAATAAAATAAATAAAGGATTATAAACTGACAAGGTCCATGCAATCTGTGAGGTCAACCAAGGATTGCCTTGCTTAAAAAAAAAAGTTAATGGAGCACAGCAATGCCATTCATTTAAGTATTATCTATGGCTGTTTTCATGCTACAAGCACAGAGTTGAGTAGATGTGACAAGACCTAAAATATTTATTTTCTATCCCTCAGCAGAAAAAGTTTACCAGTCCTTACTCTAAATATTTTTAGCTCAATACTGGGCACACAGTAGGCAATCAATGTTAGCATCCTTCCTATAAACCATTCTATACTTTAAAAAAATTGCATGCCAAATTATTAGTTGGGACACTTCCCCAATCGGAAGCCAATCTAAAAATAATACACAGACAAAGAGAATAGAACATGGTGGACTGAATTTCAAAAATATGAATCAGTCATTATTCTAAGCATGCAATTGATTAATGAAGTAATGGTGTCACTTTCTTTCTAGTTGAGCATTATCTCAACTCAAGTACCTTTAGAAAAAAAATTAGGAATCTAAGGTGACTACACACTGAATGAGAAATGAGTCTACAAAGAGAAACTAGTTTCATGGGTTCATTTAGTCAATAAAAAGCAAATAAAACAATCAACCTGGTTATTTGAAAGAAAAACTGTAATAAGTTATAAAACCAGAATAAATTATTAGTGATTGCAGCAGCCCAGGAGATCAGAGCTCCTAATAAAGCAAATTGTATTTATATTTCAACTTGGACTTCACTACTATATGCAGGATATTCTTATCTATCACTCAAATGGGAAAAACACTAGCTTTAACCATTAATTAATCATTGGATTGTCATAACCCATTTCATGCCCACATATCATTTTTAATAAGCTGATTTTGTTAGTGCCTTTTTTTTTGTAATTACAGCCTCCTGACAAGCACTTCTCTCATACCTGTCATTTTACAATAGAATCTGCTGAGAGGGGGGGAAATCTCCTATGTATAGAGACTTTAATACTTTACCATCTAGTCTCACATGTAGTTTTAAAACAGTGGAGGAGGATGCGGAACTGCCATTCTGATGCCATATAAGGTTACCAAGAGCCTTAAGGGAATATATAACTTCTTTTTTTATGTATAACTTCTTTTAAATGTGCATGCAGAATTAACAATCTTAGATGCATTTCAGTGAATCCTGGGATTAGCTCTCTATTTGGGCTGATTAGTACTTATTTCTGAAGTCTTACAATTATCAGGATGACTAATTTAATGAATATTATGGCCAGTGTTCATATCCCTCAGAGCAGGATATGTGTTAGGGCTTGCTGAGACAAAGAAGGGGTAACTTCACAGACTTTTTATAAATAACATTAAAATCAAGATGTTTTTTCTGTTTATCTTAGTCATATTTCATGAGCCAAAAATGATATTTTTCTCACTCCTCTGGGTCCACACAGCCTTTCTGTCACTCTGCCACACCTACTATATCAAGTGTTAGCTGATCATGGTGTCAGCTGCTTACCTCTCTGTATGGTCACACTACTAGACTATCAACCCCTTGAGGGCTAGGAGAAAGTCTTATTTATCTGTGGGTTTCCTATTCCTAACATAACATGTAGTGCCTTTCAGGTTTTGTTCAGTAATGTTCATTGATTTAACTTACACATGGCTTTGATGTATACCATCAAGCTCATGCAAGTTAAGGACAATGCAATCAAAATGTGAAATCTTACAGGGCACAAATCTTGTTTCTCTTCTACATATCTCAATGTCTATCATCAATGAGGCCTAACACATAGCAGCCACTAAATAAATGTCTGTAGAAAGAATAAAGGATTTTTACTGGTAGGTAAAAAGCCCATTTTGTGGGTAAAAATACAATGACTTTGACCAAATATGTTATGGAACTAAATCTGGAGTAAACTATTTTTTTTCTGCAAAGGATCAGCAGTAAATATTTCAGGAATTCAGGTTTTATTGTCCCTGTTGTAACTACTCAATTCTGCTGTTGTAGCATAAAAGCAAACATAGACAATATCTAAATAAATGACTGTGACTGTGTTCCAATAAAACTTTATTAACAAAATCAGGTGGTGGGTCAGATTTTCTTGTCAGCCATAATTTTCTAATTCCTGAAATAAATGAGAAAGGCAAAAAAATAGAAGATAATAGTGTAAAGCATATATATGACCTCAGCATTTAAAAATAGTATTTAAACAAAATTTTTAAAAGTAGTTACCTGGAAAGAAATTATAAGTGAACTATACTAGATATAAGAATACTATGCAGCCATGAAACAAATTGTAACTATAAACACAAATGAATAAATCTCACAACATAATATTGAACAAAAGCAGCAGCACGCAAACGTATACAAAACACACCAGTAAGAGAGGGAAGGGTAAGCTACAGAGTGGGAAAGAAATTTGTCATATAACTAACAAAGGCCATGTACCCATAAATGTGTTCTGAAACCAATTTCAATGTGTGGGTTTTTTCACACACCAAAAAGCAATTCTGTGACACCAGCTGGGTGTCCTACAATTCAACTCAATTCTAACACTATGTATATGGAGACAGCATCAGATCCCACAGGGTAAGGGCTCAGTCCCATAAGACTGTCCCTCCCCCTGTTCACTTCAGAAGCAAGTTACAAGCACAAGTCATCACCTGTATCTCTGACAGACTGGCTATAAATCAAAGGTCTCCATGACCTCCTCCTCAGGTTTGAATAATTTGCTAGAGCAGCTCACAGAACCCAGAAAAACATTTAACATACTGTATCACTGGTTTATTAGAAAAGGATAAAACTCAGGAACAGCCCAATAAAGAAATGCATAGGACAAGGTATGGAGAGACAGTTCAGAGCTTTCATACCCTCTTGGAGCAAACTACCCTCCCAGTACTTTGATATACTGACCAATCGGAAGCTCTCCAAATCTTGTTCTTTTGGGGTTTTATGGAGGCTTTATTACATAGGAATGATTGATTAAATTATAGGTAATTGGCAGCTGACTCAACCTCCAGGCCTTCTCCTCTCCAAGGAAGTCAGGGTTTGAGACAAAAGTTCCAACCCTAAGGACATAAATAGGTTCCCTGAAAACCAGCCCCCATTTTTAAATGTGGTCCAAATGGCACCATTTTAATATGAAAATGGCACCTTTGTTGCTCTCATCTCTTAGGGTTTTAGGAGCTCTGTGACAGAAAGGGATAAAGATAAAATAGACATATCTTATTATAAAGAACATCAAAACCCATAATATATAAGGAACGCCTATATTGGATAAAGACAAATGAAATAGAAAAATGAAAAAGAACAAAAATAAGCATTTCACCAAAAAAGTATATCCAAATGGCCAATAAATATGTGAAAATATGATCGATTTCATTAGTGATCCAAGAAACACAAATAAAGCCATAATAATGTGTTACTGTATACTCACTAGTATGCAAAAAAATTTTAATGCTAGAGATGGTCCAAGATGGTGACATAGTAAGGTCCCAAATCATCTCCTCCCTTGGACACACCTATTCTAGAACAACATATAAAGCAATTTCCTCTAAAAAAGACTTGAAAACTAGTTGAGCAACTCCTCACATCAGGCAAATGAGAGAAGGCCCACACAGAAGCGGTTAGTATGAGAAGCTGGGACACAATTTCCCCACAAACGCCACCCAAGACGCAGTGACCCACAATCAGAAGGAAACACACACCTAACCCTTCTCCTTGAGGAGCGAAAGGTTCATACCCCATATCAGGTACCCCAACTATTAAGACTTGCACTGTTGACATGAGCCCCGAAAATATCTGGCTTTGAAAACCAACAAGGCTCTTGTTCTGAGACTCAAAGTGCTGTAGGGAACTGAGAAACACCTCGTAAAGTTCTTGGCAGGCTGCTACCTCCCAAGCACTACTCAGACAGCAGACTAAACCATGCCCTAGTCTTTCTGTGAAACAAACCATTTGCTTCTCTTGGAGCTTTGGCCTGAGAGGCAGGCATCAGGTTTGGTGCATATCTAGGCACCTACAGCTGTGCTCTCAGGAAACACAAGCCAGAGGACACTGTGTTTTGCACTCTCCCTCTACCTCACTCCAGCTCACCAATATCTCCCAGAAAAGGGCTTGTACCATCATCTGGAGGCCCAGTTTTTTCAACCATTGCCTAAAAAACACCTCAAAATCACCTGGCACGGGCGATCAGCTGGGCTTACACTTGTGGTCCCATAAGACTGTATATATAGTTACATACTTTAAAAACTGCTAACTGAGGGTTGGGCTTTCAATCAGCCTGAATCAAGGTTCTGAAACACTGACAGTTCTGCACAGTGTCAGCTACAGGGAGCTATTAAAAATAAAGCAATCATAAAGGTTGGGGAGACAATCAAGAGCTAGGGCAAGGTTGCATGATAAAGTTCATCTCCTACATAAGGCCATTCCTGCAAGACTGGGAGAGGTGGTGTTTTCAACTAATGCATATAAACAAACACAAAGAGTAAAGCAAAATGAGGAAATGGAGGAATAAGTTCCAAACAACAGAACAAGATAAAATCTCAGAAAAAAAAATAAACCTTAATGAAAAAGGCTAATAATACTAAGTGTTTATAAAGATTTGACCAACAGAACTCTCTTGTGAAAGTTCTTGAGAGGATAGATTGGTACAATCACTTTGAAAAACAGTCTGTATATACCCAGATGCAGCAAAATATATGTTTAAGACTGTTCATAGCAGCATTATTTGCTGAAAACAACTGGAAACAATCCATGTGTCCACAAACAGTGGAATGGATAAATTTTCATACAATGGAATATTTACAATAATGACATAAACAAGCTGTAGCCATACACACACAACATGTACTAGATTGACAAACCTAAAACCAAGAAGAAAAAAATTAAAAAATAAAGCCAGATGCAAATGAGCACATACAGTATTATCCCATTTATATACAGTTCAAAAATAGGCAGAAACACAGCCAATGATTAACACAGAAGTCAACCCCATGATTCCCATCATGGGGCAAAAAGGCGTTGTCATCAAGATGAACATTTTTGGGGCTCTGAGTTCTGGTCATTGGTTTCTTGACCCATAATTACATAGGAATTTGCTTTATAATAATTTATTAAGCTGTATATGTGTGTGCACTTTTCTATATGTCATGATAGTTCACAATTTTTAAAAAGGCTTTAAATCATATGAGGACTGCTATCTATGAAATTAGAGATTTTGAAATAAAAATAGCACCGTTAGCAGGCATCTTTTTCTTTTCAATGATGCTACTGTGTCTTAACTTATATGTCATATTTCCTATGGCAAAAGTGATATTACATGATTTTTTAGTCTAGATCATAAAAGGCATTGCAGTTTCTTTCTGGTTCCCTTGATATGCTGATTCTCCAGGAACTCCTTTTGGGAGCAGAGCCACCATGCTATAAGAGGATCAAACCATGCAGAGAGGCCATCTGCTTGCTCCAGTTGACAGCCACAGCTGAGCCCAGCTTTGGAGTTATTCCTGCCAGCCACCACAGAGGTGAGTGGGAATCCAGAAGATCCAGGCATTAGAGTCTTTCCAGGTGAGGCCCTGGACCTTCTGGAGCTGAGAAAAGCCACCCACCATGCCCCATCACAATCCCTGGCTCACGAAAACCATAATAAGCACAATGAAATGGCAACTGTTTTATGTCACCAAGTTTACAGTGACTCTTATAAAACCTCAGCTATTAGAACAAACACCTTAACACCATTATTTTTAATTTTTTAAAGAATTCAAAGAAGATAGGTGTTTCACTAGCATTTTCAAGAAGGTATGAGTGAAGCTTAGAGCAATAATGTGAATTGCCTGAAGTCATATGGTAAAGCTTCAATTTAAACCCAAATCTGTCACCTAAGTCTGTGCACTCTCTCTATGCCATGCTGCCTTTCAGGGAGGAGTCAATTACCAAAACAAAATTTCTAAAAAATGCATGTAACATAGATAAGAGAGTTGTCTCAACATAATATTTGATGCTGAACCTGATCATAAGAATGTTCATGAGAAGACTAAGAGGATTTAATTTAACAGGCTCTGCCACATGACAGCTCTGCACCATAGTCAATTTGCCCAACCCCTATTTTTCACCTATGAACTATTACCTAAGACACTGGGGAATATAATGAGATAATGCTTTCTTGAAGCCACCTGTTGGGGTTTTATGAGGATAAAATGAGGGAATTGTGAAAATTAAAAGTAATAATGATGCATCAGACATGTTGCTTCTTGGCAAATTGCCAAGTTGTGAGAATGTGATATTCTTATATATATCTGCATAGCACTTACAGTTTTCAAAGCATTTTTACAACATATCTTTGGTGAAAGCACTTGGTAAATTGTAAGGCACAATGACAGACAGCATTATTGTTGACACACAGCAACACAATAAAAGCTAAGGAGCATCAATTTGCTATAGAACCAAAGTGAAAGAAAAGAAATAAAAGGAGGATAGGGGCATGCAATGAAATGGAATTTTCTTTCTATGTATCCTTGGCATCAAGACAGGGTCAGATATATATGTGAGTGTCAATTTCCAGAGTGATACCTAGATATTCTCTTTCAAGTCAGCCACTGACTCTGCTCTTTCCATATAAGAACTCAGCAAAACGATTCAATGTGGCAATGAGGAGAAAAGCTTGTCTGCATATATGGTGGCCAGTGTGACATTCTCCTTTATAAGTTAAACCTCTGTGAAAGAACACAGGTCTGGAGCCCTCTAAAGAATTAAACTTCCCACAAAAGGGTGGTTATTATTCCATCCAGTGGTCTCAATTCAAGGACTTTCTGCTTTTCTAAGCTACAGGAGTTTAAAATGTGCTGGGTGACTCAGTCTGACTTTTTTTCCCTACTGCAGCACATACAATTGAAAGAACATGAGGTCAAGAAAAAAGTAGAATAAAAATTCACTTTCCATCTCTAGAAAGAAATGGGAAGATGAAAGATCATGTTCTGCTGTGATTTTCACTGTTCTCCAAGGAGCAAAATACAATGAAAGACCTGAAGAGTAGAATTAGAGACCATTTCTTTACACAGCTTTTCAGCTGATGTACTTTATTCTTAGAGTCTTTTATTGTATTCTATTCCTTCTGGTGGTGGGAATAGTCACTTCAGAACTTGCTCTGCCATCTTCTGCTTTTCATGAAGTCTGTAATGGAGTCGGGGTTGGTCTGTCTTCAAAGGACAAAGAACTCTTTGTTGATTGTAAGTCTTTATAGCATTCTTACTTAACATGTGTTCTTAACATGTGTTCACACCATGTTAAGTTTAGTATCTGACCTGGTACCCCAAATACAGTTGATGATCAAGAGATGGTTGGTTATTCATTCAAATAGACTGTCTCTGCTCTCATGGAGCTCTCAATGTAATAGCAGTGGTAGTGGCACTAGGTAGTGGATGCTATAGCATGAGAGGCAGGCAGAGCCACAAATTCATGTTCACCTTCCTAGAGTAGTTACTGTGAAGCAGTTTCTCACCATGTGTATAGTCTCCTTTGCATCTAAGCACGGTCTTCCTAACAATATCCTAAACAAACAAAAAAAAAAGTGATGTATAGCATTTCCAGATCTGAACCATAAAAACTTCCTATGCAATCCTCTGTGCTCTCTCTCTACCCACTCTCTGTTGTCAACATCTATGGGATCTGGTCATTCTGGATCCATGAATGACTCTATGGAACAGAGATTCTGTCCTCACTCTCTCCACTGCTATCCCATCATCACTGATTGGACTCAACATTAGTGAAAAATAAACTTCCATTCCAATAAGCCACTGAGAGTAAAAGTTTATCTGTTACTACTGCTAGCATTTTATTAACTACTCATACAGCAGCTTCTAGTTCATTCATTCATTCATTTGTGTTTTATTTTTATCATTCAACATATTATTGAGAGCCTACTGTTTGTTAGGCATAGTTCCAGGCACTTTGGACACCATGAGCGGGACAGAAAATAAGCAAAAAGATATATACACAAGAGAATTGAAGTTCAAATAATGCTATGAAGGTATCTAAGTCCATTCAGACTACTATAACAAAATACCATAAACCCACTATGTCCTCACCTGGTATAAGAGTCTCAGGAGTCCTATAGTTTCTCTTTGTAAGAGCACTCATCCCATTGATGAGAGCTCCCCCTTCATGACCCAAATACTTATCAAAGTCCCCACTTACTAATACTATCATCTTGAGGGTTAGGAGTTCAACAGATGATTTGAGGATGCGGGAGACACAAAGATTCAGATCATAGAAGAAGAAAACAATCTTTATTTTGATAGAGAGTAACTGAGAAACAGCTCTGAGGCAAAGACAATTTAACCTTAGACCTGAAAGATATAAGAGTCAGTCATGCTCATATTTGGGGAAAGGGCACTGCAAGCTGAAGGAACAGAAAATGCAAAGATCCCAAGTTATGAAATCACTAGGCAGGTTCCAGAAACCAACCAAAGTAATGTGCTATACTATCTAAATCAGGATAAGAGGCAAAAAATGAGATAGCTTCTAGTGAACATGTAGGTGTGGTCCCCTACTCATGACCTTCTCAATCAATCTTCCAAGATCAATCATTGTTGTCCTATAATCCCAAAGCCTTGCTCCCTTCCCAGTGCTCCATGTTCTGTGTGTGGCTAATGCCAGTAAGGATCAACTGACCCCTGAAAGAAGGTTTGTAAGCAGTTTAGAAGCAAGTAGGATTCTAGAGCACTACTTAGAATCATCTCTTTAAATCAACAAAACACTTTAAATGTATGATTTCTTTAACTGGGAAAAGTCCTATTGGCTTGAATGTGCCCAAGAATCTTGACTCAAGGGTTAAAGAAACCAACACCATGCAAATTGCTAAGTATTAAGAAAAGAAAAAGAAAAAAGAAAGAAAGAAAGAAAGAAAGAAAGAAAGAAAGAAAGAAAGAAAGAAAGAAAGAAAGAAAGAAAGAAAGAAAGAAAGAAAGAAAGAAATGGCAATTACAATAGCCTCACTACAGAGTGTTTCCTATAGTAGGAAAAGGAAATTATTATAATTTCAATTCAAGACCTAGGGACCACCTTTGATATGAACTCTCCTGCCTTTACAGGAAATATTAACTTAATTTCTGTTATCAATTGAAAAATGTTGCTGTCTTATTCACTATGAATTACCTTAGCGACAAATATTTGATATTTTTTCTTCAGATTCCCATGTGTCATTCACCTGGGGGATAAACTGTCTGATTTAGTTATAAAGACAATCACTGTTTTTATCTGATGCCTATTTTTTTTTAAGGGGATAAGAAAAACATTCTCACCACTCTCAACTTGTTTTTTAAGAAAAGAATAAGGTGCCATTTTACTAAAAATGTATCACACAGTATGATAACAAGATTGCTCTGAGCTAGGATGAGGTAAGCTTGAGGAGGTGATTTAAGCAGGAGTAAGGAGTAAGTGAAGCTGGAGTAAAAGAGAAATATTGAGTAATTCCAGATATTTCCTTAACACTGGGGCCAAAGGGAAGAAGAATCTTTGACATTCAGTGGTCTCTACAGAGGAAGAAGTATTGAGAAGAGTTGAGAGGGGGTGAGGTTAATGGAGTCAGGAAGCTGGAATCTGGTTCTGACTCCATCCTCAAGTGATTGTGAGTATGTAACTATCACTCTAGGCCTCAGTTTCCTCATCAGTATAATGAACTTTGTTCTCTGCCAATCCTAATGGTCTGTGGTTTTTCAGTAATGTTCATTGAGCATCGTGATAGTTATTTTTATGTGTCGATTTGGCTGAGCCACAGTAACCAGATATTTGGTCAAATCCTATTCTAGATATTTCTGTAAAGGTATTTTTTTAATAGAATTAACATTTAAATCAGTAAATCTGAGTAAATCACATTGCCTTCTATAATGTGGATGGGTCTCATTCAATCAGTTGAGAGCTTTAAGAAAAAGACTGACCTCCCACAAAAGTGGGAATTCTGCCAACAGGTGGCCTTTGGGCTTGAAATGCAATGCTTCCCTGAGCTTCCAGCCCACTGGTCTACCCTGAAGATCTAACAATCAAATGAGCCAATTACTTAACATAAATATTGGTTTTCCTATTGGTTCTGTTTTTCAGGAGAACCCTAATGTAAGTATCTACCATGTACCCAGCATTGTCTTAAACACTTGAGATTTATAAAGAAACAAAGATGCAACAACAACTTGTCCTCTGAAAGCTTATGATCTTGGTTATGTCTCTGGAGACTGTGGGAGGTCAGAGGCCTCATGCTCATTTCCTAATCACAGTCCACAGGTGTCAATATTGACCAGGAGTAAAATAAGAATCAAAGATATGCCTAAGTGGTCAAAAATATATAAATGACTAAAATAAAGTAAAACAAAAACCCAGCATGATCATGGGCTGCAACAGAAGAAAAAGAAATCTTGTTTCCTTCCTTCCTCCTCAGACCATACCTAGAATGTACCCAACTGCAGTCAACTCTAAAGGCCTTTGCACACCATTAGCAACCCGTTGGCAAAATAGAATGCATTGAGGTAAGAGTGTCCAGATTGGTGAATTTGGCCAAAAACTTTAAATGCTCTATAGAGAGTGGTGGAAGAAATCACAGATGTTTAATTCAAGTAGTAGCTCTCAACGAGAAATTTTGCCCCTCAGAGGACATTTGTCAATATCTGGAGACATTTTTGGTGGTCACAACTGGGGCCATGCTTCTGACATCTAGTGCATAGAGGCTAATCTACAACACAAAGGATGCCCCATCCCCATAAAGAATGATCTAGATCAAAATGACAATGGTGGACAAAGATCTACTTAATAAAATGAATGGTATTCTTAAGAACTATACAAACATGGAATCAGCTGCTCCATAAGAAATGAGTTTTGAGTTAGATGTTTACACAACCCATGAAGTAACTCCCCTCATTATTCTAGCCCCCTCTGCATGTCTTATTTAATCCTCTAGGACAAGAATGAAGAACACAAATAAGAATGAGCTCATGACAACCTATGAGATAACTATTATAATTATGCCCATTTCTCGGATGAGGAAACTGAGGCTTACTGAGATTAAATAATTTGCTCAGGGTCATTCAGCCAGGAAACAGCAGGGTTAGGATGTGAACCCAGTCTACTTGATAACCAAGTCCAGATTGTCCTGTGTGCTCCAGCTAAACAAACAAAAAGCAGGGTCTTGAAGACCCTTTATCAAAGAACAAGTAAAACATTAATGATGCCACTTGGACAGCAGATAATAGTGAAATGCTAGAAAATACCTTCTCTGAAAAATCCCTTCATCCTTCTGTTAGTGCAACCAGAAGACCCAAAGAGGATAGACTCTCAGTTTCCCTGGGCATAAATGTCATTACTTGTAAAATGGAGTAATGACTCAACAGTATGCATAACCTGTTGCAATTACTAATGCAATTACTAATGAGATAATTCTTATCAGTCAGGATCCTAACAGGACAGATGCAACTCTCAAGAACAATTCAAGGGGGACTGGTTTACAAGGTATTCATTCCAAACCTCAATGGACAGTGTAGAAACCTAGGCTAACAACAGTGGAGCCATCTGGATCCTAGGAACTAAGGCACAAAAGGAAAGAGTGGGTCCTAGAACATGGAAGGAAACACAGTTGTGTAGAACAAGCCACCTTGGTCACACCAGGAACTAAATCTACGTTGTGGCTGACTACATAGAGATGGAGGGACTCAGGAGAAAGAACAGCCTGCTCTCGCTCTCCTCCCTCTCACCATCCCATCTCTTACTGGGTCTCCCCACTGACCATTGGCCAAACCCCACAGAAGGGAACAGCAAGGGAGCCTTTTAGTGAACTTTTGATAGGTAACTTTCCAGGGGTCTAGAGAAGAGAGAAGATTGGAGGGTGGACTCAGAGGGACAAAAGACACTGTACTGTCAGGTATAGGATACAATAGAGCCATAAAACACATGAAAATGTTTATTCTCATAGGGATCAGAAAAAAAATACAAAAACTTTAAGTACTTTTCACATCAAATTTAAAAGAAGTATTTTTAAGATAAAATCAAGTGTAAGTATGGATTTGATGAAATGGGGATACTAATTACACTAATTGAGGTAAAAATGTCCATTGTATCTGGAAGGCAGTTTGGAATAAGTGGCAATTAGAGTGGACTTGTTCTTATTCTTTGACTCAGTATTTCCATTGATATACTACTGATATTCCTATACTAGAATATTCACCATAGCATTATTTATGACAGTGAAAAGTTGAAAAATTAAATATCTAACAATAGGGCCTTGGTTAAATAAATTAAAGGATGTTCATATGATAGAACTCTACAATCATGGAAAATCATATTGTTAAAGAATAGTCCATAATATAATATTTGTTGAAGATATATTAATGACAAAAAATGAAGTTATAAAATATATACCATAAAACTCAATCCTATTAACATATTCTGCATGTATATCTGGGAATATCTCTGAATTCAATCAGAAAGGAAGTACACCAAAATATTAGCTGTAACTACTTCTGGGTCATGGGATTTGGGGTAATTCTTATCCCCTGGTAGCTCAGAGGAAAGAAGAAAGAATAAGGAAAATAAGTGCCTCAAATTAGCAAGAAAATCATAGTTTTAAATTTCAGGTGAAAATGTCCTATTCCCTAATGCTCTTAAGTCATATCAGAGAGACCCAAACAGGGAAGGGAATGGGGTGCCCCCTAGAGTCCTCTTACTTAGTCAGGAAATAGGAGATTCTAAAAGCCAATCAAAGTTATAAGTCAAGTGTCTATTATTTCTTAATGTGGCAATTTAAAGTCAAGCTTTAGTTACTTTAAATAAACCCTAATCTAAATGGCTCTATCAAAATGCACACCTCCCCATTCTTATTAAGTGACATCACTTACTGTTTGCATGTCTCAAAAACTATAGCAAGTTTCTCAGACAAGAAAACCCAATTCACCAATTCTTTCACATATTTCACTTCCTATATATTATTCCATATTTATTTCTGCGGTTACATGAAAGCAGCTATGCAAAGCCTTGCCTAGCACAATCGCTGACCAACAGATTATTCCCAAGCTCCCCAAAAACCTAGAGGGCCAATGCTATTATTCTAATTTTGAAGGAAAGTGAGACTCAGAGTGGTGAAGCTCTTCTTACCTAAGGTTACACAGTAGATGATGACTTGAGTCCAAGGATCCTGAGGCATTTCCCTTATACCAGCTTCTGTCCAGATGGCTGAGTGTTCTTGAGCCAAATGCAAGGCCAAGAAGTTCCCTGTGGGTTAAAGACGCTCATACACAGACTCTCAGGAGGGTACTAAGTGTGAAAGCCTTAACTGGGCATACTCTTGGTTCTTCATTTCATGTCTCAAAATTCATCCCAAGAAATCCTCAGGGGCATACAACCATTTATGTGCACAGATATCTGACAGTTATTTATAAAGCAAAATAGTGAGAAACAACATAAATGTCAAACAATAAGAGAATAGTTAACTAAAGGATGGTTTTCCGTGTAATGGAATGCTATGTAGCCATTTTAAATGCTTTCAAAGAATATCCACTGGCATGAGAAATTGCTCACAAAACAACACTGAACGAAAAAAGAAAATAATTTGACAAAGATGACAAATTGTAATCCACAAGGACAAGTACGAAATGATGATTTCAAAGAAAAATGACTACTTCTTGCAGTATCTAAGTAAATATTTAGTGGGAGGACTTTTTCATATTAAAACAGCTCACACTCAGGAAGAATCTTTTCTGCTGACTTCTATCTACAAAGTAGTTTGACAAAACTACATTTTGTTTCTCATCACAACTGTAATACATGTACAAAGCAGAAAACTTGAGAAAATACAAAAACAAAAAGAAACAAAAGCACCAATAAATTTCACATTTACCCTACCCAACCTACACACCCCAAGAGAGTTATTTAACAGTTTTATCCAAAACATTCCCATTTTCCTTCCAAGCTACAGTCACTCTTAACCAAGTTTTTAGATTCTGTAACTAGTATTTATATGATTGCATGAACAAGAGCAAAGTATTCCTTAACTCTATAAGCATATTTTGTGTCCTCTTCTCTCTTTTGTTGCTCAAAATAAAATTTAAAAATTAAATAAACCCTACCAACCCACCAAAAAAATTGGCCAGGCTCCCCTTCCCCAAGCATCATGGGGGAATTCTTTTTGTCAAATGAATGAGTAGAATGAATAAATAAATAAGTCTGAATTAATGAATACATACTCATGAAACCATCTGTGAAGCTACCTTCTAGCCCATAAACAATTAACAGCAATGCAAACAAGACAGAGTTGCCATGAAGTCTTGTCTGTTCTGCCACAGAAATATCTGAACTATAGTTTACAATCCTCAGTTTGGTAAGCACAATTTACTTCTTGTAGCACTTTTTTTTTCTTTTGCCTGATGCGTTTTAAACTATTCAGATTCTAAGTGTTCATGTTGAATGAGGCAGCAGGGAAGAGAAAAAATATCTGGGAACAGGGCCTAATTGTCTTTAACTCACTGGAGGTGCTCTGCCTATGGACTGCCAGCAGTGTTCCTGGGTCCTCTGAGCTGGCCAACACTTTGTCTCTTATACCTCGCTGCCTCCTGGAGGCAAGGACAGGAATGTCTACAGACAGTTACCACCCTTGCAGCCACTCCCATTGCACTGACACCAGTCATTCTCCTCTTGCTCATAAAGATCGAAGTATTAAGTGCTATTTTGTGCTCATGGTCTTATCCAATGATAAATGCCAGAGAGACTAAGCAAGGACATAATCCCTCTTTTGCAAGCTCAGTGTTACTCTAAGAGACAGAATTTCTTTGATAACTCTCATGTTGATAATTTTTAAGCATTTGTTATTCATTCATTCACTCAATAAATTCATATTAAGTGCCGTCCAGATTAAGCCTTTTGCAATGAGCTGGTGAAGCAAGGAATGAGACAGATACGATCTCTGTCTTCATGGGGCCCACAGCTCAGTGAGGAAAACAGTAAGAAAATAAAAGAAATAATCAGACTCTCAGACAGAAAACAATGGCAGAGACACTGGGTGGTGAAGGAAGGCTGTGTACTGGGCACTGTCATGCTGCCCTGAACCCCTTTCAAAGAAGGACTTCATGCTTAGGAATACTGTCAGCTCTTGGCCTTCGACTGCCAGTTCTTTCATGGATGGCCTCAGCTGCAGAGAGTCACCTCCCTAAAGTCACATCCTTCCCAGCAGGAGGAGGAACACTCATTTAAGACTGATGAATGAGAGTATAAAGGCCTGACCATAGTTGACTGCTGCAGGACCATTCCAGCTCCAGAGCTCCCCATGTAGTCAGCAAAGGCTGTGCCTGACCTGCATTGCTCCATGTCTCATGTTCACTCTGGCTTCATTCCCCTCCCTCCCACAGGCGTCGAGCCCAGGAGTAGACTGTCATAGACATCCTTCATACTAAATTCCATCTCAGAGTCTGCATCCTTGGAAAAGCACAAGTTGACTCTTAAAGGATAGGCAGGACTCAGTCATTCCAAGAAGCAAAGAAAGCTGTTCAGATTGGCGGGAGAGGGGCGGCATGTAAATAAAGTTCCAAATCACTGAGGTATGAGCTACCTGGTACGTGTGTTTAGGACAGAGTGAGAAATGGAGCCATTAGGAGATGGAATTTGAGATGCACACAGGACTGTACAGATTATGACAGTGACTTGTATTTCATTCCAAGTGTGTGAGGATACAAATGAAGGGCTGTATGCTAAGAAGCAACAAGATCTAATATTTATTTTTAAGACATGACTCCAGTGGCTTGCTCTTTGCAAGACTGTTGTAAGCACTGGGAATATACAGAGATATAAATCTTTGTTGCAGCAACATACAAATTAGATAGATAGCAACTCTTTAAGATTTGCTCAGAAGATAACTTTACAGGACAAAAAGGGGGAAATGCCTATCAGCTAATGAACACCTAACTAGCCCTGACAAACCTTTGCAATGTAGGCATAATTACCTTCATGTAACACAGACAGCAATGGAGACAAAAAGAAAGTGGCCCAAATTCACACAAATAAAAACAGACTAGGGATATGAGTCCAGGTCTTCTGGCTCCACAGTGAATTACTTCCTGTTTATGAGTGTTATAGTATTATTATATTACACATATTCTTAGTATATATAGTATTAAATGAGTACAGTATAAGTATTATATCTATTATAAGATATTGTATCTATTCTAAACCCAGTGAGAATCACAGGCAATTAAGTGATCAATTGCTACCATTCTATGTAATCTCCATCCTATCAAACATCTGAATTTGCCCCCAGATAAGCATCAGGTTTTAGAGAGAAAAAGGAGAGACAAAATGCAGCTGATGGTATCCTAGTTCCATTCTGTGTCCTGAAGAATTCCTGGCAGCTTCCCTCCTGGCATATCCCCCTCCAGACTGTTTTATGAGAAAGTCCTCCCCCTTGGACTATTGATTGGAGGCACAAATCTGTGGTGTGTATGAATCCAATTACAAACAACTTTGGCTATTCAATGTATCCTGTGATTCTACCCATTGTAATTCAGTGTAAGTGGTTGAACTTTCAAGAAAGACTCCCACTGCTTCCCCTTGATCTGGAACAAGATAGCAAAGCAAATGTCTGCAACAGAAGGGCTTTACAGTATGATGATGTGAAGGTCAGGAGAATGTAATTCGCTCGCTCTGCCATCCTCCCAAGGATTACACAATGAAGTTTTCTAACACGAATATTGTAAAAGGGCAAGGGCAAGATGAATGTCCCATCTTCTTAAACATTTCTGGGAAAAACCAAGGTCATCAATGTATTATATTGCTTCAGGGAATGAGATTCCTGGATAACAGGAAAGGGCACAATAGGAAAATTCTGGCCCCAACTCTTTGGCCCTAAGGAAAACCAGTCAGTGCATGCTCTTTCCTTTACTAGATAGCATTACTCCTCTTGTGTTCTGCTTTTGTTGTCTTTTGAACAAAACTGCATCTAAAATCATGAGCAGGTCACCCTGGAAGCAGAAGAAATATCCTGTGGCCATTGCAATGTTTCAAATAGTTTCAAAGTCATCATTAATTATGGGGGGGGGGTGGAGAAAAAAAAAAAAAAACCTTGAGGCATCTTAATGTGTAGAATATACACAGAGGACAAATCCAAAAAATCTTTAAATCGAAGTAAAAAGGCAAGAACCAGGAAATAACCATCTTCAACTTGCTGAGATTTCTGAATGTATTTTCATAAGTTAGTCAATAATTTCCTAATTTTCCAGAACAGCAGATTCTCTGATCCAGATGGACATCTATTCCTGGGCAGAGCTGCTCTTTAGAAGTATGTGTTTTTTTAATAAACAATTTTAAAGGTTATTCCCTTATTGTTAATACATTATCTACAAACAAGAGTGTAATCAGTAGAGTACAGCTTGACGAAGTTTCACAGAGTAAACATTCTCGTTTTATCAGCAACCAGACCAAGCACCATAAGCCCCCTTCATACACGCACCCAGTCTCCACCCTCCCTCACCTCTTTCCCAAACACAATATCTTATATCACCAGAGGTTAGTTTTGCCATGGTTTTGAACTTTATATAGATGAAATCACATAGTCTATGCTCTTTGGTACTTAACTTCTTTTACTCAGCATAAGTTCGTATGGTTCATCCTTGGTGTTGCAGTAAAGGTAGCTCATTTGCATTACTATAGTGCACTCTTACTTATGACCATACAATATCCACCATACTGCGGCACCATACTATGGATGTACATTTCATTCTTCCCCACCCCCAGCTAGCATGAAGAGTGCTACTATGGACATGCTTCTACATCTTTTGGCAAACAGCTGCACACATCTCTATTGGGACTGAACTGCTGTATACAATATGTGTATAATCAGCTTCAGGAGATACTGTCAGTTTTCCAAAGCAATTGTTCTATTTATATTCCCAGTGACAGAGGATGAGAGTTCCTGTTGATCTAAGAATTTTTTCCAAGGTTCAGCTGATTTTGAATTTGTATGAAGTAATTCATGCTCACACTTTTAAAAAAGAAATAATCCCACAAAGCTTACAACACAAAAAAAGCAGTCCCCTGTCTTGCCCTTAAGTCTTGCTCCCCAGAGCCAAGCATTTTTAACTCTTTGAATTTCTTTTTCCAACATTTATCTTTGTGTTTTTGAACACTTATATTTTTATTCCTTAACTGATTGTTTTTAAAAATTATGTATTGATTTTCTTCCATAGAAAAATAAAGTTTTAGGCCTTTTACACTGTTTTCCCACTGGCCCCCCAAATACATTTCACCTCTAACTCTTTCATGATGTTACTGAACTCAACAAGGGCTTGTTTTTGCCTGCAAGTGGCAAAACCAAAAGAGACAGACAGTAATTTGCAGCAAAGAAAGCAGAGGTTTCTTTTAGAAAATGGCGCCAAGCCCAGAGACACAAGCAAGCTGCCAATCAAAGATTTGGCTCCCCATAGCCTCTAGAGGATAGGTTATATAGGGGAAAACTCATTAGCAGCTAAGGGAGTTGGGCTTGTGGGCTCTACTGATCAGTCAGGGCTAGCGTAGGAAGCATTTGATCATTGCATCTGGTCCTGATGTCAGTCATGGCATCATTCTGTCCAGTTTCAAGGGGATGCTGGTAGGGTTGTTCTGTCTGCATGGGTGTAGAACTGCAAACTATCTTTAGTGTGACCGAAACTCCGTTTATGTGGTCAAAGACCTGAGGCTTTGTTTCTAAGACTTTCTGATGCAAATCTATCAGCTTAATGATTGAGGCAGTGGTCATGCAGTGTGCAGAAGGATAAGCAAAGAAAAAAAGCAAGTGAGACCACAGCCAGTCTGAATCACAGAGAAAGAAAGAGTCATTTCAAATAAGTGAAGGTTTACATGATTATAATAATACAATTGATCACAATGCTGGTTCTATCAGTAAGTACTATTTACATTATTACTATGTAATTATTATTCAATACTGAAACCTACAGTATACGATGCTTGTTTCCTTTCTTATGCAAAATTTTGTTTTCCCTAAAGTTCATGATTGCCTTTATTTTTCATCTGCTTAGTTTTCTGTCACCAGTTTTCACAGATTCTGATGGAATTATAAAACTCCTTTCAAAAAGGTCCAACTCCTTAGAGAATCTATCGATACTGTATATTCCTTTAGAAGTTTAGAGGGAGAGGGGCTGGCAGTTAGTTTTTTGTTTTTTGAAAAAAGGCCTCTATATTACTGCTCACTGAGGATCCTGAGCAGCTATCACACTAAGAAATTCTTTCATTGTTATTCTAGGAATTCCTTTATTCCTTCTCAGAGTTGGATCCCATGTCTCCAGAATCTTAAATTTATTTCTTGATGTGTTTTTTTGCTTGTTGGAGCAAATCATCCAGTAGCTACCTGAACATAAATATTTTGAGACCTCCTATATCTGCATTCTACGTGCACATTTGACGGACAGTTGGGAAGCATATGGATATCTAGGTTAGAAGCCACTGCTCAACTTTGAAGAAGTATCGCATTGTGATTATTGATCCTTTGATGTGTGACCAGTTTTCTCTTCTCTGAAAACATTTAGCATCTTCTGTTTTTACCTCTGGTGCCCTGAAATTCCATGGCAATGTGCCTTGATACAGACTCATGTGCTCAGTACAATGAGCCTTTTCAATCTGAAGATTCAAGACCTTTGGCTCTAAATATATATGTGATTTTTTTTAATTCTTCACTTCATGCGTTTCACTTAGTTAGTGGTTGGACTTACTGGATTGATTCTTTAATTTTCTCATATCTCTCCTGCTATCCATATCCTTGTTCTTTTGTTCTTATTTATAAAAGAGTACCTCAAAAAAAACTAAGTTTTTTCATTCCTACTATAATATTTTAATTTCCAAGAGATCTTTGTTCTCCCATCCTTTTTAAAAATAATTGTACTTTGTTTCATCAATGAAATGTCATCTCTTTTCTTTTTGAAAATATTAATTACATTGTTTTTAATGAAGTACCTTCTGCTCACTTCACTATGACCATATTTATCAAGTACATTTTCTCCCAGTATTTGCTTTGATTTTTCTCATTCAAGAATAGAAGCTTTCCTCAAAAGTCTGGTGATTCCTGAACATTCATTGACATTTAAGAGACAGGCAATGAAAAGCTGATTATTGGCACTTCTCTATGAGTACGTGGGGCTTCATCAGAAGGTAACTGGGTGAAAATTCAACTAGTTCAATGGAGGTCTATTCTCTTGGTGTGGTAAATTACTCCCAAGAAAAATTTTCCTACCTCTGCCTGGGGAGTACAAACCTGGCTGCCTATGTCTGGAAATTGAGGAGAGGAAGAGGATTAGATTGAGAATTCTCTCTCGTTACTTCATTTTAACGACTGAAAGCAGCTCTTCCATGCTCCTGTGTCCTCAATCTGGGCCCCCGCTAAATTTCTCCAGAGACAAATTTCTTTTCTCCAGATGCTATTAGGGAGAATCTATTACTTGATTCTTAGGAGTGAGGAAGGGTACCTGGGAATAACACTATATATTACATATATATTAACAGAGTTTTTTGGGGTTTGTGTTTTGCTTTTTATCCTTTTTTAAAAAATTATAATCAATAAATATGGACTCTGGTAGTGAAATGGGGAAAGAGTTTTTTCACTGGCAGGTGGTTCATTAAATTTGGGGGAGGGCTGAAGAATTAGGCTCCAGACTAATAATCTATAACTATGCCAAAAACTACCCTGACGGAACAGGCCTGATGAGGAAATCTTCACAGACTCTGCTACCCTACTGAGTAGTAGATGATCACTGTTCCTATCACCA
The DNA here is from genome assembly GCA_004027375.1 of Macroglossus sobrinus. Taxonomy (NCBI): domain Eukaryota; kingdom Metazoa; phylum Chordata; class Mammalia; order Chiroptera; family Pteropodidae; genus Macroglossus; species Macroglossus sobrinus. The sequence goes on along the minus strand of PVKZ01001194.1, from coordinate 293,580 downwards.
CCTCCACCAATGACAATACTATATAAGAGACTTGACCTTACAACTGCCAGTTGACTGCTTCCACTAAAAGCTTAAGTCCTCTGCTTCAAAACTGAAACACACACAGATTTTTCCTCACCTCACTTGTGAATTACAATTTTATGTTTCTGATTGTCACAGCCAGGACACATGACTAGCTATAAGGGAATCTTGGAATTAAGAGTTCAGATTGGGGAAGCAAGAGTCATAACTTCATATTTCTCTAAATACAGAAAAGCTACTCAATGACTATGGACAGTCATAAACATGAGCATTACCCTCTACTGAAATGATATTTCACATCTGTCTTTAGAGGTATCTACAGGCATCAATTTTCAAGTCTATCTTAGCTTCTGTAGCAAAAGTTCACTTGCTTCTTATTAAAATTTCCTTCCCTAGGAACTCAGTTCCAGTTTTCCTGTCTGCCCATTCAATTGCCACTCATCCATCTGCTTTCCACCCTCTTAATATCTGTTGACATCCGTAATTTGCTACTGTTTTCTCTCCTATGCTCCTTTTCTCTGTAGGTTTATAATTTTTTTATTTCTCTTCTTTTGTAATAAGAGTAAGACTTAACCACAGAGACGATAATATGAAGACAGAACAGAGAAAGAGAGACATGAAGATGCTACCCTGCTGGCCTTGAAGATGAAGGAAGGAGACATGAGCCAAGAAATCTAATAAATTCAGCTCTAGAAACTGAAAAAGGAAAGAAAATGGATTCTTCTCTAGAGCCTTCAGATGGAATGTGGCTCTACTGATACTCTGATTTAACTTCATACAAGTTATTTCAAATTTCTGGCTTCTAGAACTATATGACAAAAAAAAATTCTGTTGCTTTAAGCCACCAAATTTGTTGTAATTTGTTATAGCCATCATAGAAAATTAATACAGACTTAACTATTTCTGAGAACAAAACAATCAAGAGGAAGAAAGTATACTCTAGTGGAAAGGAAGCTAACAGAAACTAGATGCCTTGGGCATCCTCAACTCAAGGAACTGCCGTTGATACCTATGTGGCCATGGGCAGAACACAATCTCTCATGAAGGCTTAGAATTTGGCAAATAGAAATTTGAGTTCTGGGAAAAGATTTATTTTTTTCATCTAAGGCCAGAGATTTTAATCATCTAGATGAGCTCACCCATTCATTGCAACCTAAATATGCTTTGCTCCCAAAGACTACACACAATATGTTATATGTGCCAGGCATGATCAAATGAGACTTAAAAAAAAAAAAAACCTTAAAAATTAAAGCCACTTAAGTGACAGTCACTGTTCAAAACAACTGCAGAATGATTTTTTGAAAATTTTTTTTCAAAGCCAATTTCAGCAAACAAGGAAATATATAAATAGTTTACCAATTCAAACTAAGCCTTTGATTTGGCTACAAAAGGGTGTTCTCCAGCATAATTTCCCACCTTATTCACAAGACTTGATTCTGAAAGTGTTTAGGGTATTTCCAAAAATGAAATCTATCCTCCAAGGATTACAATTTGCTAACATCAAAAATGATCTTTAAAAAATATTTCTCTGAAGATCATTCCAAAAGCAGTTCCAAAGAATAGGAACTCACTCCAATGAGTTTTGTGTTCCCCAAAGAGACTGTGAGGAACATGTGCTCCTTCATCTGTCCTGAGAAGCAGAAGACTTTGGCAGAAAGAACTTGAGCACTGGAGACAGACACCTTAGAATCCAGCTCCACTACCGACCTGCTACGTGACCTTGAGCGAATCACTTACCTTCTCTGCACCTGTCTTCTCTTCCAAAAAATAAACATAATATCTTAGGTGACCACATAATTTACTGTCAAACCTGGGGCACTTTGAAAAATAAAACGGGGCTCTTCTAATACTTACATTAGGACAATAGGCAAACCAGGATACCCAGTCATCCTAATTCCCCATACATTTTAGGGACTTTGTAAGGATTAAGTAATATAATGAACTCACAGAGTATGATTAAATGGTAGCCCTATACAACTTATATCAGGTTTTTTTTAAAAAAAAAAAAAGAAAAAGAAAAAGAAAGCCATTCACTTATTGGTGATGCTGGTCTGCTCCAATAGGTCTTGCTTTCAAATGCCTTTTATTTACAGATCTATGCAGGTCTGGCACCGTGCTGTGTCTGCCATGATAAATGGGTGTGTGTTTTATGCTGACTTCTTGGCAGGGCTACTGACATAGCCTTTCCTCCCTCCATCTGCAGGGTACCAACACAAAGTGGCAGGTTTCCCTTTGAGCCTCACCAGGGAGGAGGCAGCGCAATGTCTATTTATTACTTGCTCTGCACGCACAGAGCTGACCATCCAGCGCAGTTTGCAGTTGAAACAAGCTCAATGTGAAGACTTTGCTCTGAAGTAGTTGAACTTTCTCAAGAGTAGTCAATTAAACCCAAGGATATCTATACCTCTAATAGTACACAGGTACTCACATGCCTACATTTCACCCTGGTATGATAGAAATTTCTTCGGAGAAAAAAAAGCTACTAATAATTCAAGTCGTAAGTAAGCTATTATATCCTTTAATGCTGGTACCTACTTCATGAACAAATATATATGTCTATCCTAACATAATATGTTTTCTCTGATGTGCTCCCATGCCTAATTGATCTTTTTTCAGCTACTTAGGCCTCCTTGAATGAACTGCAATAAAAATAATAAGACCAGTTACAACAATGTACTGTAAAAATGAGGAGCACAAACTCAGGTAACAGTCTACCTGGATTTGAACTCTGCCACTTATTAGCTATGTGAGCTTGGGCAAGTATCTGAACCTCCCTATACCTCAGTTTCCTTATCTATTAAGTGGAAATATCAAATAATAATAGTATCTAACTGTTCAAGTTGCTATAAAGAACAAATGAGTTAAATGAGCCACTTGTACATAACCAGCACTATATATATTTTTTGCTAAATTTTGTGTTTTTTTTAATAATAAAATTGCAACAGCATCACAATAATATGAGCTCCCATTTCTTAGGTCATTACTGTGAACTACAGCTTACTTCACTAGCCTTTTCATTTTTTCTAACACCAAAAACATCATTCCAACACCATTTTTCTAATTCTCTGGCCCAAACTAGGTATCCTATAATTCAACTCAATTCTGACACTAACTACCTGGAGTTAGAGCAGACCCCACAGGTTAAAGGCTCAGTCCCACATGATGTCCCTCACTCAGACACCAGCTGTAAATGGGTCCCCAGACTGCCCTCACTTCTACCCAGCTGATAATTTCCCCGGTTCCCAGAACCCCTCCTTAGTTTCAATAATTTGTTAAAACTCACAGAACTCAGGAAAGTGCTCTGTTTACTATCACAATTTATTATCAAAGATACAAATGAAGTTCCGGCCAACATGGCAGAGAAGGTAAACACTATACTCTCACAACCACATCAAAGTTACAACTAAACTTCAGAATAGCCATCACTGGAAGTCGCTTAAAGTCTAGTTGAATAGAAGTCCTACAGCTAGGGACACACAGAAGAGACAGGTAGAGGGGATGAAGACACATAATGGGCTAATCACACACCTACATGTGGTGGCTTAGAATCAGAGAGGTCCCCACTGTGGAGAGACGAGTCCTGGCCCCATACCGGGCTTCCCAGCCCAGGGTTCCTAAGCACAGAGAAGAGAAGTCCCCACAATTTCTGGCTGTGAAAACCAGCAGAGATTGTTGCTGAGTGAGATGAAAGGCCCCTGGAGTAGCAGACTTTCCTCTTAAAGGGCTGGTGCACAGATTTACTTGCTGACTGACTCACTCTCTGTGAGCTCCAGTGCTGCGGCAGTAACTCGAACTGTTGTCAGGGACATATGGGGAGGAACTGAATTGTCTGGCTTCAGGGTGAGGGCTGGAGGGGCAGCTGTCTCCCAGACAGAGGTGCTAGCAGGGGGCATTGTTCCTTTGTTGAGCCTTCCCGTTCACAGTGTGCAGATCCAGGCCGTTGACATACCTAAATCTCCAGCAATGTAGCTAACACTGGCTGCCCCGCCCTGAAGATTCCCTGAGACCCTGCCCCTTTCAATGTGCGGACCCACCCAAACTGCTTCTGGTGGATTTTCCATACAAATAGCCTGTCTTGGCTCATGCTGCAGACTTTCCTAAAATTTCTCAAAGGCTCACAAAACCGAAACAAGCCCTGATTTCAGCATGCCCCGTACCTCTAGCCTAGCACTAGCAGCAGCCAGCTTCGGTTTGCAGCTTAGCCTCTTGAGGCATCTCCAAGCCCAGCATGGGCATTGGCCATCTGCGGATTGCTTGGTGGCTAAAACCAGGTGGCCACAGGAAGGACACAGGCTACAGCTGAACTTGGCCTGCAGCAGGACCCCTCCCAGGAGGCTCTGGCCTGCATGCCCAGTGGCTGGCTTTGATCTGAACCAGAGTACCACCAGGCGGCACATCTGAGGAGACACACCCAAAAAGGAGACAGGCTAGGCACAAGAACCTGCTAAAGCAAACTCTGCTCTATAGGGTCAGCCCCTGCACAACAGCTCTTTTACTAATCACAGCCAGTCATCACAATCAATCAGCCTGAGGGTCAATTACTCCCATTGATGAACAATAGCAACTAAGGTTCAACTACAACAGGAAGGCACATACACTCATGCAAAGGACATACTTGGAGCACCCAGCTCAGGATGAAAGAAGACTGGGTCCCACAGCACACCTTCTATATTAGGCCACTCTATTAAGACTGAGAGATAAAGCAGCCCTCCTTAATACATAGAAACAAGCACAAGAAGATAGCCAAAATAGGAAGACAACAAAACATATCCCAAACAAAAGAATAGAATAAAACTCCAGAAAAAGAGCTAAGCAAAATGTAGATAAGCAATCTACCAGATTCAGAGTTCAAAATAGTTGTTATAAGGATGCTCAGTGAACTCACGGAAAGAGAAGGGAAACTCAGTGAGAACTTTAACAAAGAGATATAAAACACAGAAATAAAGATAGAATACATAAAGAATCAGTCAGAAATTAAGAACACAATAACAGAAATGAATAATTTAGGAAGGATTACTAGTAGATTAGATGAAGAGGAGGATTGAATCAGCAATTTAGAAAGTAAGGAAGCAGAATACACAACCAGAATAGCAACTTGAAAAAATAATCCAAAAAAATGAGGGTAGTTTAAGGGTCCTTTGGGATAGCATCAAGTATACCAATATTTGCATCATAGGGACACCAGAAGGAGAAGGGAGAGATCAAGGAATTGAAAACCTATTTCAAGAAATAATGACAGAAAATTTTCCTAACCTGGTGAAGGAAATAGACATTGAAGCACAAAAAGTACAGAGAGGCCGACACCAAGACACATCATAATTAAAATGCCAAAGGTTAAAGACAAAGAGAGAAACTTAAAAGCAGAAAGAGAAAAGCAGTTAGTTAAGTATAAAAAAGCTTACATAAGACTATCAGCTGATTTCTCAACAGAAACTTTGCAGGCCAGAGGGCTTAGCATGAAATATTCAAAGTGATGAAAAGCAAGGACCTACAATCAAAATTACTCAACCTGGCAAAGCTATCACTTAGAATTGAAGAACAAATAAAGAGGTTCCCAGATAAGAAAAAGCTAAAGGAATTCATCACCACCAAGCCAGTATTACAAGAAATGTTGGAGGGACTTCTTTAAGAAGAAAAAAAAGTTAAAAGAAGATTAAAAATATGAATAATAAAGTGGCAATAACTGCACATCTAGCAACAATACTTTTAATGTAAATGGATTAAATGCTCCAATCAAAGATAAGGTGACTGAATTGATAAGAAAACAAGACCTTTACATATGCTACCTGCAAGAGACTCACTTAAGATCAAAAAACACACACAGACTAAAAGTAAGGAGATGGAAAAAGATGTTTCATGAAAATGAAAACAAACAAAAATGCTGGGGTAGCAATACTTATATCAAATAAAATAAACTTTAAAACAAAAGCTATAACAAGAGACAAAGAAGAACCTAGTAATCCCACCTCTGGGATTTATTTGAAGAAACCCAACACACCACTTTGAAGGGAAATGTGAATCCATATGTTCACTACAGCATTACTTACAATAACCAAGATATGGAGGCCACCTGGGTACCATCAATAAATGAATGGATAAAGAAGAGGTGGTATGTATATAAAATGGAATATTACTCAGCCATTAAAAATAATGAAATATTGCCATCTGCAACAACATGGATAGACCTAGAGGGTATTGTGCTGAGTGGAGTAAGTCAGACAGAGAGAAAGACAAATGTCACATGAAGAATCTAGAGAAGAACAGAAACAAGCTCATAGATACAGAGAGCATTTGGATGTTTGTCAAATTGAGGGGTTGGGGGATGGGTGAAGGAGGGATTAAGAGGTACAATTAGGTAATTACAAAATAGTCATGGGGATGTAGAATGTAGTATGAGGAATCTAGTCAGTAGTATTACAATAAGTATACATAGTATTAGATGGGTACTAGATTTATCAGAGCAATCACTTTATAAGTTATATAAATATCTAATCACTGTATTATACACCTGAAACTAATTTAATATTGTATGTTGACTATAATTGAAAATAAATAAATAAATAAATGAACAACCAGACAAAGAGGTATGCAAGGTGAGGTCTGGAAGAGTCCTGGGTGCTGAACTTCCTGTGGAGTTGGGGTGTGCCCCTATTCCAGCTTGGGGATGTATTCACTAACTTGGAAGCTCCTTCATTCCTCATCACTCCAAGAATTTTTTTATCAAGGTTTCATTGTGCAGGCATAATTAAATCATTGGCCATTAGTAGCCAAATTCAGTCCTCAATCTTTCTCCCCTCTCTGGGGGTCAGGGGTGGGGTTGAAAGTGCCCACTCTAATTATTTGGTTGGTTTTTCTGGCAACCAAGTTCCAGCCTAAAACTCCCTGGAGACCAACCCTACCATTAGCATCTCATTAGCATACAAAAACACTCCCATCACTAAGGAAGTCCCAAGGGTACTAGGAACTCTGTGTCAGGAACTGGAGTCTTGTTCTGCTCTTTGAGTATATTATGCCATAATTATTCCCATTTGAACATGAGAAAACTGAGACTCTGAAAAGTTGACTGACTTGCCCCAGGTCACACAGCCAGTAGGTGATGGGAACTGGTCCCATGTAGCCTCTGTCTGACTTTAAGGCCTTCTGCTCTTTCCTGGATACCAGACACAGTGGTTTGATGCAGGCCCAAAGTCTGCTAGAGAAGGGGGATGTGTCCAAAAGAAGCAGGCTGTCTCACTCTGATTTGCCCTGAATTTAGCCCCATGGACTCACATCTTGCCACCATACAGAGAGACAGCTGTAACTAAAACTGCAAGAGCCATTCACTGCAGTAACTCACTGTGGCACAAGAAATACAGTGGTGGCCCCTTCTTGGGTACTGAGTTTGATGCAAAAAGAAGAAAGCAACTTTCTCTTCACCTCACAGAGGCCCGGCACCCAAAGTGGGAGCTGAGGAAGCTCTCAGGCCTGGCTGCAGAGAAAGAGAAAGACAGCTGCAGAAACAACACAGCTGAGTCTGGCCAAAGACCACAGCCCCCCAGGGACCTGTTGATAACTACAGTAGCAGACAAAAGAAACAAAATCCAAGGATGCCCCTGACCACACAAGTAACCAGATTTATTCATGAGTACATGAAAATTAGTTGCCAAGACTCTGCAAAATGCTTGGGGGTAACTTTTAAGGAATAGGCACTTGTGTAGGAAAGAAGAGACAAGAGCCAGTGAAATCATAGTGATGATTCCATTTGATCCCACAGGCAGACAAATGTGGGGCTAAGATAAAATTCAACCCCAGATTCAGTTTCAGAAGAGCAATCTTTGATGCACTCTCCCTTACTTATATAAAATTTCAGAGCCAAGAGATACATGATTAATTCAATTGTTTTTTGCATTTAAATCAAACCCTACAAAAACATGTTTTATCAAACTCAGACAAATGATCTGTAGGTAGAGAGAGCATCTGAGTGAAGTAGGCTGGGATTGAAGAACCAAGTCCTGTTTAATTACAGTATGAATATGAACCATAAGTGGACTTTGCCACTTTGTTAGGGCTGCCATGACAACCTTCATTTAGGTTAATCTATTTATTTTAACACTGCAATTTGTAATAATGAATAATAAAAATGCTGCTCCAGATGACACAATTGAACAATGAGAGGTTTATTAGCATCCTCCTCAACATCCAAGAGTAAACAGGAAACTGGAAATTTTGCCTACACTGACATATCTATCAGTTAAGGACAAAAAGAGCTGCTCATTTAACAGGATCGTTCTGGAGTCTCAGCCCATCAAAAGGGTGCTAAAAGAAATAAATAGTTACCTGGGGGAAATATGGGAGAACTGTGAATGTACACTCTGTTGACATTTTTTTCAGGTTCGTTTCATCTCGACTTAATAGCCCCTGCCCTTAAGCAACTCTTTTTAAGTTCAGTTGCATCTTGATTGAAGTCAGCTACCATCATGAGGCAAACATTAGATATGGGACTTGTGTCAATACAAACACGATTTGCTCTATTAATTGCCACACAGATGTAGAACAAACTCTGGACCAGCTTGAGTCTATTCAGGTCAGCTTGATTTATCTTCCCCTCACGTCCCCTCCCTTCCATCAGAGAAAATTCTCAGTTCTCTCTGGTCTTTCTTCTGCTCCCCAACGGCTGTTTTAACAGAAATGCAGGCTTTCACCCTGCTTTGTTTCTTTTCTCTTACAACTCACTCAGAAGAGGACTCTTATTGGCTCAATTCTCTTTCTTAAGGGGACAAATCTAATAAATCAAGCACACTCCTGGCTAGATCATGTGTTGACCAGTGTAAAGTTATAGTTGTTTCATGGACGATTTCAAGGCCAAATACTCTTAGTAGCTGAACTGTGCTTATCTGTTGCCATTTGCTCCTTTTTCTCTAAGATTACCTCAGAACTACTTTACAAAGGAAAATTCACACATAGAAACTGGCACATTATTTCATGTTTTCCATCCTAACATTCAATCCACAGATTCACAATCAAGACTCAAGAAATCTCCAATATACTTATTCAGTGCTGATAACAATTCTCATAGCAGACAATGCACAGAGCGGATTCCAAAGATGTTGGATGATGTTCCTACTACAGAGAGATCAGATCTGCAATGCTGAGTCATGGAAATCTGGCTCCCAGTCATTTACAAAAAATTTCTGGTAACTTTTTAAGGATTCATTGCAATTGAAGATGGCCACAAACTCTTTAACACTCCTTTCGTCAAGAGGCAAGGTCCATTACCTTGAGGGCATTGAAGTCAAATAAGTCAGAGAAAGATGAACACTATGATTTTACTTAAATGAAAGAAAAAGAAAGAAAGAAAGAAAGAAAGAAAAAGAAAGAAAGAAAGAAAGAAAGAAAGAAAGAAAGAAAGAAAGAAAGAAAGAAAGAAAGAAAGAAAGAAAATTCACAGTAACAGAAAACAGACTGATGGTTGCCAGAGGTGGAGGGGTGGGGTAGTGAAATGGATGAAGAGAGTCAAAAGGTACAAACTTTTAGTTATAAAATAAATAAGTCCTGGGGATGTAATGTACAGCATTACATAGCTAACTATAGTTAATAATACTGGATTGTATGTTTGAAAGTTGCTAAGAGAGTAGGTCTTAAAAGTTCTCACTATGGGGAAAAAATATGTAATTATGTGGTAATGGATATTAACTAAACTTACCGTGGTGATCATTTTTCTGTACATACAAACATATTGTACACGTAAAACTAATAACATGTTATATGTCAATTTTATCTCAATAAAGAAAAAAGAAAGAAGAAAGGAAGGAAGGAAGGAAGGAAGGAAGGAAGGAAGGAAGGAAGGAAGGAAGGAAGGAAGGAAAGAAGAGGGGTATATTTATTCTCCCCTTGAAGAAAGAGGACTGGCCTTTTCAACCAGTAGAATTAGGCAGAAGTGACAACAGACCAGAAGCCACTTCTGGACCTCGGCTTTAAGAAGACTGGCAGCTTCTACCTGAAGAGTTTAGGCAGTATAAAGGGGTTGATGTGTGAGTGAAGAACCACCTTGAGGGTGAATCTTCCAGCCTCATCATCCCTTGCTGATGATGTCAAGTGGATCTAAACAAACTACTCAGCTGAGCCTTTCTCAAGTTCCCAGCAACAACAAAACTATTAGCAAAATAAATAGGTCACTTAAAATTCTTAAGTTTGGGGACAGTTTGTTATGCAGCAATAAATCATTAGAATACTATTAATTTATCAAAGATGCTTCTCTTGGACATGGCAAGCTTGTCCCCACTGGCTTTTCCTTCTGCTGGGATGGTCTTTTTCTAGGCATTTGCCTGATCAGGTCCTTCTAATCACTCAGGCTGTAGATCAAATGTCTCCAGCTTAGAAAGCACTTCCTCTACCACTCTGTCTGAAGCATGTGCCCCCAACACACACACTTAAGTCACCCTTTATCCCATCACCCAATTGACATTCTCTTATTTGTTCACTTTTTTTTTTCAAGTTGAGAATGGTTCTCCCCACTCCCTTGAGGACATGGAGCTATGACTTCTCTGTTCATAGCTTTATTTCAATCGCTAAAAAGTGAATGGCACACATTAGGTACTCAAGAAATATGTGTCTACCAAACTAAACATTTCTTTTTAAAAAGAGAGAGAAAAAAATAAGTATAAGTTACCATAACACTTTAGGAAACAAAATAAATCTCCAAGAGGAAAAAGTTCCAAACTGTGATAAAATTACATTATAATAAAGCAAATAAAAGCTATCCCTCACTTAACTGGTTCTTGTGATTCTTATGTTTCCAAATTAAGAATCTAAAGGAATGTTTTAAAATTTTCTTTCCTGATTCTCCAGAGTAAGACCTTGGACATTAAAATATCATTTACAACAGACATTACTCCATTATCGAGCAATGCTTCCTTCTGAAATAAAACCCATTTTTCTCACCTCAAGACTTAAATTTAAAAGGTGCACTAAGGTGCTATTTTGTTAAGCTAAAACTCTGAAATCAAAGCTATTACCACACTGCCACCTGGTGGCTTGTGCCAACTCTGCACAACCTTTCGAGGTAGAATGGAAATGAAAGAAAATGATCTTGCACCTTGTGAATTTATTTGAGATGCAATGATTCTCATAACGTTAACCTCACGTTATGGTTGCTGAGAGAGGGAAAATGATTGTGATAAACCTTTATCAATACCTCAGATGTGCTGCATTACACAAGGCGTTTGCATAGTTTTTCTCTTGTAATACTTGAAATAATCTTAGGATGTTGATACTATCCTCATTTTTGTATATAAGCAGACTTGCATGTAGCAATGTTAAGTGTCTGTCAAACATCTAGTAAATGGTGATTTGGACCCAGCTTTCTGGCCTTCAAGCCTATTTTCACTGTATTGTATAGCAGAGTTAAACATCTCCAAATTTGCAAAGCCTGAAGATTTTAGAGACAAAACTCGAGCCCCAGACTTCTGGCTCCAAAGTTAACTCATTCAATAAACATTTATGCAGCTCCTACAGTATGCTAGAGATTGTGCTAAATGCTGAGGACACTCAAGTGGACCATGTCTATCATTGTGTTCTTTCTGCAGTCTAAGAAAGCCAAGTATCACCATTTCTTTCAAAATGTAACCAATTTGTCAAAATCGAGTGGGCTCTAATCGACTTTGAATAATATATTCATTCATTTACTCATTCATTCATCCAACAAGTAGTCATTAAAAACCTACTAAAAATGTCATTCTGGGTAAAAGTAGAAGTTGTCCCAACCATCATGAAGCTTATATCCTAATTGGAGAGACAGAAATAATAAAATAATCACAATCAAATGTAAAATGCCCATAGAAGTGAGGACTATATAGGAGAGATGTGGTACGTAAGAGAATATAATAGGGAAAGTTGACCAGTTCAGGAAGTAAGGAAGTGTTTATAGAGCCAAAAGGAGAAGAAGAAATTATGAAGGTAAGGAGGAGAGGAAAGCATTCCATGCAGAGGGATCTGCATGTGCAAAGGCCCTGAGAGAGGTGAAGGAGATTCAATGTGTATGATCATGAATCCAAAAATCCACTGGCATCTGCCTTACATTAGAAAACATAAGTGCATTCTGAGCACTTCAGATGCACTTAGAATTCTAGAAACCTAAGAAAATGGAAACAACCCCAAAATGCCCATTTTGCAATTATGAGCTAAAAGCCTCACATTTGTGTGGTACTTTCAATTTCCAAAACACATTTACATTCATATATTTACTCTTCCCCAAAGCAAAGTGTGTGGTGGTTCTTACACTCCAGAGGAAAGAGAGGCCCATATGGCAAGTGATTGTCCACATTAGTAGGTAGCCCACATGAAACGTTTACTCAATTGCAGTCCAAGTGTCTTTACTCAATCGCAGTCCAAGTGTCTTCTCGTCGTGCTTCCTAATGTTAAATTACAGTGTAACTTAGTCCCTGATTACTGCTAACTTACCACATCGCAGTAGACAAGTAACCATTTGACACCTAAGTCAAAATCAATTCTGATTTTTCTATTATTATTGTTCTTGGCCTGCTGGGCAACAATTTAGTTTGCTGGCCACAATACTTTGGTTAATATTCTGATCTTAAAAACAGTTACCTTGTTTTGTGTTTTCTCGGCTATCAGATCAACGCTCAACTGGGGAATTTAATGAACAACTGATCAGATTAGTTTAATTAATTTTTTCCACTGAATTGCTCAACTCTTTAATAAATTTTTTATCAAATTGATCAGTTATGTGAAAGATGAGAAAATATAACAGGATAATTTAATTACTTTTAAATGTAATAGAAAAGTGAGGTTAGAGGGACTAAAAATTGTCATTTACTATTCTTTAGATTAAATTTAAACCAGTGGTAAATTGCATTCTCCAAAAAAGCCACCAGAAAAAAATCAAACCCTGTCATCTATTCTTTCTTTCCTTTTCTTTCTTTATTTTTTCTTTCACTCATTCAGTCAATATTAATTTAGTACCTACTAAGTGCCAGACCTGTGTTAAACAGAATGGTACAGAAATGATTTAAGAGGAGGGTACAAGAGTATGCTAGCTAGCAATTTTTGCCTTGCAGCTCCAAAAATATCTTTCATCACTGGCTCTGTGAAAATATTTCTTTGAAGGTGGCATGATGCTAAATTTTATCGTAGAGGGCGCTAGAGAGACACTGCAGGAAGAAGGAGATTCTCTTTCAGTTGCAATGCTTTTCAATCTGCTTCTGATTTCTACCAAGAGCTGCTGCTAGCAGTATGTTGGGAGGACAGCCAGTCACCCTCATCCACATCTATGTTCAACAACACCTTCAGGAGGGGCTTCCAGTGAGTCACAGGCACCCAAGCAGTCAGTTCCCGACTTCAGTCTACCTGCACCCTGAAGGAAAAAGGTGGTTTCTGCTTGCTGGCTTTGCCTTCCATCTGGTTGTTTTCTGCTTACCTAGCAACTGTAGACAAGCCCTGGCCCAGGGCAATCCACAAGATGTCCCTATACAGAGAACTGCAGCCATACCTTCAATTCAGACCCAATCTCAGTTTATGGAGGGGGTCCCCTTCTCAGCATATCCCTTCCTTCATACTCTTCCTCAGTCCTAGCGGTTTTTTTGGCATTCTCTTTACTCCTTTCTAGATATCTCTGATATGGGCAATAATTCTTTTAGCAGTGGTTCTCAAGTAGGGACCATTTTGCAGACCAGGGGACATTGGCAATGTCCAGACACATTTTCAGTTGTCACAACTGGAGAAGAAGGACAGAGTGCTACTGAGATCTAGTGGGTAGAGGCCAGAGATGCTGCTAAACATCTTGCAGTACATAAGACATTCCCCCCAAATTCAGAATTATCCAGACTCAAATGTCAATAATGCTGAATCTGAGAAAACTTGCTTCATGATAAACTTTCCTTGGTCAAATTACTATGTGGTTTCTTTTTCCTGCTTGCACCCAGACTAAAGCAGATAGAGGGTGAAAAATAAATGAAAGCAGACAAATTGAATTAGACCTTGGTAAGTTTCATCACCAGGCTTTGTCTTAACAGCTCTGTCTGGTCTAAAAATCTCTGCTTTTTTATTTGATCAGATATTGCTGATCAATCAGGAAAAACGCAAGTGTTGGAGGTTGAGAGTAATCCAGGGAAATATTTTTTTAGTTAGCTTGGCATGGAATTTCCTAATGATGAATGGGGAATACATATTTCACATACTCCAACTGCTCTTTCCTGCCAAAAACAGATGGTGAAAGGGTGGGTAAGGACATTATAACATAACAGCTCACGGATTCATTAACAAAGAGAATTTAAATCTGAAATACTAGAAAATAATAAATTCAAAATATATAAAATACATTTCAAAATCACCTCCTATTAGAGTAACAAGGGCCTTCTAAGATCACTAATCCATGGTACCAAAACCAGAAGGGAAATCTGAGTCGTCTGGGGATTTTCTGAAAAATTCAGATTCTGTGGACCTTGACCCATAACAATTAAATCAGAGTCTATGAAAAACAAAGGTGTTCAACTCCTTTATTTTGGACAGGGCCATTGCTAGCCCATAAGATGCCTTTGTGAAAATTAGTAAAAGCACCCACTTTTGCACGTGACTTGGCAGGTGGAGAATCTGGAGTTTAGTTCACTCCCACCCCCTCAGCCTAGTTCACTTGTGCAGTGCACAACATGCATAATTATACATGGGAGTCTTGATTTACAAAATGGAGAACTTGAGGCTCATGGGATTCCATTTCTTTTTTTTTCTTTTTTTTTTTTTTTGCCTATAGTTTATTTTCTGGCCCATTTATTCACTCAGTCTTCATTTATTGAGCCCTTGACACATGCCAAGCTCTGTGGAAATGATACAATTAAGGAACAGCCCCTGCCCTCAGGGAATGTACTTCCAGATAGAGAATACTTTAAGAAAATGCTTTTGTTTACGTAATTGCATCTGATCTGCCAACAACATAGAGAGGTAGATGGTAGTATAAGAACCAGAGAGTGTGAGACATGTCCAGAATCACACACAAAATCCAGTCCTGAAATGGAAGCAGAGCCCAGGCCCTCAAACCCCAGGTCAGTGCTTATTTCTCAATGTAATGTTGCCTGTTCTAGGAAGAAATAGTGATGCCCTGGATTCCATCACCTAAGCAGCCTATCACCTAAATCTGGACCATCGAAAGTCATTTTCTTCCCTATTCACACATCCTTAGGTTTTCTTTCTGATTTGGAATATCTCTAAGATATATCGGTGAATGCAGATGCTCTTTTGGTTTCAAAGGCTGCATCTGAGAATGAATGAGAAATTGAAGGGGAAGGTGGGAAAATATGGAAGGTAGTAAATGTGTACCCTGTTCATGGACAATGTACCTAGTGTTAATCTCTCCTGAATGAATAAACGAATGAATGAAGAATAAGTACATTTTATAGAGCTTGTGCAGTCAGGCCAACCAAACCCCTTTCTGCCTTTAGGAGAAAAGCCAAATGCAACACGGTTTTGCAAATGTCAACAAAAAAGCCTGTGAAACTCTCCAGCTTTAATAATGCAAATTCTTATTTGACAGGAAGTGAGTGTTTTCCTTTCCACTCTGTTTTGTACTTTAATAGTTAGGACATTTTCCACTTCATTGTCAGTAAAGGAATTTTCTTTAATGGTCTGTTCCTTTTTAGGTGGATGATTTTTAAAAAATCCATCCTATTATTCTACTCCAGTGGTCCAGAATAAACCTTCCAAATCAAGTGTGGACAGTACGAACACTGTCCTAGTGATGCATCATAGAGTCACGAAATACTAGAGCTGGGAGAAATCCGAGAAAGTATATGTGTCAGTCTCCTAGTTTTATATATGCAAGAAACTAAAGCCTAGACAGGTTCTGGGAATCACTGAAAACCCTAAGATAGGTTGGTGTCAGGGCTGGGATCAGACCACAGCTCTCACTGGTGGTTCACTTCATCTGTGGAGGTGTTCAGAAATGGAATCGCAGTGTCAGGCATCTGTGACACAAACCCATAGAAAAACACTTTTAGGGAACCAAGACGAAGGAGAAATGTGGTTCTACTTCAGCTGCTCTATCTTCTGCCTCTAGCCTCACCGCCCAACTTTGGGATGAATGGGTATGACTTAAAGCTGAGTATATCAGATAGATTTTGTTGCTTACCATAGTATCTCAAAATTTAGTGGTTTAAAATAATGACCATTAATTTAGCACCTACAGGTTAGCAACTTGGGCTGGGCTCAGCTAGAAGATTCTCAGTTCACTCATGCATCAGCAGTCAGCTGCTGGTTGGTTATAGAAAACTCTATTTCTGAGGATGGCTGGTATTTTGGCTGGGGTAATGGGAAAGATTATGCCACGTATCTGTTATCCTCTGGCAAGATAGCCAGGCTTGTGAATATGGCGGTAGCAAGGTTCTAAGAGAGGGAGCACATGGGACCTCCTGAGGCCTGGGCTGAAACTGACATGCTACTTCTTCCACAGCATTCTCTTGTTGTGGCAGACCACAAGACCAACCCAGATTTAGGGGCAAAAAGAATACTTCCTCTCCTAATGAGAGGAGCTTCAAAGCCACATTGCAAAAGCAGAAAAAAAAATTGTGACTATTTTTGCAATCTTCCACATCAATCAACAAGGTAAACCATATGTACCTCCCCCATAGCGCTAGCATCTAACACACCCTGTTTTGTAGGACTCACTCAGCCCATCTGTGAAACTATTTATTTGCATCTTTAATAGAAATAACCTCATGTAGATAATAAGAAGAAATGGTATTTTAAAAGGAAAGAGTCACCAAGCCAACAGGAGAAGTTGGGCATACACAGTCACCTTAAACAGTCACGCTGCAGACAGGAAGTCCTTATAATGGATAAGTGAGTGGGTCCTGGATTTGAATCCTGGGAGGAGCTTCTACCAGCTATGTGACCTCACACAAACTTCTTAACCTCTCCAGACCTCAGTTACCCTGCTTGCAAAGTGAGACGGCTATAATAGCATGATTTCAGAGAACTGTAGTGAAGATTAGGTGAAATAACAGACTTCTCATATCAGAGGGGAAATAAATGTTGGTAACTATTGGCTTATCTATGATGATAATAAAAGAATGAGAGGTATAATTACTCTTCCGCACCCCCAATACTTTTGTCCTCCAGGTCTTGGTTTTCCTCCATCCAGGCAGAATTTGATGCCTTGGAGCTATTCTGTCCACTAAAGAGAAAGAGCAAAGGGGGAACCTGGCCTCTCTCTCTTACAGCACCCTGGGGGGTGGCAGGACCAGCCAAGAAGGTCTAAGTGGAGAGAGGGGGCTCAATCCTAAGTTCTGTGACATCCAAAACCTCAGAAAAGGTCCCAGGAAAAGCCAGCCCCTAAGAGTCCCATGGGACTGTGACAGCCAGAACAAGATGAGAGGTGCCTTCCCACATCTGGACTGTGTGAACTCCACGGGCTCCCACACAACCCCAGGGTTGGGGAGGGAGTTGTCCCGAAACATAAACCAAGCTGAATTCTTTGCCCTGACAAGTGGAGGAAGGGTCAAGCCCCTTAACTGATTTAGAAACACAGAGAAGAGTGGATTGCTGCTTCTATTACTTCTTGTTACGATATTGGCCCATGAGTCCATTTCATGGCCCACAGAACACAAATTCAGCTAACAACTTCCATACACACCGTGGAGGCTGACAAGGCCCCACAACCAAAGCCAGAGCTGAGGGCCACAACCAGGCTCTGGGGCATCTCTGGTATTCTCTACCAGGGATATGGCCATGCCACATCCCACACAGGAAGAGAAAGCCAGGCCCAACAGTGCTCCTTTAGGAGGCAGCCTTCTTAGTCTAGCAGAGGGACAGGAAAGCTTGGGGAGCCACTAAGGAGTCCTGTGGAAGACATGGGTGGGGTTCAATAAGTCTAAACCTTAGTTCTTCCTCGTACCCACATCAGCCTCTTCCCTAGGCCTCAGTTTTGTCTTCTATTCAGTTAAGATTGTTTCTACTTTGCAAGGCCATAGTGAGAACTAAATAAGATAACATATATAAAGACCTTGGCACATGTGGGTTTGTGATAAATAGCATCAATATTGTCAATAGTTCACAAGGTTTCTCTAAGTAGTAGGGGCATCTCAGTGCAGGTCTCAGTAGAGTTCCCTCTTCTCAGTACGCTCATCACAGGAAACCAGACACATCCAGTCATGACCTTTGCTCCTTGGCTTCCTGCCCATCTTCTAACTGAACTGAGTTCCTCAGCAGTCACAGACTGAGACCTGGCTGTGCATCTCTTTTCCTCTCAGTAACTGGTAAAAAAAATAAATATAAATGAATAAATGCTGCTTTGTCAGTCTATGATTTAAAGGTCATTGTCCTACAATCTGCAAATTTTTATTTGGAGCTCATTGCACCAACTTCATAGGATTGACATGATGATCTAAAGAAATGATGTCCAGAATGAGTTTGGCACTATCCTTAGAGCCTCATAACTTCTCAGTAAATGGGATCTACTATTACTAGTTACTAGTAATTAATTAATATGTAATAGTATTATTACTCCATTATTAACATAAATACTGTCATTATTAATATCTATTATTCCCTCAATCCCCTCCCTTTCTCACCTCATCCCATCCTCTTCTTGAACCTTAGTAAACTCACATGTAGATGTTCAGTACACAGAGATGCATCTCAGATATGTGGAGGTCAAATAAGAATGACCCTTAGCCTCTTCTGCCTTAGTTTCCTTATGTACAAATAGAGATAATAAATGGTTGGAAGGATTAGTCATAAAATATGGGGGTGCCTAGAACAGCACTTAAAATATGCTCACTATCAGCATTCAATGATCTTTTTTAATAATTTTGACTCATCTACCAGGTAACACATTCCATGTTCCTCTTTTTTACTCACAGGCAAGCCCTCCTCTTTGGGTAATGGCTCCGTGACTCCCTGTTTCATCTCTTTTCATCTCTTTTTGCCTCCCATGCTAAAAACAAGTCATGCTTAGTCACCAAATAGAACCCAAACATCATACCCAATCTATTGCAAGTCTGACAGCAGCTAGGCCAATTGCAGGCAAGAGTGGAGCTGGACAGAAAGTGCTAAGATCCGTGGAGCCAGGTCTTGGGGACAGCTGGCCAGGGACCAGTTCCCGGAGTCACTGGGAGGTGCTCTGAGCCCTTCAGTAGCAACCTGAGAAGAGGTGCATCCAAGAAAAGGAAAATAGATCTACTTAGAAATAACTGTTCTCTGGAAAAGTCTTAGGCTGATTCAACTTTTTAATTTTGCTTCAAGCATCTTTCTAGCCCAGGGCAGTTTTCAAAGCCCTGAAGGTATGTCTAAATGTTCCTTTGCTTACTGGTTCCCAGTAGGACCTCATTCAATGTTCTCAAGATTGCCAGTGCAATTTTTTTTTTAACCCAGCTTCAATTTTTGTTTTCCAGGCTTGAGCAGGAACTAATGCTTTCTCCCATGCCTGCACCAACCAGCTCCTTGAGCCCTCCCCTAAGTACCTGATCTCACCCTGAAGGACTCATCATTATAAACCCATCAAGGGCTCTCTGCCAAAGGGGGTGCAGCTTTTCACAAGAACTAAATTAAGGCACAATATTCTTCTTCAAAATGAGAAAATTCTCATTAACAAAAAGCACACCCTGTGTTTTAATTTTCACTCTTAATTGTGAATTTGTTCTTGTTAATTACTAAATGAAATGAGGTGCAATGGGTCACAGGATATATATAGAGTTCCCCACCTTCCCAGTCCTGCAACACCTACTTATTCCATTTGGTATTAAAATCACAGCCTCTGTACTCAAGGTTATGAGGACACAAAAATCCACCAGACTAAGCTAACATAAGATACTGACATCTCCTAAATTGCATATTTATTTATAAAGGATAATTAATAAACACATTATGCTTTATATATGTAAGACACTGCTCTAAATAATTTACAATCACTAATTCTTGTAATACTTGCAATAACCCCATGAAGTAGGTATTATAATGATTAATCACATTTTACAGATGATGAAAGTAAAGCACAGAGAGGTTTAGTTATTTGCCAAAGGTCACACAGCTAATCAGTGGTAGAAAAGGATTTCAACGCAGGCAGTCTGCCTGGCTACACTATGCTGAAAACATTGTGACTGGAACTTCCCACTACACATGGGAAAACATGAATGACACCAGCACAGATAATAAAATCTACCATCTCAAAACATTGGGTTTGAGCCCCTGATGGCCACTCATAGGAAGCACAACCTCAAAGTCAAGCTTAGCCTTGAACCTTGGAGACAGTCTGTCAGGTTAGGAATTCAATAAATATTAGTATCCATTATTCTTATCGTTTTGGATATGAGAACACTGAGAGAAGCAAAACTCCCCTCGCAAAGCCATACAGCTCATTCATGAGGGTCTCAAACATAGACTCAGATCCGCAGGTCTCAGCAGCCTCAAGCAGATTCTACTAGAACAGGTGTGGATTCATTTTGCTGTATGTTCTTCTTTGACCCACTTGCTGGCACATCTGCTCATTCTAAAGTCACATCAGGGCTTCTCACACTAAAGGAACCCCCAAAAGCCATCAGAAAGGAAAGAGATTTGGAATGACCAGCTTTGTCCCACTGGCCCATCACCAACAGCTCTTTACAAAAGTAGACAGGTGTGCGGTCAGCCCTCAAGCACAGTGTGGCCAGTGTGTTGGAGTGCTGTTTGTTTACTTAAAGGCCAAGCTCCAGCACTGTTATGACTGGAGAAAGTAAATGGGAACCAATGAGGGCCACAAAGGCAAACAAACAGCCAGTAATTGATATGATTAATGTATTGGAAAGCCAGGCACCAAACTCAAGTGAGTTTGCTGCCAGTTTGAAGCATTTATCTTAAAGTCCAAGATGCATTAAGTCTGCTGAGAGAACCAGTTTGCATTTCAAAGATGCCTTTAGGAAAAGTGGTACCCCAGCCTGCAAACAAGGTCTTTGAAGCTTTGCAATTCCTCAGCATCTAGAAAAACAATTAGTCCATAGAAGTGACTTAACCCTGTCAGAGGTTTAGCTGTGTGAGATGGAACATCTTTTCACATTTCCCACAAGAGACACTAGGAGCTTCTCTGTTCACATGTTTGCAGTGGACCTGGATCATCCAACCAAGAAATCACACCTTTCACTCCCAGTACACTTCTTCAGAGCCAAATTATCCATTAGACCCAAGAGGAAGTGTCTATGGTCCATGGCAAAATTTTAGGGGAATTTGAACATTTTAATTCTTTTCAAAATAAAAACAAACTTTTAGGTTAATGAAAATGTTTTACTATATGACATTAATATATATGTTGTCTTTATACTAATAGTTGAAATGTATGTGGGGGAGAGTGGTATATTTGTTTGTTTGTTCTTAATGAAAAAGAAGTCAGTAAAAGCAAAAATGCCTAGGTCCCATTACCTGGATTTCTCCAAGGACAAATAAATGTGTAAGAAATGATGGTTAAAAGGAGAAAGTCTTCACTTTTTAAATGTTCATGTGTATAGTAAGCATCAAGGTGATGGAGAAATGGCCCTGTGCTACTTAGGGTCAGGACATGCAACATGTGAGGCTCGTGGACACACCAGAGACTCTAGCCCCAAAAGAGCACATTGCTAAATTATGAAAATCTTGAAAATTCATAACAATATGTATGAACACAGCCCCCAGTTTTTTCAGGGTCCCCTGAAGCAGACGCTGCCAAGTTACCATTCATATCCTTGGACCTTCCTGTGGGCTCCTGTGGGTCTCTAACTGCTAGAATCTGCATCTCTGCACCAGACGAATTTCATTTTTTAGAATTGTGGACAACCTGCCAGTGTACCCAGCAGGTCAGAATGCAGAAGAATTAACACACTTAGGAACAGTCCACCTGCAAGGACTGTCAGGAGTCGGTGCATAAATATTCTAGCTCCCTCACACCTCAATGGAGTCATTGTGAGCTCTGTTTTTAGAATCCTAGTTGAGCTTCGAAAGTGCATCACCATTGCTGATTTTCATAGTCCAACCAAGGAGTTAATATTCAAAATATATAAGGAACTCATACAACTCAATATCAAAATAGCAAACAACCAAATAGGCGGAGGATCTGAATAGACAGTTTTCCAAAAGAGAGATACAGATGGCCAATACAGAAAGATGTTCAGCATCATTAATCATCAGAGAAATGAAAATCAAAACCATAATGAGATATCATCTCACACCTGTTAGAATGGCTATTATCAAAAGGACAAGAAATAACAAATGTTGGCCAGGATGTAAAGAAAAAAGAAACCCTGGGTACTGCTGGTGGGATTATAAATTGGTGCAGCCACTATAAAAAAACCATAAGGAGGTTCACCAAAAAAATAAAAACAGAACTACCATATAATCTAGCAACTAAACTTCTGAGTATTTATCCAAAGAAAACAAAAACACTAACTCAAAAAGGTATCTGCATTCTCATGTTCATTGAAACATTAGTCACAGTAGCCAAGATATGAAAACACTCTCAATGCAATCAGTGGATAAATGTGTTACTATTGAGGCCAAATGGAGTTCGGTGTGGCCCCAAAGGCATGGGGGAGGGAGAGGGATAACAGCATCACAGAAGTATAGTTAGCATTTTTCCTCTGTTCTTCCTCAGTTAATGCAGTGAAGAATCACAGGTAATTGAAATTTGGAAAAGATTTATTAAAAGTGTATTTCAGAAAGATAAAGAATGCCCCAAGGAGGCACATGGTCCCAGTGCTCTAATCAACACAAGGGGGCCACACAAAGACCACAAAAAGAGGATCTAAAGTGAGAATGCCTGCATTATATTTGGGCCATGATGGGGTAGATTTGAAGGCATTCCTAGATGATTGGCAAGTGAGGTCATTTTGATTGACACCTCACTTCTGTATAACTTTGCCTGGTGCACATGTGCTTACCCAGAATACAGTCTGTTATAATTAGATTCATGAACTTCCAGGCATAAACATAGCATTATAATGAAGCTTAAAAAGTAGGCAAATTATGGCAGTACCTTCTGTGCAGGTGTCTGTAGCCAGATTAGGCCAACTAATACAATGACCCTCAATGCCCTGTCTTTTGTCTCTGGGGACACAGGAGGGATTCTCTAACAGCCAATAGTGTATTCTTTGGGCCAGACCCGTCTCTTAAAACTCAGTCTGTGGAAGGTCATACATCACTCATTCTCTACACTACACTCAGGATAATGGAGTTTGAGGCCTTATGAAGCAAATGGAATTGTCTTTGGCCTAATATCTTAGAATTGTCAGTGTGTTAGTAGGTATCCACCCCCATCTCATGTCAAAGAAGACTTAGCACTAGTAAGATAAACAGCTTATTCTTTGCAAACACAAAAGTTTTCCAAGTTTTCAACATCCAAACGAGAAGGCACTAGAATATCTTCCTAAGAGTAAGCCACCACCAAATTTATGAGAGATTCATTCTTCCTCTTTCATGTCTGTGATGGTCAGATGACCCTTTGACTGGCTGACCTCCAAATTAATAGTATTTTCTTATTTTCTGTATTTTTGAAGCTCTGGTATTTGAGGCCTTGATCCTGAAAAGACTACTTGTCCTGGAGCCAGCTAATTCCTGGGGATAGCAAACAACTCCAGTGAGTCTTTCATATGCATCACCAACCAATCTCAAGCCCATACCCTGCAATCTCAAGCCCATATTCCCCCTGCCCAAAATCCCCCAGGGCCAGGAACTCTGTAACTAAGGACCATCCTTATAGCACAGAGCCCACCAAAACTATTTAAACTATCCCATATTAAACTTACTCGGGGTACCTATGCTGCCTGCCCACTGCCTCCAGTGAAAACTCAATAAAGACCAGGGACCTTTTTTCCAGCGTCTGCTTCCTAACAGTCTTGGGTGATCCCCCATGTGAACTTGTATGTGTGGCAAGCTGAGCCTCCTGTTTCTAGACATCTGTAAATACAAACTTCTTCCTCCATGAGTCATGTCCACGTCTAAACCATACCTAATTAAAATAAATCCTGGTATGATTTTCAGAACAACCCTATCTAGTGTTGGCTTTTATGATTGAGAACTATCCCCAGCAGCAGATAATGCTGAGTCAAGGCTAGGAAAACCCCATTCTCCAAGTAGATTTTTTTTTTTTTTTGCTTATTTTCCAAAAGCTTCCTTTGACTTAATAGGACAAGTTATTAAGAAGTTACCTTTTTTTCTTTATTCACTCTTCTGCTGTCTACCCAATTCTCACATGTATTTCCTTGACTTGGAGAATTTTGGAAGAAAGCCGACCCTGCTTGAAGTCAACAGCTTTTCCTATTTTGGGGTAAAAAGCTAAATTAATTGTCATGAACATGCTAAATATCTCCAAGGGGGAAGGGAGGGGTGGGCATTCTGTCTTAAGGGTAGTAAAAAAGGCAGAAGAAAAGTTCCTAGAGGTTCCCAAGATTGCAGCATTTTAGGGTTGAAAGGATATTGGTGGGACCTCAACCTCTAGAAAAGCTTGACAGCAGAGTCCCCAGACTCTAGTAGACCAGATGAGCTGGGACACTGGACCACTGTGGAGTAACCAGTGTGGACCAATGCTTTGGAGCCACCTAAGACCCTCCTGTCACCCAGGACCTTGGAAAGACTCCAGGGAGAGGAGCCAAAAATCGTGAGATGGAATATACCAGAACCCTGTACAGTAGAGGCTCAGAGATTAATTTAAATTAATTAAATTAAAAAGAAACTTGATGAGGGCATGTCAAAAGGATACAAGAACTGTTGTAGTCAAAGAAGTGCTGCCTCTCCAAAGATGTCCATGCTATAATCTCCAAAACCTGGGAATGTTAGTTTACATGGTAAAAAAAAGAATTACAGATGTCATTAAGTTAAAGATTTTGAGATGCAGAGTGCTATGGATTAAATTCTGTACCCCTCAAAATTCAAATGTTGAAACCCTAATCCCCAATGTGACTTATTAAGGTTAAATGAGATCATAAAGGCAGGACCCTCATGTGATAAGATTAGTGCCCTCATAAGAGGAGACACCATAAGAGAGCTTACATTCTCTCTCTGACATGTTACCAAGAAAGAAGGTGGCCATCAGCAAGCCAGGAAACAAAGCCCTCACTAGGAACAAATCAGCTAGTACCTTGATCTAGACTTTCAGTCTCCAGAACAGTGAGAAATACATTTCTTTAATTTAAGCCACCCAGGCTATGGTATTTTATTATAGCAGCCCAAACTGACTAAGACAGGGAGACTATCCTGAGTTATCCAGGTGGCCCAATAAGTGAGAGAGGATGCAGAAGGGTCAGAGTCAGAGATGACACAGAGATTAGAGTGATGCAATTCTGGGCTTTGAAGATGGAAATTGCTGTGAGCCAAGGAATGTGGGTGGTCTCTAGAATCTGCAACAGGCAAGGACAGGAACCATCTCCTAGAGCCTGCAGAAAGCATCACAACCAGCTCTTTGATTTTTAGCCCAGTGAACCCATTCTAGACTTCTGACCTCCAGAACTGTAAGATGACAATTTTTGTTGCTTTAAGCCATAAAGTTTGTGGTACTTTGTTATAACAACCATGGGAAACTAACAGAGGAGCCCACCTGAAAGGGCTTTCAATAGCCAAATCTGGAACAATTTTAACAAAAAATAAATAAATAGCATGGTATGGATTACAACTCACTGAATAAAATAAATATATGAGTTATACAAGTTTATACTGGTAGAAACAATTGAATAATTAAATAAACAGAAGGGATAAATCTTCCTTTATAGAATGATTCTAAATAATATAAGTAGATATTTCTCCCTCTAGAAGGTGGAGCTTAACCCCGCCATTAAGTGTGGGCTCTACTTAGTGACTCACATCCAAAGAACAAAGCATGAAAAAGGAAAAAATAGAGACCTGGCGAACATCATCCTAACCAAATGCTCGGTGTTAACCTCATTGGTGATCATTCGTGTTGTTACCATGTGCCCTGCCATGATGTGATAAGAAAGCACCTCAGCACAGTTGTGTGATATTCTTTCCCACAATCCAGAACACTAAGCTAATCATAAGAAATATCAGACAAAACCAAATTAAGAGAGATCCTACAAAATATGTGACTAGTATTCTTCAAAACTGTCAGAGTAATGAAAAATAAGAAAGAAAAGACTAAGAAACACAGATCAGAGAAGACTAAGGAGACAGACTGGCTAAACACAATGTAGTCTTCTGGATGGGATCCTAGAATTGGTATAAAAACTGATGACATCCGAATAAAGTCTGGAGCTTAATTAATAGATTGAAGGGAAAGGAAGGGATAGGAATGGAAAATGTGATATTTCTTACAAACCTGAGTTGGTGGTTATAATAGTCTACTAGCCATATAAACAAGGCTGAGGTTGAGGTGGACATTACAATTTAAAGTACTAGTTATAAACACTGACACAGAGAGAACTACAGACATAGATAAGTAAGTACACAAGTTACCTTTAGTCTATATTTTAAGGGCAGTTCATTAACAGTTGAAACTCCCTAATCAGGAAACCACATGGGCAAAGAGATAAGGGTTAGCATCGGATGTACTCGAATCAAGGGTCCAAACTCCAGAAGCTGCCACCACAAGCATTTCAAACATCTCTACTTAAATCCACTCAACAGGGTCATTAATTAGCAGATGAGATGTTAGAAATAATTTTTCTGATTATATGAGTGGAGTTCAGGGTATGTGGGAGGCTGGAAATACACTATGGACCCTTCTTCTCTGGTAAACTCAGTACAAGCAATGGTGAAGCCAGACAGCCAAGTGGCCCCTTGTGTCTGGTATCCATTTGGCCCTGTCTCTCTCTCCCACCTTTGCCTTCTCGTCTTTCTTATCTATCATGATCTGGTTTGAAAGTTTAGCTATGGTCTCATTGACCCATTCATGCAAGGGGCTTATTGAAGCGCTTATATGCACAGCAAGCTTAGAGTTCAGTTGCTGACCAGAGAGTGAAAAACTATCCTAGTGGCCACTTGCTTAGTAATAAGTTGTACATGGCAGAGCTCAGGGAGGACATGATAACTCATCCAGAGGTGAGGCAGGGAGGGGAGACCTAGAACCTCCACTTGCCTTTAATAACTGGATGCTCCTGGCAATCACCAAAAAGAGGCAGACAACTGAATGGCCAGATCAACTGTTTGCCACAGTAGGGATGCAAGGGGAAAGGAAGGGAAAAAAAGAGAAAAGGGAAAGGAAATAAAGACGGAGACAGAGAAATAAGAGAGAATGAGGAAATGGAGAAGGGATGAGAGGGAGGAAATAAGGAAGAGAGAGCAGGAAGTGGGAGGCAGGAGGCAAAAGAGCAGGAGCCTGGGCTGCCAATGAGAATGGAACCCAGAAGACGAGCAAGTTGAGAAAGTTTGCTGACCTGACTATACACCAACCTGAATTCTTGCCCAGCAAGTGAGGATGCATCTAATCCGCTGAGCAGCTTTTGCGGCCCATCGTCACTGTCACTACCACTTCCACTGCTGCTGCTGCTGCGAGTTGTCTGTTTCCCAGACAGCACTGGCTGCAGGAGGAAAAGTTCTGGCCAATGACTAAATAAATGTAAGCAGGAGTGCTAGGATTGACTGATATTAACAGAAGGAAGCTTTGTGGGGCTAAATAGATTCCTGTCCCCACCAGAGGTCCAGAGTACAGAAGAAGATGGAGTCCCAGCAATAGTACAAGAGAGTCTGGAGTCCTTGGGCCTGAGATACCCAGGGACAGGCTCTTTGAAAGCAGAATAACATGAATATTAGACCGACCAACCAGGGCCCCTTCCTGCGTAGACAACTGGACACCCAGCATCCTAACAGCAGAGAGAAAACTTGTCATCTCCTAGTTTTTCAAGAAAACAAGAACTGAATGCTCAGTTCCCCCAGAAAGCCTTCCCTGAATGCCCTGTTCTTAATAATATTTTCCTCTGTAGATCTCACACCATTTGCATTCTCTGTTGCTAACATATTACACTTTGGGCACAGAGATTTGGAAATAATAGCAAAATAGTACAGAAAAGCACAGAGATTTGGAAATAATAGCAAAATAGTATAAATAACGGTAGCAATATTAATTAGTGATCTGATGTGTATTAAGCACTTATTCTGTGCCATACTCCCTAAAAAGCTCTGTATACATTTTGCCTTGGTCAATTTTTATAAGTTATCATATAGGTATTATGAAAATTCAGATTTTAGTGGTGAGGGAAAACACGGAAACAGAGCCACTAATGAGTCAAATATCTTTTCCAAGTTCACAAATAAAGGGTAATGAAACCATGATTCAGACTTTGAATCACACCCTAGCTCTGCCACTTGCTAACAGGAACACTTAAGACAAGTGATTTCAACTCTATATATACCTGGGTTTCCTCACTGGTTGGGTGTGGGTTTCACCCACCCAACAGAACTATAAAGACTGACAAAAAATATGTTTATAATGGTCCTGGCTGATAACTTGGGGTGGAGCAGCAATTTAATAAAAAGTTGGTGAATAAGTGAATAAGCATATAATGGTTGTTAGCTACCCGTATTGCTTTGTGACATTTCCTAAACTCTTCTTGTCTATGTCTAATTTTCCCAATCTTCAATGTTTAAGGTGGCACTGGTTGAGGTGGCTGCCCAGGCCACATTTCCCCAGTTACCATCACTGTGCTATGTCTTTGGGAAATTGATTCTTAACCTCTCAATCTATGTGCTTGGGGTGGAAGGAACAGGGTCTTCTGCCTACTCCCCTGAGACCAACCAAAGTCTACCCTTGGGATTTTTTAAACAGAATCTAAAGAAGATAAGCCTTCTGTTCTGACTGGGAAGTTCTCAAAATAAGATCCAGGGTCTGCTGGCAGCTATATCCCTACCACACAGAAGAAACCTACACCCAGAAAGGGACAACAAAGCCACCACACAGAGAGAGACAAAGATGGGAAAAAGGGGAACCCTGCTGGCCTACGAGTGTCTGCTCCCAGTTGTCACAGAAGCCAGCCCTATCACCATCCTTGCTATAGTTTGATTTTATGAGCCAACCAAGTCTACTCTTTGACTAAGCTGATTTAAGTTGCATTCCTATTATTTCCAAACAAAAGAAACTCAATATGATCACCCAGTTCACCATTTTTTCATTCATCCATCCAAGAAATATTTATTGAGGGCTAAAAATAAGGCAAGCACTGTGGACTTAGAGTGGGCACTAGGCAAGGCACTGTGAAAGAAGAAAAGAAAAGACACAGACTACACATCTGCTAAATACAAGAACACATATTGTGCACGTGCATATGTAATATGTTATTTAAGTGTGATAAGTTCTTCCAAATATACAGAGGGCTAACAGGTACATGAAAAGGTGCTCAACATCATTAATCATCAAAGAAATAAAAATCAAAACCACAATGAGATGTCACCTCACATCTTTTAGAATGGCTATTATGAAAAAGACGAGATATCAAGTATTGGGGAGTATGTGGAAAAAAGGGAACCCTAGTGCATTATTGGTGGAAATGAAAATTAGTGCAGCCATTATGGAAAACAGTATAAAGGTTCCTCAAAAAAAAATTAGAACTACTATATGATCCAGCAATTCTACTTCTGGATATTTATCCAAAGAAAATAAAAACATTAACTTTAAAAGATATATGCACCCCCACCCAAGTTCATTGCAGTATTATTTATAATAGCCAAGACATAGAAACAACCTAACAACCTATCTGTCCATAAATGAATGAATGTGCTATATGCATACAATGGAATATCACTCAATCATATAACAGAATAAAATCTTGACATTTGCAACAATAAGAATGAACTATAAGTGCATTTGTTAAGTGAAATAAGTCAGAGAAAGACAAATGCCATGGTATCTCATTTATATGAGGAATCTAAAAACAAAACGAAAACCCAAATTCATAGACACAAAGAACAGATCAGTGGATGCCAGAGGCAGGAGATTAGACGATGAAATGTGTGAATGGGGATCTAATAGTACAAACTTCTAGTATACTAAACTTGACCTTAGCCAAAAGACCGTAAAGTGATCAAACTTCCAGTATAAAATAAATAAGTCACAACGACGTAATGTACAGCTTGGTAACTATAGTTAAAAAAAAAAAAAAAGAATTCTGCCAAGTAGGTATTCTTGTCCCAATTTTACAGATAATAAAACTGAAATACAAAGAATGTATTCACTACTGTAATAACAACAATCATTATCATTAGTTAACTGTTTACTACATGGGAGGTGTTGTTCTAAGTATTCACATGTATTAATATGCCGGATTTCACTAATTCTAAGGTGCTGTCACTTATAAGACATATCATTTCATTTAAAAGAAAAAAGTTTTAAATTATAATGGTTAGACACTTATGGGTGGAATTGTGTTCTCTTAAAGTTGATATATTGAAGTCCTCCCCCCAGTGCTTCAGAATGTGACCTTATTTGGAAATAGCATCATTGCAGGTGTAAGCAGTTAATATAAGGTCATACTAGAGCATAGTGGGCCTCTGACCCAATATGACTGGTGTCCACAGAAAAAGAACACCATGCATAGAAGCAGACATCCACATAGAGAGAACACCATGTGAAGACTGGAGTTATGCTGTCACAAGCCAAGGAACTACCAGAAGCTAAGAGAGATGTCTGGAACACATTCTTCCCTTATGCCTTCAGAGGAAACATGGCTCTGCCAATACCTGATCTCAGACTTCCAACCTCCAGGACCATGAGAGAATAAATTGTTAAAACCACTTAATTTGTTGCACTTTGTTACAGCAGCACAACAAACTAATATACACTGTTGCTTGGAAGATGTACATGAATGATAAGATGTTAAAATGTAAGTTGTCCAGTCCTGAAATTAGGTATTTTGGTCTTCATAACAAATCCATAGGTTATTCCCACTTTACAGATGAAGAAATTGAGGTACTAAGTATCTTATCCAAGATTCACATTATGCAGTGGTGGAGACAGGACCAAATGCAATGCTGGGTTCTTCAACAGTGTCTTGTGCTGCCTCCCAGAGGCCCCCATAACCACACATGCACATGCACACACACGTGCACACACATGCACACACACACACACACCCCTCCCTCTAGATTTATACTTAAGTCTTCAACTTTTATACCATTTAGAACTAGTGACAAAGTTCTATTCTCAAAGAGGGATAACCATCTGCCCAAGGAAACCCTCTACTGACTACTCTTTTTCTAACCTCTGTGGATGAAATCAATATAAACTTTGCCCTTTGTTCAGGCCAAACTGTGCCTGGTTGCTTAAACTCTACATTGAGCCACAGACATTATCCAGGCTATCCCTTGGTATATTCTAACCACAACAAATCAGATCAGAATGAAGAGCTCCTCAAGGGACCCAGCAGGAATGCTGACAGAAGCCACAGCTTGCCTCCCTCTGCACAATGAGTGGGACATAAAGTCCCTAGAAGGTTTCTGAAGTCTCTCAGATGACTTAGGGGACATTTGTGTCATGGTCTGGCAAACTTGCTAAATTCTGGGCATGCCTTTCAGCTCTTCATCCCATTTCCTATGTTTTTAGTTCTGAAAAGCATCTTGAGAAAAAGGCATTTGTAACAGCCCTCAGAGATATTCCATTTGCTGAGGAAAATGCAAAGACAAATGATTCCAGGGTTTTTGTTAGAGTTCATGATAAAGTACCATGGTTCCACACAAATAAGGTGGGTCAAAAACTGGTGTTGGCCAGCCTGCCAGCAGGAAGGCAGGGCTGTCTCTGTTTTCCCTCTGCAGTATCCCCACACCTGTCCCAGAACCTGGTGCACAGTAAGCACTCAATAATCCTCACAAAATTAATGAAAAGAAAAGTCTCCTGTCTCTGGGATTTTCCAGAGCCTCCTTGCTATGTCTGAAATTTTACCTTTATAAATCTATTCCTTTGAACTTAAATAAAGTCTCCTAATGAAATACATAATTCCTAGGAGAAAAGAAAATCCTTAAGCATGCAGGAGTCACATTCTTTGCCAGGATCAAAATTCAAACATCTTACAAGATGGGGGAAAGAAAGAAGAATAAAGAGCGTAAGAAAATAGAAGCCTGAACAGAGAATCAGGAGACAGAAACAAGCATTTATGGAGCACCTGATAAGTGATAAGGACTCTCCAGGCAGCTTCCCTGCATTGAAGGAGACCATTTGGTGTTCCCTAGACTGATTGAGTTCCTAAAAGAAACTACTTTCAGAGCTAAAATCAGAGAAATCCCAGGGAAACTGGGATAAATTGGTTATATTACTTGCAGCACTTATTTAATCATCACGACAGCCCTATGTGGTAGATATTAGAAGTCTCAATTTACAGATGAAGAAACCAAGGCTCATGAAAGTAAAGTCTTGCCCAAAGCTATATAGAAAGTTAGTTATTTGGGCAAGATTTAAATGAAGACATGTTTGCTTTCAAAGAACAAGTTTATCCATACCCAAATGACTTCATAGTTTATTCAAATATCATTCCAGCCTACAGATACTTCAAGGGCAGGAAATCCTGGCCCACTGGCCTTTGAGAACTTGCCAGAATAGAGTAGAGCCAGGTCCCATGACTGACACAAGACAAGTCTTCAATAAACATCTGTTGAATGAACAATCTGTTAAGACACCTGGGTCCATCCCCTTCTTCCATGCACTCTGTCATGCACATACTCTCCTGCACCTCAGTTTCTCTGAGGTTTTCTGAAATGGAAGGATCTGGATCCAGATCTTTAAAGGTGGTAGAGTTGAATTGGGCACGGAAGAAAGGGAAAGAGAGTTCCAGGAGGGTCAAATGGCATGAACAAGGCAGGGAACACGTTCAGAAAATGTGAGTAAACCAGACTGACTGGAGAAGAGTTTGTGTCAGAGCAATGGGTCCAGATGTCAGAAGGCTCTGGATGTTAAGACTAAACCATGCTCTGCAAAGTGGGACAATACAGCCCAGGAAGATGGAGATCAACCCTTTGGGTATAGGAAGAAAGCGTTAGACTCCTATTTCTGTTTACTTTTTCTCATTATCTGAATTTATTTTTTGTATGTTTTATAGCAAAAATAGCAGATTATTGAAGGACACATGATTTGTAAGTAATATATATACACTGGTGGTTCTCAGAGTTTTACAGTTGAGGCATAATCAAAAAAAATCAATGCACTTAGCAAATGGAAGCTTACATTTTTTTTTAAAGCATGGAAATAAAATGGTTAAAGTCCACACTATAATTTCCTATTCTGATCTTTATACTCCCAAAATCCACTGCACTTTTCCTCCAATTATTTTACTATATTACCTTAAGTTGAACTAGCCATAGATTTGTGTCCATTATGATTATTAGTCAAATATGTACTTGGGGTACAGTTTGAAGAGTACTAGGCCAGTACTACTAGCCAAAAATATTACCACACTCAACAGCCAAGGGAATTAACATTCTCTGCATTACAACTCTTTTGTGTTTCACACTGGAAAAAAGGTATTAAAAATAGTTACTTAGATCAGGTTGTGTGTTGGCACCTAGAATATAAAAGAAGAAGAAAGAGAATGAGGAGAAAGAATGGGGAGGAAGGAGAAAGAAGGAATCTCATTGTTTAATGGGGGACACAAGCATGTGAATGTATCACTACATTACAGTAGTAAGTGCCTGATATAGTGGGTTTTCAGTAATTGACTAAATGAGAAGATTTTAAGATTTAAAATAAAGGGAGAGAAGAAATGTCTTGAAATCCCAGAAAAGTAAGTGTCTGGCTTGGTCTGGGCAGAGCTAGGAAGATTCATGGAGTTGGTGGCTATTGGTAGTTGATATATTGATAGTGAAGAATGACTTTGCCAGGCTGAGAAGATGACCATGGGTTTCCAGGCCAAGGGAACATTTTCAATCACCTGGGCATCAAAAATCTTAACTCTAGTTATTCCTAACTATGCCCTTCTGGATGAGAGGAGACAGGACATGGGACGAGGACCAGTTAGGTTTGACTACTGAGGAATGCTGGAAGATGGGAGCTGCCCAACTCCAGAGAGATGGAAGAACAGACACATGAAGGTGGCAGATGGGCGGGGGCAGCTTTTCGAGAATGGAGCCTACAGGTTAGAGAACATCAGGTAGAAAAAGAACAAATCCTAGGCTTTGCAACTACCTCATCCAACCACAAGATGTCATCAAAAACAAAAACCATTGGAAACTTCTGGGGGCCAAAGCCAGAGAATTCCTGGACTCAGAGCCCAGGAAAAGTCCTAAAGCTAAGGAATGCTACACCCAGATTACCCTGTATCAAGGAGCACTTATTTTCATAACTGCCACGGAGGAGATGCCACTTCTCTGGTGTCCTGATGTCTAGATCTCGGCCACACAGTATCTTGGGGAACTTTCAGAACATCCCAGAAGGGCAGTACCACTAGTCGCCCCATTTTACAGGTGATAACACTGAGGGACTAAGAGATTCTTACTCAAGTTTACACAGCTAGGAAGCGGCTGAACTAGGACTGAACTCAGGTATCTCTGACTTTGCATCTGGGCCTTTTCACCTATACCATGACATACATCCCAAGGAATGACATGCCGTCATCATCATGATGAGTCACCAGGCATGAGGCTCAAAGGCAAATCAGGGCAATTTTTTAATTAATTAACTCCATAATTCTAATATAAGTATCTCTCCCTGATTTTTTAACAGCCAATTATAACGGCTAGTAGAAAGGAAGTGTAGACTGGATTACTCTAAAGAGAACTTTTTTTTTTTTACCCTTTTGACATATATTGAACATGTTGCACTTTATTTGGGAGGGATGAGAGGGGTGTGTGTGTGTGTGTGTGTGTGTGTGTGTGTGTGTGTGTGTGTGTGTTTAATCAACTATTTAGCTTCCCAATGTTGTCTGGCATGGAATAACATTCATCTAAGTGTATATGTTGTCTGGTACAGGAAGTGAATGAGAATGTAGATAGAAAGAAACAGCCTGCCAAGAAGCATAGAAAACTCAACAAGTGTCAAAATTTGCCACTCAAACATCAAAAATTGAAGGAAAACAACAGTTTGGAAAGGAGCATGATCCTGTATATACCAGAAGAGAAACT
This sequence comes from Macroglossus sobrinus, assembly GCA_004027375.1. NCBI lineage: Eukaryota > Metazoa > Chordata > Mammalia > Chiroptera > Pteropodidae > Macroglossus > Macroglossus sobrinus. Next base: position 258,594 of record PVKZ01001194.1, on the reverse strand, counting down.
GGAAAATCTCAATATCAAAGCAGTTTTCAATTTACTCATTCTCTCTTATACTCATCTGACTATTTTCTGGAGCCACAGAAGTGGCCAAGACATATCTGTGCCTTTATGACTGTTCTCACAGTGGAGAAGACCTCTAAGTAAATAATCACAACCCAGGTTTCACATCTGAGGATTCAACCGACTGACGATCAAAAACAGTATTTTCAATCCACAGTTGAGAGTATGTGGATGCAAAGGGCAGGCTGTGTGCATTGTTCTACACTATCGTATATAAGAGTCTTGAGCGTAAACAGGTTTTGGTGTCTGTGGAAGTCCTGGAACTAATCTCTCACTTATACTCACATTTGAGATGCACACAAAGTAATAGTAGAAGAGAAAAAAGAGAACTGGAAGGAGAAAAGATACTTGAGGGGAAATGACAGTAGAAATCATTGGATCTGGGTTTAAAAGATGAAAAGTTCAGGTACAGAAGGGCATCCTAACCAGCAGGAAGGACAGGTGCAGAGGCACACAGGTACAGAGCATGAAAAGTTCACAAGATGGCAAAGTTCAGATGTGCCTGGGGGACTGGAGAACTTGAGGGAACTGGAAAGGTGGCATAAGAGGAGACTGGACGAATAGGTGGGAGCCAGAAATGATGCCAATGAGCACTTGAAATATGGCTAGTTTGACTTGAGATGTGCTACATGCCTAAAATACATGGCAGATTTTGAAGACTGAGTAGGAACAAAAATAGTAGAATATCTCATTAATATTTTTATATTGCTTTCATGTTGAAATAATATTTGAAATATATAGAGCTATATAAAATATACTATTAACATCAAGTTTACCTACTTGTTTTTACAATTTTAATGTGGCTAACTAGAAAATTTAAGATAGCATCTGTTGGTGACATTGTATCTCTACTGGACAGGGCTGAGATCATTCAAGCATGAGGGCATCGAGTGCCATCATTACAGGCCTGAGGCTCATCTTGTAGCAAGAGTAGGTCATCAGAAGTTTGCAGCAGAGGAGCAATTACATATGCTGCGAGTTTAGAAACACCCTTGGCACTTGTAGATGAGAGGGATAATGCTGTGGTTTGGCAGAGCACCCTGGGGGCCATTACATTTTCCTAAATCGGAAATGTTTAGGCCCAAACAGCAGAGAAGGGAAATTTGGAAGAACTATTTAGGAGAGGAGAAAACATAGATAGATCAAATTCAGATTACTGCACTGCACAAAGAAGCATGATCCAGTTACAGTCTTTCGGAGAAAGTCACATAATCAAATCTCCCTGGCTGATGTAGAACACAGAGCTGAAAAGATAGTTTTCAGGGCACAGGAAAATACAGTGAGAATGCTTAAGTGAAGGACTTACTCCTGTTTCCGTGTTAAGGATCCACAAGAAAATCCGACCCCATTAGACCCTAGACAGCAATACCCAATAGTGTGCTCTTTTAAACCTCCCAGCAAGGCTGCTGATAGGAAAGAGACCGTTACCATGGAAACAGGCCCCGCCGGGAAGCAGTGTGGGGCAAACACAGACAGTCTCACGGCCTGCTGTGTCCAAAGAACTGACCAGTTGGTAAATATTACACCAGGCACATACCAGAGACGCTAAGCAAACAGTAAATCATCCTGATGCTGTGCTGGCAGAGTTCCACAAGGAAATATTGAACTTAGAAATTGTGTGGCTTGCTTCTCATGTTACAAGGACCATCTCCCAATACAACAGGGCTGACGACAGGCATCTCAACATTTGCTGTACAGCTGAACTTTGAACAACATAGTTTGAACTGCTTATACTTATATAAGTTTGAACTACTTATACTTATATATAATTTTTTTTCCCAATAAATACTGTGGCCCTTCATATCCCAGGGTTTCAAATCTGCAGGTTTCACATCCATGGCTTCGCATCCATGGGTTTTGCATTCACAGATTTAACCAACCACCAGACCAAAACCAGTATTTTCGCATTACCAAATGCAGTTTCCCAACCACATATTTCCAGTCATGTATTACAAATACTGTTTTCATTCTGTGGTTGATTGAATCCAAAGGAGCAAAGAGCCAACTGTAGAGTCAAAATTACATCCAGATTTTTGGCTGCATGGGGGTGAGCACTCCTCATTTCAGAGTTGTTCAAAGATCAACTGTAGTTGGATAAAGAAATTATGGTACATAAATACAATGGAATATTACTCAGTCATAAAGATTGAAATCCTACCATTTACAATGACATGGATGGACCTAGAGGTTATTATGCTGAGCGAAATAAGTCAGACTAAACTAAATGCCATATGATTTCACTTACATGTGGAATCTAAAGAACAAAAATAGCAAACTAATCAAAAAACAGACTCAAAAATATAGAAGACAATCTGGTGACAGCCAGAGGACAGGGGTGTTGGGGGCCTGGGAGAAAATTGTGAAGGGTTAAAAAAGTATAAATTAGTAGTTGATAGATGGTCACGGGGATGGGGGGCACAGCACAGGGAACACAGTCAGCAGTAAGGTAATGGCTATATGCAGAAACATTGGGAAGATAGTGTAATCAGGGGGATCATTTTATAAACTATATAAATGTATACTAGAAACTAATAATAAAATAAAATGCTAAAAAATTCTTAATTTTATAAATATTTAAAGAATAAGTTAGTACAAGATAAATATATAGTTGGCACATAGCAGGTACTTAATAAATGTTAGTTTCACTTCTCACTTCAGTATCTCCATTAATGGCATTTAGAACTAAAAATATTCTACATGCAGTCTGAATACCATATATAAGTATGGGACTATCACCTCCCTCATTTTATGTACAATATTTCTGTTAAATAAGCCTAAAACTTCCTCAACTACCCACCATTGAATAAAACCAAAGTGATTTTTTTTTACTTTTTATCTTTTACACCAGTGGCAGCTACACTCATCGCCTGAATTATTTCTTTTTTATCTTTTTTTTTTAACCAATGTAATTGATGATCTGAATGTAAGTCCTGGAATTGTCAACCATCCCACTTCATCCCATTCTATTAGACTTAGGCCATGAGTCTAGCAAGAGCAGAAAGCTGTCCTGTATTCTCAAAGAGCTTGCAATCTGCAGCACTGTTTTTCAAAATGCGGTCTCCTGACATCCTCCTACCCTACCCTGAATCAGAATTAACAGAAGTGATAGATTCAAATGCAGGAAGGATCCCAGGACTCACCCTAGACTTACTAAATCAGAATATCTGGCAGTGGAGCCTAGAAACATGCATTTTTAGCTAATTCCCCAGGTGATATTTATGCCAAATAAAATTAAAAATCAATTATGTCTTCATTGCTTTTGCATTTCTTAAATGGGTTATTAGACCACCTCGTTGCCTGTTAGAAACACAGCATCACCCACATCTAAGGAATCTTAACCTCTGGACTCAGAAACCAGCTTGTAGAACAACATCTCCAGGTGATTCTCACCCACTGAAAAGCTGAGAACCACTGGCCTAACAAACTATAAAGAAGTGCCTCTTAAACATGCATGCATAAAAGCCTGAAGAGCAAGAAAAGCAGAGATTCCTGATCCAACCTCCAGAGTCAGATGCAGAAGGTCTGGGGAGGGACCAAAAAATTTATATTTCAAACTCCCAGGTGATCTAGATGCTGCTCATCTGCAGGTCATACTCTGAGTAGCATTAGAGTAAAACAGATGCTATTTTTTATTTTAAAAATATATCTATATGTAAAGAATCTATACAATTCCTGTAAAAATAAAAACAGCATACTTTTATTTTCTGGTTATTAAGTCTTTTAACTCTCCTTTAATCTAAAAAAGTGAACACAATGGATATTTGTGTGTGTGTGTGTGTGTGTGTGTGTGTGTGTTAAAATACACATTTAAATTTACCATTTTAAAGTAGTATTTACTTCATTTACAGTGTTGTGCAACTGTCACTACTATCTGGTTTCAGAACTTTTTGTATTACCTCAACAGGAAATTTCATACTCATTAAACCGTCATTTTCCATTCCCACCTCTCCTGAATCCTTGATAACCACTAATTTCTTCTCTCTATATATATTTACCTATCCTGGACATTTTATATAAAGGAATCACATAATATTTGTCCTTTTATGTCTGGCTTCTTTCACTTAGCAGAATATTTTCAAGGCTCATCCATGGTATAGTATGTATTTGCATTTCATTCCTTTTTGTGGCTAAATAGTATTCCATTGCATGGATAGACCACATTTTGTTTATCCATTCATCAGTTCATGGATATTTATAAACTATAAACACTTATGTACAGGCATACCTCATTTTTTTTATTGTCACAGATTATATATATATATATATATATATATATATTTTTTTTTTAACAAATTTAAGTTTTGTGGCAACCCTGCACTGAGCAAATTGAAAAGCTCCTGGAAAGGATCCACATTCTAGATGCCATTAAGAACATTCCCAATTCATGGGAAGAGGTCAAAATATCAACATTAGCAGGAGTTTGAAAAAAAGTTGATTCCAACTCTTATGGATGAATTTGAGTGGTTCAAGACTTCAGTGCAGGAAGTAATTGCAGATGTGAAAATAGCAAGAGAACTAAAATTAGAAGTGGAATCTTAATAAGTGACTAAATTGCTGCAATCTCACAATAAACTTTAATGAATGAGGAGTTGTTTCCTGTGGGTGAGCAAAGAAAGTGGTTTCTTGAGATACAATCTACTCCTGGGGAAGATGCTGTGAAGACTGTTGAAATGACAACAAAAGATTTAGAATATTACATAAAGTTAGTTGATAAAGCAGCAGCAGGGTTTGAGAGGATTGATTCCAACTTTGAAAAAAGTTCTACTGTGGGTAAAATGCTACCAAATAGTATAGAATGCTACAGAGAAATTGTTCATGAAAGGAAGAGTCCATCAATGTGGCTAACCTCATTGCTTTTTAAGAAATTGCCACAGCAACCCTAACCTTCAGCAGCCACCACCTCGATTGGTACCAGCCATCAACATCAAGGCAAGATTCTCCACCAGCAAAAAGATTACTGCTTGGATAATGCTTAGCATTTTTTAGCAATAAAGTACTTTTTAAAGGTATATACATTTTTAGATATAATGCTATTTATACTTATTAGACTACAGTATAGTGTAAATATAACTCTTATATATGCTAGGAAACTAAAAAATTAATATGACCCACTTTGTTGCTATATTTGCTTTATCGTAGTGGTCTAGAACCAAACCTGCAACATCTCTGAGGTCTGCCTGTCTAAGTTTTGCCAGAATACCTGTTATCAATGCTTTTAGGTATATATCCAGGAATAAAATTGCCGGGTCATGTGATAATTGTATGTAACTTACAGAGGAATGCCAAATTGTTTTCCACAGGGTTGTACCGTTTTACATTTGAATCAGCAAAATGTATAAGAACTCCAATTTCTCTACACCCTTACTAATGCTTCTTATTTTCCTCTTTTTTGTTTTTTGTTATGGCCAACCAAGTAGGCACAAACAATTATCTCATTGAGGTTTTGATTTAGTATTTCCCTAATGCAACAAAGGGTATAACAAGGTTAGTAAAATAAATACAGGAATAGTAAATCTAGACAAAAGAAAAGAGAGGAAATATGAAACATGATAATATAAATAACAAAGAATCTATGAAAACCACCAAATTTCACTGTGAGCTCGCTGGCAGCCAGGGGGAAAAAAAAAAGGAAACACTACATAATTCTTAGTATCATGATTAGTGATTCTTTACAAATACTTAAGAAAGAAAAGAATTTTCCTAATGGCAAATTTCCATAAACATTGTCAAATGGTTAAAATGTCTCCTAATGATTTAAACAGAAGTTTTGATAAGTTCTTCTGAAAACTGCCAGTGTACCATTAATGTTTTCCCATGATATTTTGCAGTAGAGCAGTCCCATGCAAACACAGAAAGCGACATACTAGAGCTAAGAGAAGATGGCATTCTAGGAGTCTTGTGGGAAGGACTTGGAGGGCTCACGTGGTTAGCCACACACATCAGCCCCAAGAGCCATCCTCAAACCTAAAGGACAGTCTACACTACACATTTCAAGAAATGGAACAATTCCAGAGTCTTAGATAGCTTTCCAGGAAAACAGAATGGGTAGTCATTAAGTCCAAAAAAATAAAAATTAACAATTCCTTTTTTGGATAGAAAGAACTGTATCTGAGACATGGAGAAGATAAGTCCATGGGAAAAAAAATCCAGATATATGTTTCCTAGTGAGATGATGTCTTCTGAAGCAAGAGATTGCAAAGCAAGAGGCTTTCTGCAAAGGGGATTGATGACTTAACTAATTTTACTTAACTAATTTAACATACCTAGAACAAAAGGAAAATTGTCAAAAGAATATATGTGAAGGTGGGAAAGACGAAGAAGGTAGAGAGTTAGAAACCAAGAGAAGTGATCATGGTCAAGCAGAGTTTTCTACTCCATTCTGTCAGTTGATAGTTTTTATTTCTTGGATTAGAGTTACTAAATCATAAAAATTTAATGAATTAATCACTGTGTCCATTAAGAGTTTCATCTGAAGAAACAAAAACTGATTCAGATTAATTTAAGTAGAGAAGAAATTTATTAAAGGATATGGGGTGACTCATAGAATCAGAGGAAAACTCCTAATCAAAAGAGATTTTTAAAAAAAAAAAAAAAGGTTCAGTCTCTTTAGGACACAGCATTCTTAATTAATCGGTCTCAATCATGTATGCTCTTGTGTCACTCAACAAGAGCAAAATTCCTGGGAGGGAGAGTCTGATTATTCCATCTTGGGTTAAATGTCCATCCTGTAGCCAGAGGTAGGTAGGTCATCTGATTAGTGGTTCTCAATGTGGCAGGGGCAATTTTGCCCCCAGCACTGTCTCAAGATATTTTGGGGCACTGTCTCAAGATATTTGGGGGCATCAGTGGGTTGTTACAACTAGGGATGCTTAGTATGCTAAGATGCATAGGAAAACCTCTACAACAAAAAGTCCTCCTACCTCACATGTCAATAGTGCCAAGACTGAGAAAACCTAACCCCAACTGATTGGCCCAAAAGGGATGCAAAAAGATTTCTTCAAGGAAAAGTTGAAGTGTGTAGAGGACACATCCACTCTCTGCTCTGCCCAGATTCCCTTGAATCTCTTCAGCTGTTTCTCTTTTCCCCTGCTTTAGCTTGTTTTCTACCAACGCCCTGTAACTTTCTTCAAAGGGTGTTCCTTAGGCTGCTGGAGACACTTGCAAACTCAGTTGTCCGAGAGTTTACATCTTCTATGGGCAACCCTACATTGGGCAGGGGGAGGGTAGGAAAACCCAGCTCTCTTGCCTCAAGTCAGGTGCAGTTTACACTCCAGAGGTCCTACAAGATTAGATTGAAGCTGGGAGTCCCTTGCTTCCCTACTACCTTACCAGGTTCTCCTGGAATATTTCCTTAATAAATCATTTGTACTCAAATCTCCTCGCAGGGTCTGTTTTTTGGAGAACTTGGCCTATTATTACCAAAAGAAGGGGGAGAAAAGACCACTGAGCAGTCAAAAATGGCAGAGGTCTACCATAACAACATGAATCATCCTATTTAAGTTTCTAGCTCTCCTCTCACTACATGACAGGTTACTGCATGATAGGTTCTAGGGTTTAAGTGCACAAGCGTTTAAGTCAAACCTGGGTTTGAACCCTGGTTTTGCCACTAAGTGACTTTGAATGAATCATTTCCTCAGTTTTACCTTTGTATCTATAAAATGAGCATAATGTTAGGACTTACTTCACAGGATGGTGTTGAGGATTAAAAGGGAAGAATAAGAAGCATTTATTCTGATGTGGAGTCCTTTATGGATACTCATTAAATGCAGATGCTATGACTACTAATAATTAGATAAAGAGTCTTTTATTCACAGAGCAATGAAATCTATTCTTATAAATTAATGAGAGCGGAATGAATTAAGCTTTTGATGTAAATCCAGAAAGTAGGAACTTACAGGAAAGTGAGTAAAATACCTAAAATTTATGAAGTAATAAATACTTTCACCTCATTGTTTTTATTTTAAAAGTACACCTGTCAGGATGGCTATTATCAATAAATAAACAAATAAGTGCTGGCAAGGATGTGAAAAAAAGAAAACCTTTGTACACTGTTGGTGGGATTATAAATTGGTGGAGCCACTATGAGAAACAGAATGGGGGTTCCTCAAAAAGAAAAATAGAACTACCTTATGATCTAGAAATTCTGGTATTTATGCAAAAAGATCCAAAACACTCATTTGAAAAGATATGTGCATCCCTATGTCCATTACAACATTATTTACAATAGGCAAGATATTGAAGCAACATAAGTGTCTCTTGACAGATGATTAAATAAAGAGGTGGTACATATGTACAATGGAATATTATCGGCCGTAAAAAAGAGTGAAACCCATTTGTGACAACATGGATGAACATAGAGGGTATTACATTAAGTGAAATAATTCAGGCGGAGAAAGACAAGTACCATATAATTTCACTTATATGGGGTATCTAAAAAGCAAAATAAATTAACAAATAAAACAGAAACAAACTTACAAATATGGTGAAAAAAAATTGATAGTTGCCAGATAAAAAGGTTGTTGGGGATGCTGTGTGAAAAGATAAAAGAATTAAGAGGTACAAATTGGTAGTTACAAAATAGTCATGGGGGTATAAAGTACAGCATGGGGTATATCGTCAATAATATAGTAATAACTATGTACGGTGCCAGGTGGACACTAGAATTACTGGGAAGATCATTTTGTAAGTTATATAAACATCTAACCACAATGCTGTCACCTGAAAATAATATAATATTAAATACCAACTGTAATTTAAATTTTTAAAATTTTTTAAAGTACAGGATAATCTTTTGAAAATCAATAATAGTTTTTTAAAAAGAGAAAGAGAGAAGAAAAAAGTAAAGAGAGAAAGGAAGGAAGGAAGGGAGAGAGGAAGGGGAAAAGGAAGGAAAGAGGGAGGGAGGAAAGTAGAAAGGAAGGAGAAAGAGAAAGAGGGTGGAAGGAAAGGTTTCTGAATCCAAGTTAGTAAGTAGCAGCAGCCAGGATGTGCCTCAGCCTAGATGGAATTCTGGTGGGGGTGTTGCATGCCATTTGTTATCTAGAATTACATCTTCATAAGCAGAAGCAGAGACTTAAAACTCCAACACACTTTCATATCATTAATAACAGGTTGACACTTTCTAATCATTAACAGTACATATAGCAAAATCAACTCTGTGGCAGAACATTAGGCATCATCCTTGTGGATGGCTGGAGAAGCAGCCAGTTCATCCAAGCGGGAGGAGAACGCTATGTGGAGGGAGAATCCTGATGTTTAATCACAGAAATGAGATGGGGGAAGGCACGGGAGAAACCAAAGTGTGGACCCCTGGGGAGCTGAATTGCTAGTGCCTTGTGGAAATTGGAGTAGCTGAAGTGCAAAGTTTAGATGAATGCCTTTGAATGAAATAGAAGAGATTACTAGTTGGCTGATAAAAAAAAAATTAGATGTTTGAAAGCAGTAGAGATGAGCAAAGGAGAGGAAGCAATTTCAGATGTGCAAACAAAGCCATTGAGTGGATTGAACTCAAATAAAGGATATTCAGAGAGACTTGGCATAGGTGCAGAAAACTGGGCAGGGAAGGAAGGGAAGAAGAGTTTAAACAATTGTGTTTCTCTGCCTTCTCTGCTGCTTGACCGGTAATAACATAAAGGGTTCTCAGCAAGGTTAAGGGGTTGCATTCTTCTAAGGCTATGAAACTGTCTGATACAGGAGCCACTGACCACGTGTGGCTATTTAAATTATTTTAAATGATATAAAATTTAAAATTTAGTTCTTCAGTTGTACTAGGTTATAATTCTAGTTCAGACCTGACCTCAATATCCCCCCCTGACCTCAATATCCCTACTGGTCAATAAAGGGACTGACAAGAATATCTGCAAGATCTCGTCCAACTCTAGTTTTCTCTGTTCTACAGTCTGTCTTAGAAAACGACTCAAGAGGAATCACCTTTAAAGTGATCAATAGAGCATGAACATTTAAACAGTCAAAAGCCAGATGTCCCTGCAGTCCCAGAGCTGTCCCATCCAAGGTCACAGTCTTTCTGGGAGGATCTTGTGACTGAGTGAGGTGAGGTATAAAGGCCTGGTAATCTCTACACCACATGGGACAACTCCAACAGCTAATACTGGGTCCTGAGCCCCAACGGGTTGAGGGGTCTTTATAGGGCCTACAGAGCAGTTCAGCCACTCCCTCTGCCCAATCCCACTTCCTACCCATCTTTCACTGGTATTGGCCCCTAACAAACTTCATGTCACACCAATAAACATGTCAGAGTCTGCTGACAGAAAACCCACTCTGTATCATCATGGGCTATCAGAGTGGCTTGGTGAAGCTGGAAAAGTAGAATAAATGGGTTCTGTGAAAGTTCATAGCATAATAATAACAGTTAATAGCTACTGTAACAGCTAACAATTACTTGGCACTAACCATGTGCCAGGCATCATACATGTTAGCTCATTTTGTGCTCATCACAACCCAGTAATTTAGGTGCCATTATGATAGATAAGAAAACTAAAGTACAGAGAGGCTAAAAACAAGCCAAATCCCACAGCCAGTACAAAACACAAGTAGGATCCAAGGCCAGGCAATGTGGATCCAGCATCTGTCCTTAACTACCAGCTTGAGTCATTTCTACTCTTATTAGTCTTACATCATTAACTTCCCTAAGCTTTGGTTTTTCCTTTGGTGCGTGAGATGACAGCCTCTCAGGCCCCTTTCAAATTCGCTGCTTGGTGCTCTTGCTCCTTCTCAATATGTCCAGGGTTGCCCCATGCATTTCACGGAGTTGGGCCTTGAAACCAAAGGTCACTGCTGTCTTCATACCCTGACTTTCTTTACACCTCTCTGATCTGGCTTCTAAGAAAGGGAGGTAGAGAACCCAGGAGAAGGCTTCTAATCCTGTTCCATGCTCTTTCAGGCAGGAGAAATTGCTCCAGAAACCTCCATCCCAACCCCTACTGAGGTTTCATGCTTCTTCTCCCAACATCAAAAGGTGAGAGCACATAAACAGGCAGAGAAAACCTGATGTGTCAGGTCTTGGCCTCGCGCTCACGTGCTCATGCAATCTCTCTCTCTCTCTCTCTCTCTCTCTCTCTCTCTCTCTCTCTCAATCTCTCTCTCTCTCTCTCACACACACACACACACACACACACACGCACGCACGCACAATGTAAAGTGGGTCTTTCTCTGACTTAGAACTTAGAATGTGCTAGGCACCATACTAAGAGCTTTATATCAATTCAATTCTTTAACCCCCACAACAGATGTGGAAATCAAAGCTCAGAGAGGCAAAGTCACTTTCCCAAAATCATGAAATGGTAAAGTGTCATAGCCAGGATTTATAGCCAAGCAGGTTCCAATGTCTGTGTTCTTGACCTCTGATGACTCGTGGGCATCAAGGACCCCTACCACCACTTATTCAAAGTAAACATGTTCTCCCCAACCAATCCTAGCCACACTGAAAATGAGGAGACTAAGGGAGGTTAAAAGAAGAGAAAGGTAAGAAAGGAGAGTGAGAGAGGGGAGAGAAAGAAGACAGAGAGGGAAAGATAGGCAGTGATGGCTGAAGTTGTCAGCCACTGGTGCCTACAAGTAAGTAAATTGCATCATCTGGTTTTCTGGTCTGACACCTGTCCAGGCAACAGCTAAGTTATTCCTTCTTTTTGCAGGGAGAAAATAGAATTAAAAAGAGAGAGTGGGCAGAAGGCTGGAGGCTGGGGAAAAGAATACACAAGTGCCCATTGGTTAAGATCATGCTAGTCCCCAAGCAGCTCTTGTGACCTACGCTAACTTGTTTAATCCCCACAACAGCACTATGAGATAGGCACTTCATGATCCCCATTTGCAGGTGAGAAAATTGAAGTTCAGAAGAGTGAAATAATTCACCCACAGTGATGCAGACACTAAGTGTTCCCGCGTCTCATCTCTAATTAGCTCAGTATCTTCAGTTTCCATGTTCATGAATTACCATTGTAGCACATAGTCCAGCAGTGCTAGTTGAAGGAGGAACATTGTACTGTGAGTTAGGAGACCTGATTTCTGGTATCACTTCTGCCCCCCAGCAAATTCTGATCTTGGGCAGGTTCTTTTTTATCACTCAGCCTATGTTTCTCTGTTTATAAAATGACCAGATTGATATATATCATAAGCTCATGTAGTAGTAGCAGTGGTAGTAATATTAAAAGTAGAGTAGAATTAGTAGCTGTGGTAATAGAAGTAACACTAGGTGCAATAATAATAGAAGTAGTAGTAATAGTAGAAGGAGGAAGAACATAATAAAAGGAGGGAGAGGAGGAGAAGAAATAATAAAAGTAGTGATAAAGGAAATAGTATTAATAGAAGAAACCATAGTAGTAGCAGCAGCAGTCCTAGTGATAGAAGCAGTATGTAATAGAATTAATAGTAAAAGAAATACTAGTACTAGCAGTAGAAGAAGTCATGGTAGGAGGAGTCATAGTAATAAAAGAAGTAGTCATCAAGGAAGGGAGGAAGTGGAGGAAGGAAAGTTGCCAGCAGTCACTGGTGACCCACCATGTGCCAGGCTCTGTGCAGAATGTGTCTGGTGTATTCACTCCTCACATCTCTCTTGTCAAACAGCTACCTATCATTATGCCCATTTTACAGATGGGAAAACTGAGACTTGGATATGTCACCAGTGCAAAGAGGTGTCAGAGTCTGTACCATAATGTTGCCTGTTACCAGGGCCCCACTACCAGGCCAGGTTACCTCTAAGTCTTCCAGCACAGTGCTCCAAAGGAAGTGTCCTTTCAGCTTTTACAATGTTCATTCCAAAAGCTTTGCTACATCCAATGATTTGATCCTCTTGTCCTCTGAATTAGAAGGAAACTGAGAACTAACTTCCCTCAGATAAGGTTCTCTATAAATATTTTTCACAGAATGCCCTCTTTGCTTTGTTTTAAAGATCGGCATGAGACTGGTTGTCACCCAACACTCTGTTGACATTTCCTTTTTAAAGAACATAACATACATTCTTGGGCTAGACTCAAATATTCTTACATTTTGGTTTTTTTAAAAACTATTTATGGAAAAACATAATCACTGGAAATGCTAGGTGGAAGCCCTGAGTTCTTTCTTCCTCTATGATAAAGGGCATAAAATGTCAACCCTCTACAATTCTAGAATTACTCCCTTCTCCAGCCCCAGCCTGAAGGACTGGCACAAAGCTTCAGAATAATAATAATTAAGAGAACATTAATTGAGCACTAAATATATTTCAAGCACCATGTAAAGCATTTTATATAAATCATTTTCACTTAATTCTTACCATTATAAGACAGGATGTTACCATCAGCCCCATTTTATAGATGGTGAAACTAAAGCTCCTGAGCATTAGGAAAAATTCCTAAGGCCACAAGTAAGTGACAGCAGAAGAATCTTAAACACAGTCCTCTTTGAATCCAAATTAGATCCCAGGCTGACTGGGATCTACAAGTAACCAGCTAAGGGAATTTAAGTAACTGCGGAAAGACTGAAAACTTCATTCAGCACCTGCCCTAAAAGAAAAAAGCCTTGAGAAGTCACTGGCAGCTACCTAAGTAAGATGAGGAGGGAGAGGCTCTGAATATATTCATAGTCACACATTCATTGTTTATTCAACAAACATGTACTAATCACCTGGAATACCAGGCAAATCCCTAGGAACTGGGGATATAATAGGAACCAAGATGGACACAGTCCCTGCCCTCAGGAGCTCACAGTGAAAGAGACAGCAGTCAATAGACAATTACATTCAGTGGAAGAAATGAAACACACATAGGTTAACATAAAGGAACCTAACAGATGACCTGATACAGCTTAGGGGGAAGGAGAGCATAGTCAAGGAAAGCTTCCTAGAAGAGGTGACACTAAACTGCTTTCTGAAGGGCAAACAGAAGTTAGCCAGGTAGATAAGTATGGCTAGGAAATAGTGTTCTGGGCAGAGAGAGGGCTATGCACAAACACCTGGAAGAAAGAGAGAGCAAGGCAAAAATGGGGAAGTTCAGATGGTAAGGATGGATGGTGGAGATAGAGGCCTTGGTTCATGGGTGCTAGGTGATATGAGCTACTACAGTCAAGCAACAAAGAACTAAGTCTCCCAGTTCTGGGAGCAGTTCCAAGCTCACTAGTTAATATTAGAGAGAATATCCAGACAGTAGTTAAATTTCAAATGCAAATAAATACAATGACTTTTAAATATTTACTTATCATTATCAAGTGAATCTCATTATCACCAAAAAGTCAGTCCTCCGGAGTTCAGTCACCCAAGCGTCCAAGCCCACACAATGAAAAACCAGACATAGATCACAGTGCCTTCACTTTATACGGACTTATCTGGTTGGGCTGGACAATCTCTCCAGGAGGCACACTATTGCCAATCCATGCATCAGTGTTAATTGAGCATCTGCATCTTTGGGGTCAGAAACCCTTCAATTGTGAGCAACAGAAAACCTAATCCAAAGTCTTAGACAATAAAGGAACTTATTATTTCACATATCAGGAAGTCTAAAGGACCCAGAGTGACTTGACAATGTCATAAATGGTCCAGATATGCTCCCCCACATTTTTTCTCTACCATTGTCTTGCTACAGCTCCTGGTGTCTCACACAGAAATAATATCCATCAGAAGAAAAGGGACTTTTCTTGCCCTATTGTTTGTTATACTCCAAAGTACCTCCCTCAGAAGATATCCCTTCACATCTTATTGGCCAGAAATTGGTCATATACCCTTATAATTAGGCCAAAATTTGGCTTAAAAGAAAAAAGAAAAGAATTGTTTAGACTGGATTCACCATGGGGAATGGAGAAAGTGCCCAGCCCATAGCTCTTTGGAGAAGGGCAAAAGTAAATTCTTATGGGCTCTTTTAGCCATGAAAGATGGGGGTGGGTGAAAAATGGATATGGGTCATTGTCTGCTGTAGTGGCCATGTATCTGGCATACAGTAGGCACTCCATATATGCTTTTTGAATGAGGAAAAGGAACAAGTAAGTTACGAGGTGGGACAGCATAACGGCTGTGGCCATATATTTAATATAACCCTTTGAGTTTTAAGAAACAGACACTCAATTCAAAACTAGTTTCATAGAAAAATAAATTATATTTATTGGTTCATATAACTGAGAATTCTGAGGCTGTATTGGCTTTAGGAGGACATGGCTGGATTCAGGTATTTAAATAGCATTTCCAGGAATTTACCTCAATTTGTCTCTCAACTCTGCTATTCACAAGATGATCAACAGCAGCTACAGGCCCCACTGCTCCCAGCTCAACAACCCCAAGAGAAAAAGGGTTCTCTGCCCAGCCTTCCAGCACAAGTCCCTAATCTGATGCTCAATGGCCTGGCTCAGACCATGTGCCCATCCCTGACCCAATCCCTGTAACCATGAAGGGGCTAACTGGTCAGCTCCAAATCACATGACCATCAGCTCTGGATCACATGACTATGCCATGGTCAGGGGAAGGGGAGGAACAAAAGGGAACATGGATGCACAGGGTGAGGAAGTGGGTAAAGGCTGAAGAAATGATGTGACTTGGCTCCCTTTGGCACTTTCCATTTGTTTCCTCACATTTAGCACCTGATTTTTCTTTGGTAGGAAACAACTGAACAGTCTGTTCGTTTCAAAAGTCTCCTCTCCCTGCTAAACAACAAAAAGCACTTCCAAGAATCATTGTGAACCAAGAGTGGAGCGAAGTTCATGTTTAATTAATGGAAACTGACAGTCTTCAAATGATCTCAGTAGTAAAAACCTCAGTTCACCTAGGTTTAGAAAGGGAACACAGGAGATTATTAATAAAGTTGTGTTTTTAATGGCACAGTAAAATAAAGAGGGAAACATAATTAGTGCCATTTGGTTAAAATGTAGACATTTAATCACTGGCTGTTTTGTTCAGACAGAAAACAGTAGGGTAGGGACAGAGCCAGAGCAGAAACAAACACAGCAGTCATGCTCTAACAATGCACAACCTAAGTTACATTTCAAGATGCGTGTCCATTTGGAAAAGGAGTTGGGTTGAACACGTGAGTTTTATGTAATTTAGAACTGACAATAAATGTACTAACTTCAGGAGGATTTCCAAGATGAGGCCCCCCTGCATGAGCCTGTAGGAGCAGCAAATGTCATGGCACACTGGGGTGATTATGTTACAACATAAGAATATATTGCAATGTACTTTCAGTAGGACATATTCTTTGGCCCAATTTTCTGACTCTGTGACTTTTGCTCTTGCTGTTCTCCCCACCTGGAATGCCTCTCCCTATGATCTCTATGTGGCTGGCTCATGCTTGGTTTTCACATCTCTACTTAAATGTTATCTCATTGGAGAGGCCTAACCACACAATCTACTTCAAATGGCACAATGTGAGTCCTCAGCATCTCACCAGCTGCTGTGTGTGTGGTTTATTGGCATGTTTATAGATTCATTTATATTCTCACTCAAGAATGGCCCCACATGTGCAGAACCCTGATCCATTCTCTGTCACTGGTATATGGCCAGTGCCTCCACCAACAACTGGCACAGCATTGTCATTCAGATATTTGTTGTAAAGATAAATGATTATCTCTGGTCTCTTCTCCCTGATACTTAGCCCAGGAAGGGGCCATAGCAGACTCCTTGCTCCTGTACCCTTTTTGTGCCTCCAAACCCTTACATAAACTGTTCCCTCTATTGGGTGTGCACATCCTGCCCTACTCTCAACCCCCTGAGCAACCTAATGAACCCCATTTATTCTTCATGGCCTACGTCAATATCATCATCCTTCTGTGCTTGCCTCAACCCCCATATCAGCCCATGACAGAGTCAATTCTTCTTCCACTGCCCTAGTCAATGCTTCTGCTTCTCTCTGATTGCACCCGGGAAGGTGATAGTAGAGCATGATAGAAATACCACTCAGTTGTTTAAATCTTGGATCCATTGCTTACTAGCTATGGTTGCTCAGGAAAATGTTTCACTTTTCTGGGCCTCAGTTTCCTCATCTAAAAAATTGAGATCATAATAGCATCAACTAATAAAATTTCTGGGAAGACTGAATGAAATGAACTACATAGAAAATGTCCATCCAGCCCAGTGCCTCACACCACTGTTTTAGAATTTCAGTATTAGTCACACCTAATATTGTGTGCTGAAAGACTGTGAATTCTTCAGGGGAGGAACAACATGTTTCTCTTTGTATTCTCATGTTTTACATTTTGCCTTGAACATAGTAGGTACTCAATAAATGCTTATTGAATTAAATTGGATGCCATTCCAACACGAACCAGGCATTTGAGTGGCTTCTGTATTCCTCCTTGACCTGGAGCTCTCTAGAGAAAGCACACACATATGGTTCACATCTTAAGCAAAATTTCAAGAGTAAATGTTGCCAGCCATGAGAAAATAACTATGCCCTGTATTCCCACACCAAATAGAATTGTTTTTAATCAAGTGTCTAGTCTGCACTCTGCCCTTCTAACCCATGTTTATTAGTGTGAGCAATCAAGAGGTTACTAAGAAAAACTGCACAGAGGGAGGAGGAAATAACATTTGGTTGGTATCTGAGCCACTCATCCCTCTCTGAAATGGATGCATCTTCACATTTCTCAAGCAGAGATCTGTGTCAACTTTAAAATCCCAATCAAAGGGCCACAGAAGAAACACATGCTAACAAAATATTGTTTGCTTCCCTGGTTTTTAGTGTTTTCCACAAGAGCTTTCAGCTCCCAGAGTCCCAAGACTGCAAGTTCTTATCCGAACCCACAACTTCACCACTCACTCAGGCACCAGCCATTTTCTCAGACACCTAAAGTGGCTCCAGCATCTCATTCCAAGTTCTGACTATGCTTTCTTTTTCCCAACATTATGAATGTGCTTCTTTTTTAAACCATATTTTTCTTGGAAAGACCTGTATGTCCTCATTACAGTCTTTCAGACTTCAACAGAGTATAATATGCCCCTTAAAAAGTCAACCACAACTGATTGAATAGCTTCAGTGCATACATTTAACAGGAAGGCAATGAGATCTGTTATGTCGTTCAAAGATGGTAGTGAAGTTGGGAAGGGAAGGCAGTTATGGGTTATGAGGTTACAGATGTGCCATCTGGGGACCCTTCTTCATTCAGCAAGTTGTCATTTACTTGGAATATCTCCTCCATTCCATGGATTTTAGGCATGTTTTCTTATTCAATGGAAAAATAAAAAGAATAGGTCATTGAGACCTTTCATTTTTCTCATTCCTGTCATTATAAACATGAAGAAACTGCCCTCTTTTAAAATGCTACTGAGTTAGGGCAGCCCAGGGATATTTCAAGCCTACATTCTGGCCATTTCTCTCTGTTTTATATGGCTTTCTGCTCTCATATCCAATGAAAATAGCTCTTTCCATAGCAACACCACATAGAGATATGGAAGATTTTGGTTTCTTTTTTAAAGCAATACTGTTTATCTTGAAACTGAACAAAAATTTCCCCCTTTTTCTCTCCTCAATCACACCAGTGTTGGCAGGCTCTCTTAAAGGGCATGTGAGGACACCTTAGCCATCTTTACCAAGGAATTGCAGTCCTTTCTCTAGTTCCCCAAATGAAATTAATCCTATATACTTGGAAACGGGTTTTTTTTTAATTAAAATTATTGGGGTGACATTGGTGAATAAAATTAAGTAAGTTTCAAGTGTACAATTCAACTATGTGTTATATATATTGCATTGTGTGTTTACCACCCAAAGTTAGATTTCCTTCCACCACCATAAGAAAATGGTTTTTAACTTTGAGTGCTCAAAGTTAAAGTTCTAAACTTGATGTTCAAGGCCATTTTCACAATTGGCCTAGCATGCTTCTAAATTCTCATGTCCTAACACTGCCTACATTTTACTTGACATGCTAATAATACCAAGCTGCTTATCTGGAACCCAAATATACCTGGACTTTCCTGGCTAGCCCACCACCATATTATAGATGAGTTCAAGATATCACCTCCTGCCAAACACATACATACTTACATACACATAAATACAAATACATCTGCACTCAAATACACTCCTTATAGCAGTTAGACAGTAAAGGAGAGTTTTACTAAAGGCCTATAGAGAGGAAAGTGAAGAAAGGTATTAAACTGTACATCATTTGTCCAAATCCTCTAATAATTCTTTTTAAAGTATTTTCTCAAAGTACCTTTCCACATGATAACTGTCAAGTACATCTCTCCCCTCTTTTTGTAAGAATTATTCTCCAATTGAAGTTAACTCTTTCTCCTCACACCACCCTCAGCTCAAATTTTCACTGAACAAAAAAAGAGCCAGGAAACTAGCCAACAGATTTCAGTAAAACAAGACCATTAGGCGGAGCCTGATGACCCAGCATTCCTAGTGAGTTCCGGGTTGGGTGGAGGTAGGTGCTGAAGCTCAATTCACTGTGTAGAGTTTATAGATTCATCAGGCAGTCCTGACTCCATGGGTGCACATGCTGTTCCCTCTTCCTAGAATGTCCTTCTAACATGGCCTATCTGATGAGCTATTTAAGGCTTCAAGACCCAGGTCAAGAATCACTACTTCTGAGAAATTATGGAGATTTCAGACATGTTTCTTCATCCAAAGGCAAAAAATGGATATCCAAAGCTGAGCATTCTGACTTAGCACTGTTATATGACTTGTTCACATATCCCTTGGCCTTTTATACCATAAATTCCTCAAAGGGACAGTCTTCCTATCTGAATCTCAGTGTAGCACAGTGCCCAGTAGATAATATAAATGTACCAGTAAATGTTTGTCAGGTGGAATTTTATTTTTACCACACACCTGAGAGTTAGGTAGAATGGGTGTATACATGAATAGAAATCACTGGATGAATTCTTTTCCATAAAAGAATATACTGTGTGCATGCTATAAGCACTTCCCATGCATTAACTCTTTCAATTATCACAATAATCTCATGTGAACAGTATTATCATCTATATTTTACAGATGATGAAGTTGACCTTTAAATTTCTCTTCCATAAATTTATTTATTGTTCAAATATTTGTTGCCCGCCCTGGCAGGCTCCTCCCTGTAGCAGAATTATACATTCGGGCATGGCTACATGACTTGCTTTGTTCTGTAAAAAGTAATAAGTGATATGTGTTATTTCCAAAGCTGCAAGAAGCAGCAGGTGGTGTGTCCTGTCTCTTTTTCCCCTGCCCTATGATCAGCCTCTGCTCTATCACCCTGGGTCCTAAAGTAAAGATGATGTGGACCAGAAATGCAGCTGACCCCTATGGTCAAATAGCACAGCAAAAAAAAATAAACCTTTGTTTTTGTAAGTCACTGAGATATAGGGGTCATTTTCTTTTTATCTCAGCATAACCTAGCTTAAGCTGATGAATGAACTCCACAAGCCTAGTCTTTTTTTGATGAATGAGATTAATATTCATCTATCCACATAAGCCATGAATCTTGAATTTTTGTCTCTGCTGCCTCTTCTCTCTTCCCTTCACCACACTCCCAACCCCAAAATGCACAATCTGTCAGTGCACTTGCTAAATCTCCCTGTAATGGAATGTCTCCATTTCTTTCTTCATCTGCAATTCCACCTTAAGTTAGGCCACCATCATCTCTCCCCTTAAGTGTTTTTTCTAATTTATCTCTCTTTATCCCTTGACTATGGAAATGATATATCTGAACTCCCCACCCCACACTCTTCCAGCCTTTCTTCCCTCCATTCTCTATCTCACTATTCAAAAGTCACTTCCTTGGGGAAGCCTCCAGAAACCCTATAGTTTGGGTCTGGTCCCTAATTAAATGCTTTCATTGCACCACATACTTCTCTTTCATAATATTTCTCACAGTGGTAATTTTAGATGTATTTATAGGATTATTTTATAAAGCTGCCTCCCTAACTAGACCATAAGCTTCATGTTAATGAGAATTATGCCAAATTTATCTGAATACCCAGCAATTTCTGAAACATAGCAGATGCTCATATAAAATGAAGGAATGAATGAACATGTAAAATGAAGACACTTTCCACTTGGATATTCTAGGGGTCTCTATAATGCTTATAAAATACACTGACTTGCTATCCCTATTAAGTAGAAAAAAAGACAACTTTCCCCATTCAATTTGTTGGGTCAGAAAACCCCAGATGCCACAGAAGTAATATTTTGTCAGTGTTTCCAAAGATCCTTTATATGTACTCCCATCCACTTAGGCCCTCTGGCCATGTACATAAATCAAACTCCGCTTGCTCTGGACACTGACCCTGGGCCACAGGCAAATAAGATAAATGTGAGTTCTGACAAGTAGGGCTAGGTCTCTGCAGTCTCAAAGTTAACTTGGTCTTGAGCTAAAATGGACTGTTTGTCTCTGGGAATGTATGCAGATAGTAAACAGAAATGGAGCACTGGCTGATATTTTCTCCCAACAACCCACTAATGCTCTGGGCATCCCAGAGGCATGGTCTGGGCAGTTTCATATAAACAGTACCAGAGGCCCACAATGGGGCTCCTGTGTTTTTCTAGGCCACTGATTATGGCATTGGCTGTGCCACTGTTCTTACTGATGGTGGTCTGACAAAGGAGGGCTGAGCCAGCTGCCAAGAGATGCTCTATAATTGGTAAGGCTGTTTATTTCACAGAGTTCCAACCTGAGTTCCAGACAATGGCTTCCCTGAAGTTCACAGGACAGGGGAGCCCAGGTGTGAGCAGCATCACACAATGAAAAGAACCAAGTTTTGCCCATGCTCTTGGGCTCAAATCTCAGCATAGTCACTTACCAATGATATAAAATTGGGCAAGTCACTGGATTTTTCTGAGCCTTAGTATCTTTATCTGTTGAATGTGGAGTAAGGTAAGGAGAATTCTTTCTACCTCTGGAATAACTAAATGATGTAATACATATAAAGCATCTAGCACATAGTAGGCACTCAGTAAACATTTACAGCTCCCTTTATCTCTAATCTTTCTTTGAAGTCCATAGCAGAGTGAAATCCTCAGTTTTTATCTAAATAAGAGAGTAATTCTTTGAACCTCATACTCTCATCCTCACTTTAATGGAAAAAAGAAAATATTTTTTGTTCCTTTAGAGGTATAAACAATTGCAGCTGAACTTTATGAAAACCAATGGAACCTTACAGAAATAACTGAATATTGAGAGGTATCTCCTCCTATTGCAGAGGCAATAATATCAATGTCTACCTCTTCTTGGATGCCTCCCAGGGGCCAGGTACTGAGTTGAGAAATCTACATCTATCTCTGTTAGCATTGTGACTTTGGGCAAATCACCTATCTATGCCTCCATAGCATCTACTAAAGAATAAGGATAATAATATCTTCATCATAAGATTGCTTTGAAGATTAAGTGAAATAGAATATATCACTTAGGTTAGCTTAGAACTGCATGCATAGTAAATGTTCCATAAATAGAAGCTATTGCTTTTATCCGTGAACATGCTAGAACAAGTATGCTGGCTCCCATGAGCAGATTACATTCTTCCCAACTCGGAGCTAGTGGCATTGCATACATAGCATGAAATCAGCTATAGTGGACGTATTTACATCATGGAAATCAGAAAACACTACAAATAAGGGCTTTTTATTTTCAGAGAGCATGTTATCAATTATTTACCAACATGCCACACTAATTATTCTTTCTATTCTTTCCCATGAAGAAAGTGATGCTTCTAGAAAGGTCAAGTGACTTACCCAAGGTCACATAGCCAGTAAATGGCAGAGTTAGAGTTAAATTAAATCTATTTGACACTTGACACTAAATCCCATGTTTTTTCCACAATTAATATGTTGATATTTAGAATAAAGAGGAAGCAACCTACTCTTTTAATGGGTTTTTTTATATATATTATGAGGGTCTTGAAAAGAATCAAAATATCTGACCTGTTGATTTTAATTTACCAAACTCTTTTATAGCATTTACTTTTACTCTCCACAAGTGTTAATTCTTTAAATCCTAATAACAACCTATTTATTGTTGTCCTGTTTTCTAGATGAGGTAACTGAGGCAGAGGGAATCTAAGAGATTTGTTCAGGGCCATGCAGCAGAACAGAGATCCAATCCAGAATCTCTAACTGCAGAATCTATGTTCTTAGCCATGATGCTAGACTGTGCTTCTATGTTAACAAGAAGCATTTGCTTCAAGATTCAGGACAAAATATGCTCCACCCCTTTGTCCTGGGAACTTAGTGGCACTTTTTTTTTACTCCTTGAATCACAGAGAAAATATTTATGGATGCCCCACAATTGCACCATGGGGACAGAAGTTAGTTTGCACAAGGGCCTAGCATGTGGACTTTTTCATTCAAGCTTCCCCTTTGGAACAAGACCTTGTGTTGCTGAGTGTTGATGGCTGGAGCCTCTGAGAGCACAGCCTGAGGTTGTGTGTGGGAAAGATCTATATTGCCTTTTTAACTTTTTAGTATAGACATTTCAAACATTCACAAAACTAAAGAAACTGATCATTTTCGATTTGAGGACTGATTTCTTTGCCTAAGTAAACAGTGTTCGATTCACCTGTTTAGAAGGTAAATGAGGCAAGTCCAAATATATTCCAATTCTAATCACTTCTCCCCAAGTCCACTGCTGCAACTTTGGCCCCAATTGATAGTATCACTGCCTGGAAAACTGTGGGTGATGTCAGTGGGTCCACTCCTTACTCCCTTCACTCTGGTTTCCACAAAACAAATGGTGAGAATTAAAGTATAAATTAGATGACATAACAACCCTACAGAAGCCCTTCGGTGGCTTCTCATCACAAAAGAATCAAGTCCAAACTTTTGCAATAGCCTGTAAGACCCTAAGAGATAGCCAGTCTACGTCCTCAACCTCACCTCCCACCAGTTGGCTCCAGCCAATGGGCTCTCTTTCAGCTCCTCCAATGCGCCAAGTTCCTTTTAACCTCAGGGCCTTTGTACTTCCTAATTTATTACCTTAATTTTTTTCCCCAAATGACAACATGGCTGAATCCTTGTCATCATACAAGACTCAACTCAAATACCGAATCCTCAGAGTGCTTTCCTTGATTACCCTTTTTAAAGCACTCCTCTAGCATGTTCTATGCACATTTTATTTCCCTCAGAACATTTGTCACTTGCTTGTGTATTTCTTTCTTTAGTTGTTATTGTCTCTCTACCTTAGCTAGAATATAAATTGAAGGAGAGCAGGGACTTTTGTCAAGTTTACAACTGTCCTCTCAGTGCCTGAAACAGAACCCAGCACCCAATGCTGTTCAATTAATATATATTGAATGAAGTAATAAGAAGTGATGAAAAATAAAATATGTAATGGTGATGACATCTATTCAAGGTCTGACAGTCTTAGAGTTCTCCTGATCAGCAGGGTTGCTATAGAAATGTTCTGTAGTATCAATTCTGAATGGAGAAAGTGGTTTCCAAAACTGAATGACATCCAGCCAGAAGTCCTCAAGAAATCAAAGTGATTCGTGCAACTAAGAGGCAGCTGCCATTCTGCCTGCACTAATTCTTCAGATTGGAAACAGAAGGTGACAAACAGACCCTCCTGTTAGTTAAGACTTTGTGTAAGTATGGCAGGACCTTGGACTTACTTCTAACCAGTTGAACATGGTGAAGGTGACGAGGTCTAAATCTCATGATTGCATTTTATTGATAAGATTCCATCTCAGCAGACTGGAGTGAGAGAGATGCTCTCTCTCTCTGTTGGTGGATGCCATGTTGTCAGAGGACCAAGTGGCAAAGAACTGTAGGTGTTCTCTAGAAGCAGAGAGTGGCTCCCAGATGACAACCAGAGAGAAAACAGAAATCTCAGTCCTACATCCACAGCAGATAGATTCTGATTTCAACCTGAGGGAGCTCAGAGTGATTCTTACCCAGTTAAGCCTCTGATGATACGACAGTCCTGGCTGATACCTGGATTGTTGGTTGGTAAGATTCTGAGTAGGGAACCCAGCTAAGCTATGCCTGAACTCCACACACACAGAAACTGTGAAATAATTAACATTTATGTTTTTTTAAGCCACTAAATTTGTAATAAATTATTACACAGCAATAGAAAACAAATACAGAGGAAATTAAAGTTACTCGTTCATTTATAGAAAGGCTTCTTCATTAACGATGTCTATATTAAGTCCAAATCAGAAGCAATTACAATTTATAGATTTTGCCATCAAGAAAATGAAGAACATGATGTTTTTATTTACCATTTTAGAAACAAAGTTTGTTAACCAATGGCCAATATAGTTGTGATGTCTGCTGGTAGTTCACATTAAATTAAGCAAAATCTCCCTGTGGTGTCGTCTTCTAGAGCAGCAGGGAGATTTGCTCCATTCCCCAGCCAGGCCTGGGGGGAGAAAGTCCCAAGGGACGGTATATGTAGTGGCAGCTACTAAAAATAGAACATAACAGACTGAGACCCCATGGCCTGTGAGAAAAGGAAGAAAAAATAACATTTTGTCATATACAACAAGGGCCCTAAATGCAAAGGGGGACATAGCAAGAAAGAATCATTGGTGGGCCCCAGTGTGGTAGTAACCCTCTCTTTCATCTCTATCTCACTCTGTGAAAAGCTATAAACATCTTCAGATCACTGGCTTGCTCGAGCAGGAGCTTAAGAGTTTGCAGGGGTGTGCATAGTCTTGGTCTCCCTGGCACTCCAGAACACTAGTTGAGGTGGACTCCCTGGGAGTTATATGATGATTCTGGACAGCACCGACACTGGGCTGAATTCTGAACAACCACTTCCCAAACTCTTAAATTTCATGGTATACTTGTTATGATCCCATGGGGACTATCTTCATCCCTCACAAGTCATTAAAGTCAGTGCCTTGTGGTGGCTGCCACCAGACACCAAACAAATTTTGAAAATGAAAGTACAGAGATATAGCACAGATGCAAAAAATAAATAAATAAACCATCATCAATAGAGCCAAGAGACCTATCTACTTCCGAGGACATTATCTTCACATCAACCAGCTATCCCTATCCGCAACAGAGAGTGTTTTCCTCTTGGAGGTTATGACTCAGCTGCCTGGCTATGACAGGGTGTCTGTTGGGCATACACAAGCCATACCCTGGGTTCTACCATCTTCTAGAAGGAAGAAAAAAAGGAACACACATCAAGGTTCTAGAGAGCAGGAGAAGAGCCAAGAAGCTCTCTGGGTAGAAAAAGGGATTGTAGAATCAAGAAGGAGATCAATGGGATTGAGGGATGAAAGGTGTTGGAATAGGATTGGCATGAAATCAGAGGGGAGAGTGTTAGACCAAGCTCAGGCCAGACCATCACTAATAAATATCAGCTTGCCTTCAGTAATAACCATGTCCCCTGAGAAGTGGTTCTCAACGTGTAGTTCCTATAGGAACAGCATCAGCATTACTTAGAAATTTAAAAATGCAGATGCTCGGGCCCCACTTCTGACCTACTATATCAGAAACTCTGGGGGTAGGGGCCATCCATCTATTTTAACAAGCCCTCCAGTGCATTCTGATGTATGCTAAAATTTGAGAACCATGGCTCTTAGATACTCAATGCCCTCACATTGTCTCCAAATGTCCAAATCACATCACTACTCCATCTAGAGTATAACTGTGCTTTGCCTATATTCTCCTCACCTCCCCTCATAAAATTGTATGGGTCCTATGTGCCAGGCCATCTCATCACTACTCTACCTGGTCTAAGCCAACTAATTCATACTCGGGTGTTAATGTTTGTCATAGATTGAATTAGTGGCCCCAATTTTTCACTCCTCTATATAACTGGTGCCCCTTGCATTGAATCTATGCAGTTCCTCCACAAAAGGCTGATTATATGAACCTATCCTTCTTCTTTGGACTTAGTCATGTGACTTGCTTTGGCCAACAGGATGTAAGCAGATGTGATGTAAGCAGGGGCTTGAAATGTGCTTGTGCAGTTCAGCTTGCCCTCTGATACCTCTGCCATCCCCATGAGATGATCTCCCCCAGGAACACATTGCCCACTTCGGCCTGTACCCCAAAATGAACACATGTGCAGCAGAGCCAAACCAGCCACTAAAGCCAATGCATACACCTGCCACTAAAGCCAAGCAAAATTGTATACCACAAGATCCTAGGCTGTTTTTTTTTTTAACCAGCAATAGCTGCCCAGTACATTGGACATCCATGAATTTGGGTCCTAGCCTCCTAGATAATCTATTTCCCAATATATGAGCCTCCTACTAGCCCAGTGTCTTATGGCAGAGTGAACTTTCAGGCCTTGCAAGAAGACAATGAGAAATACATTTTAAGGGGGAATTTTGGGGAATGGGAGCTCTCTACTTCTGTCAAGTCAACTGAGAGCAGGGTTGCCCTGTGAGACACTACTGAGTCAGACAATGAGAAAGACACAGAGGACAGAGTGGGAGACAAAATAGGAGGAGAGACAAGAAGGGGTTTGAATAGAAAAGGAGGAACAGGTCAGGATGAGAAAAATGTGACCTGCGACAAGTGTCATGTTGAATCCTCACTATCTCCCACTGTTAATGGCCCCAAAAGGGATTTGCACGTGTCTCAGCTCCAAGCAAACCTATCTTCATTCACTCCTGCTTCTGGCCATGCTACCCTGTCACTGCTTCTTACTTAGCTATCCAGAGTTGCAACAGTGTGAGAATAAAAAGCAGCATCCCCTTGGTGGGAGGTATCCGGGAACTGTTTGTTTCGAGTGAATTATTTACTCTAGAAGCCAAGCACTCCCACCCAGATTCCTATACTGCTATTAATTGCTGCTGAAGTGCTCTCTTAGGTGGGGTCATGGCAGTAAAATGCCACACAGGCTGTACACTCAGAGCTGCCTGGTAACTTAGATGGTGAGAGAGGCAACATGTGTAATGTTCTAGCCACCATGGTACTACCCTGGTCATGGCATGTGCCTTCCCTGTGTGCCAAATGATGCTTGCTATGAGCATAGTGGAGGCATTGTCCTACAAGCCAAATTCTGTTCAAAGGAGAAATAATTTAATGAGCACTTTCTGGGTACCCAGAGGTGGGGATTTGGCAGCTTTCAGTACTGAAATAACGGTATCTGAGATATGCTGTAAAATACCCTCTCGTCTCAACTTGAGTGAATTCAGCTGGTTTGTGTAATACCACCATCAGCCACCCCACCAGCAACACAGGAATACAGGCTGGCCCCAACTTCTCAGAAGGAAAGATAGTACCAGCTCTGTGAGGTGGTATCCTTATACCCGTTATACAAAAAAGAATAGTAAGTCCACACAGCTGTTAAGTTGTTAAGTGGACAGGCAGGTTGGAATCTGGATACCTAGAAGCCAATGTTTGCTTTCTTGTTGTAACACACTACAGGGGCTTGTCCATTTTTATTAATAGTCATTTTACTATTAACTTCTTGAGAACAAAGACTGGGTCTGCTCCTCCCTGGGCTAAATATTATACTCATTATCACATCTAGTCTTCTCAATTCCAGTGTTATCTTCATTTTAAAATTTAAAAAAGTAAAATTCAGAGAGGTTAAGTAACTTGCTAAGATCACACAGCTATTAAATGGTAGAGCCAGGATCTGAACATAAATCGGCCTGCAAAGTCTGAATCCCTAATAATGTGGATTTCCTTAGGTCGTGGGTATCTATATAGTATGGCCCAATCATGCCAGTTGAGAAGTGGTTACCAGTCAAGAAAATAACTTTCTAAAGAACATAGTTTCTCGAAGTCACATTAGACACCCCAGACCTCTAAGAGACACATAATCTTGCTAATGTCTATATCTATGGCTAACTTGAAGCTTCAAAAATACTTTGGGAATGAACTTTAACCCCTCATGCAGCTGCCTTTGACCCAGCCTTTGGAGCTCACCTTTGGACACACCAAGAATGAAAACAATGACAACAGTGGATTTGAATGAGTGTCTATAAAAGTAAGTCACTTCTTGGATGAAAAACATTATTAAAAATGTATTCCAAAGGATCACATTTCCCCAGCCTGAAAATATCCAAAAATGGAGATAAGAGAGATAAATTAGAGGAAACAGAAAGAGCCATGTCCTATGATAGATTTCTCCTAGTTAATCCAAAACATTCATGAGCTAGACAGAGATATATGAAGATCTTCTATGTGGACATTTCAGAGGCTCCCTACCTGAGCTCTTATCATAATAAAACCGTTTGTTTTTTTTTTATTATTTCCAAAAACCTGTTTTTTCGGTTTTGTTTGGTTTGTTTGGTTTTGTCTGCCTAGCATTGAGTCTCTCTTCTTCTGGGAGCATCACTCTAATTTTCCTGGAGGGAAGCTACTATCTCCCATTTGTGTTCAGGGAGTTGGGGAGAAGAGAGCTCCACTCCCAGTGTCAAAGGTACCTGATGTACCCTGGTTTCCCCAACTGGCATATTTTGTCGCCTAGTCATAGGGATTGGCTCAGGACTGGTTCTAAGTTCTGTCTGGGCCACTCAGAGGGAGCCAGAGGCCTCTGGGGAAAAGTCAAGCAGCCTTTCTCCCCTGTCTGTGCCTGTACCTGCATGAGGGGCTGATAACAGGGAGACTGTGAGGGGAACCTGCCTGAGGGGGAAGCTGAGAGAAGGTAGGGAAACTTACTCCTGACTATTTTGCCAAAGGAGCAGGAATAACCTCACTTTCCCTCTGTGGCCAGACTTGTACTGTGAAAAATGCAGAGTTCAGTTCTCTACCAATGGCTACCAAAAAAATCTCAGCTAACATAATATTAATGAGTAGAATACAAGAGAGACACACAAACAACCACCCCCTAAATCCTGCGGTGCTGGACTAGAAATCTAATATTAACCTGTCACCTCCTAGGACTTATACCCAAGCCAACACTTTCTTTAGTTTGAGGGCATCTATACTGTTTCTACCCAAGTGGTCCTTCTTCCTGAAATAATCCCTCTCTCTGTTCATTTCCATCTATTACACTGCTACTCATCCTGCTAAAGCCTCCATCACCTCCTCCTCGAGAGTTAGGTGCTGGCTCATCTTGGCTCCCACAATACCAGCCCACAACTCTGTTGTCACCTCTGTCATACTCCCTTGTTTCATATCTAACATATGGTGAACTTTTTTATTGCCAATGTATGAGATAGTCAATGTAAAAAAAAAAATCCTAATAAAACATGAAGGAATAAGATGAAAAGTAAGATAAATCCTCCCTTTCAATCCAGTATTTCTCTCCAAAAGTAAACATCACCAACACTCAATGTGAATGCATCCAGATGCTTTCGATTGTTTGTCTCAGGACACAAAAACTCTCTAAAAGATGTGGCTTTACTCAATTTGTAATGGTACTGTGGGGGCATTTGGCCAGGATTCCACCCCTGGCTCAAACATTTATCAGTTTGTGAACTGGGATGAGTTAATTCAACTCTCTGTACCTCAGTTTCCTCATCTGTAAAATGGAACTACGGTTAGTCACCTATCTCATCAAGTTCTTATGAACATTAAATGAGTTATATACTCAAAGCAATTAGGACAGGGCCTGGCAAATGGCAGTGCTGTAAAAAAGTTTACTATTATTAATATTAGTCTCTATCTTCACTTCTAGCCTTAAACAAAAATTCTGACCAAATAAAGATGCATTTCTCTCCATCTGTATAATTTCAAGTGATGCCCTCTAGTGGTTCAGCCCATTGGCAGTCTCTGGCACTTTCTCACTGACATTTCCTCCCCTTAGTAAGATCCACCTTCATCACCACTACAATTTATTGAGTTATTATTTGCCGAGGCATATCTCATCTCATTTTACCCTCCCAATATTCCTATTAAAAAAAATACTGACCAATGTTAATAGCAGCATTATTCATAAGAGCCAAAATTTGGAAACTACCCCAAACAGAAAAGAACTTGGTCAAGTTTCCTACAACTAGTAAAAGGCATTAAACTCAAGTCTGCCTGACACCTGGGTCCTCTATCTGCCCAATGCGCCTGGTGCATTATACATGCTTAATAAATATTTGTTAGATGGACAAGATACAAGCTATCATGATAATTATCCTTAATTGTCCCTTATGCTATGTTTAATCAATGGCTTCCTGGAAACAGGGAGATGGCAAATGGTAATCAAGGGAGAATAAGAAAGATGCTAGTGCTATCCTTGTTCACTTCAGACCCCCCAAACCCCCAAACAAGGAAAATCCTTGGAGCTGCAAGTCCAGGAAATTTTCCAAGACCATGTACACCACGTTGTAGAATGAACAAGATGGTTGGGGGGCTAGCAGAAGATATTCCTCCCTCAAAGCAGTAGCCACATTAGTACTTAAAAGCAGTATGAATCAAAAACATTGGAGATAGGTTCATGGAGATTTGCTGGGAGTAAAGCAATCATTGTATAGGTGAGAAAACTGAAGCCCAAAGGCATAGGAGACCAATTCAATGCTCTCAGCCCACTGGTGTTACAGCAGGAGCCAGAACCGGACCTCACAGTCCAGGCCCACAGACTGCAGTAGGAAGACAGCATGGTCCTGGTGTCTTGGATATACACTGGGTCAATCAGACCCCATGTGGATAGCTACATGATCTTGAGCAGGTCACCAAACCTCTAGGATACTC
The DNA here is from genome assembly GCA_004027375.1 of Macroglossus sobrinus. NCBI lineage: Eukaryota > Metazoa > Chordata > Mammalia > Chiroptera > Pteropodidae > Macroglossus > Macroglossus sobrinus. Next base: position 227,104 of record PVKZ01001194.1, on the reverse strand, counting down.
AATTTCTCCAGTTTCTCCATTGATAAAATGCAAATATTAATTTTTCATTGAGATTAGTATCAAGAATATATGAACCACTCCCCCAAAAAAATCAGTAAGTAAAATACAACCAATGCAATAGAAAAAGTAGGCAAAAGAAACAGACAATTCACAAAAGAGAAAATATATGGCCAAAAACATATATATGAATTGAAGTTCAATATCATTAGTGCTCAAAGAAATGCAAATCAAAACCACAATGAGAGACAATTTTTTTTATATGTCTGTTAGTTTGGGAAAAAATTTCAAATCTAACAGTTCCAAAGTCTGTACTAAATGTAATCTGAAGGTTCTTTGATATGTTGCTGGTAAGTTTGTAAATTGGTGTAAGCACTTTGGAAAACCGAGATGCACAAGAATGTTTAAAGGCCACACTGTTAAGCAGAGCAAGAGTCTGGCAATCACCCAAAAGCTCCCAAGTAGAAGAGTGAATGAATAAACTATGGGATATTCCCACAGTGTAATCACCTAAGCCATTACTGTGGATGAATTACAGAGAAGTACATAATATGGATGGATCTCAGTGAAGTATTATATGGGAAAACCAAGTCTCTAAAGTTTGGTAAAGTATGGTAGCCTTTTATATAAAGTTAAAACAACTAAAATGAAACACACACACATACACATACGAGTATACACAGATGCGTACGGCTGTATAAAGAAGAAATGCAGAGGGTAGTAGACCTGGGGATGAGGACAATGGTTACCTCTGTTGGGGTAGGGGAGGGAGACATATGCTTAGATATAAGCTAGAGTCAACGTTTTTTATTGAAAGTCTAGGTCACGAGTGTTCATTGCATTGTTAAAATATGTAATTTTTAGTGTGTGCCATGAACCCAGAGTCATTATTAATTTAATTATTCAAAGCTGAGGACCAATCATAACGCCAACCAAGATTCCTTCTTAGCAGGAATGCTGTGAGGATTCGAAAAGAGTGGCCCAGCTCTGAAGCACCTTCATAATAGCAGCCAGCTCAAGGGTGGTGGTTGTTACAGTGTATGTGGCTTGAAAACATAGTGAAGGGAACTAAAGAAAATAAAATTCCCTTTTGCTCCTCCTTTTTCTGCCTCCTGCCTCCATGGATTTTTGCAAATCAGTGATCTCTTGCCTGATAGATAACAAAACCCTGTTTATTTCTAAAACCTTCACTGAGCTTTTTTGAATAGTAATCTCTTTAAAGTGACCTTCCCTTCAGAATCATAGTTACATCTCTAGCCCTGTCCTTTTGAAAGATTTCAATTGGCCTGGAATTTGGGTAAAATAAAAGCTGGCTTTCAGCAGGAAAGGGGTGTGCAGGGGGAGGGGGGCACTGTAGGTGAGAGTTTTCTTTTTCCTCCCACACAACACAAGGAACAGAGAAGTCATTTAAGCTTTATAAATACTGGCAGGCTCAAAAAGCAAAGTCTCCAGTCTTAAAAACATGTCTCTGTTTCCTTTGGCTAATTTGCAAACCAGTCATACTTTCAGATAAGAAGGTAAACAGAGGGTGGTGGAGATTAAGGAGGACTATCTTAGGCCAGTATCTTTATAGAGAAACTAGGAGAAGAAATGTTACTGGAGTCTTTCCCTTTCAGGGAAAAGAATAGTAGCCAAGCCCATAATAGTCTCAAAACCAGGATGGTGGTAAGAGCAGGCACTTCTCGCTGCACATTCAAGAAAAAAATCAGAACACCAGCGAAGAGAGCCAGACATATTTGTGCCAGATCCTAGTCTCAAGGCTCAGAGGCAAGGAACAGGGCTGGAAAGACATTGGTCGAGTCTGTAGAATATAGAACTCTGGGACAGATTGGGCAGCCTGGAGAGGTAGCAAGTGACCCATCTCAAAAAAAAAAAAAAAAATCTACCTTCGTTAAGCCCCTCTTAGCAAAGATGCTGAAGAATGTTCTCAAAATAGTAGAACCAGATCCGAAGCTTGAAGGTGGGGAGGTATGGAGAATGAGACTGAAATTCTCTGGAACTGAAGGCAGTTTACTTAACTCCAGTATGGGTTCACAGCTCCTCTTGTGTTCTCCAAGAAGCCTGTGACCCTAAGAAAGAGAATGAACCAATAGACTAGATGATCTTTAAGATTCCCCTGCCCACTCCCACCACCAAACCCCAGCACTTAGAATCCTTTATGTTTCTGAAGTCAGGCTGGGGCAAGTAGATATCTTATGACTTAAAGCTGGACCCTAAATGGAATGTGGGCTCTACAAAGGCAAAAATTTCTGTGCATTTGCTTCACTGCTGCAACACCAGTGTCTACAACAGTGGCTGACACTTCCTAGGTACTTGGGAAACATGTGTTGATGAACATGGTTGAATGAACTCTAGCCACAGCCTTTATTTCTTTTTTGTAGGTGACCCAAGAACAAATGATGTCTCATCTGGCTGGCAATGGAGATGGCTGGGCCTCAGCAAATACTTATCTTTGGACTTTATCTGCACAGATGCAAAGACACCTGAAATTTAATGTCAGCTCCTGATTATTTCATCTAATGGAGCAATGGTAAAAGGTCCTCTACTCCAAGTCTAGAAAGGAAGGTGTTAATCGTGGCCCTGAACACCAGATGTATAAAAGGCTTCCACTGCCCTGGACTTCAAACCTTCCCATGTTGTTGATATTGAAACCTAATTGTGTTGACCTTGGTCTCTAAGGTAAACAAAGCTTTACAGGGGAAATGTTTGGGTCTCGAGATTCCTGTTTGCTCCAAGTTTGGACTAAAGGCCGGAATAATGAGCATTTCCATTCATTTCCTTTTAAAGTGCTGCTGATAATGGAGCTAAGAGGACCGCTCAAAATCATCCCTATTGGTCAATTATAAAAAACATTCTCTGGAATACAATCAATACGTCCCACCCCTGTGGAATTTCACTTAGAGGAAATGCCAAGGATTTTACCTCCATGAAGGCCCCAAGATCATGAGAATAAAAGCAAAGAGAGAAAGGAGAAGGGACAGTTAAGAAAGAAGAGGCTGACAGACAGCAACAGCTAATCTGAACTGCTGATCTTCATCCTTAGGCACAAAATTAGGCCTCTGAAGTACATTTGCTCATTGAAACCTTTGACAGCCTAAGAGAAAGGTTTTATTTTTCTACATTCAATAGATGGGAAAACTGAGGCCCAGAGATTTGTCCAAAGTCACGCAGCTGAGGTGTGACCAAGCTGGGACTTATGCTAAAGCCTATGCTTTTAACCACTAGTTTGCACTGCCTATCTTGATGCTCAAATCCTGTTCTCTCTCTTCTCCATGCTTCCCCATCATCTGAAGATGGTTTCTGAGTTAAACTGTGACTTCTCAGGCCTGAGAGAAGAAAAGGCAAGCATATGCAACAAGGACCTCATAGTGGTTCCATGTGGGTGGGTTCTAGATTGTGAAGGCTGGAGATGGAAGTGAGCTTTGTGAGTAGACCGAAGAGCTTGACAGGGGCCAGGGTAGGGTTTGAAGTGGGAGAAGGGCATGGCCAGGACTGTGTGTTAGAAGCTGCATGCTGATTATGGCATGCCAACCCTCAGGCGGCCCCAAGCAAGACAGACACTGCTGGGCTGAGGAAATTGTCTGGCCTACGGCACTCCAGGAAGACAAGCCTGGCCAACCTCAGCCTCGTAACCCAGTCTGAGAAGCTGGCCCCTGTTGGGTTTGGCAAGGAGGCATTCATGAGCTCAGCAGGAGAGAATGCAGAGTGTCCTTGGTTTAGAGAGGAAAAAAGATCTGCTGCAAAGATCACAGCTGGGCTATCACACAGAATGGCTTGGCAGAGAGCCTGAGCTACCTTTGTTTCTGACATGCATGGTGTTGCATCCAAACTGGAGACAGGCTCATCCTTGGCACATGAAGACTGAAAGCTCTGAAAATGAGCTGTGTGAGGCTCACTACTCCAAGTGTGGTCCAGGGACCACCAACGTCAGCTTCACCTGGGGGTTCCTCATAAATGCACACTCTCAGATTCCACCCAGACCAGCTGGATCAGAATCTTTAGAGTCAGAGAAGTGCTATCCTATAGCAGGCTTGAACATAGAATCAGAATCCCTGGAGCTACATTTCTTAAATCTGCTTGACGTATTAAGCTCCCCAGATAAATTGAATATATGCTGAATTTTGAGAACCAGTACAGGAAACCTGTAAAATATCCTAAGGACTTCAATATGATGGCATTCAAACCACATCTTTCAGATGCCCCCTCCAATCAGGAGTGTCACAAAAATTCCCTTTGAGACATCAGTTAATTTGCAGCCCATCTGTCTCTAAAAAAAAGTATATATGACAGCTTATAAACAGAGCAGGTGGTCAGCAAAGCAGCCTAACAATGGATTACAAGAAAACTCTACAAGCCCACAACCCCCTAACCACCTTTCTCTACATCCGGAGTATTGCAGAATCTAAAATCCTACAACTGGATTATTCCCGTACTTCCGTTTAAAAGCATATTTACATTCAGACTAAGTTGTTGATAACTTTTCAGAGCCTCCTTTTCTGGATGACAATCTGTTGGCAAGTCTTGTCTTTTTACCTCCAAAGAAAATCTCGAACATTCCACTTCTCTCCACTGCCACTGCTGCATCACATCTCACTTGTATACCTGCCAAGAACTTCCCAGCTAGTCTCTCTGCTCCTATACTCTTGCCCCACTCCGATCTCTGCCCAACATATCACTCAAAGTGGTCACCGGAAGAAGTAATTCACATCATGTCATACTCCAGCCTAAAGCTAAAAACTGCCACAAACATGGTGTCTTAAAATAACAAACACTTATTGTCTCACAGTTCTGGAGGCCAGAAGTCCAAAATCAGTATTACTTGAGTTGAAATTAGTGTGTCAGCAAGGCCATGATTTCTCTGGAGAATCCACTCCTTGCCTCTTCCAGCTTCTGGAGGCTGCAAGCATTCCTTGGCTTATGGCTTTATCAATGAAATCACTGACTTTGGGCACATTGCTTCCTCCTCTTCTGTCTGTAACAACTCTCCCTCCACTTCCATATTTATAGAGATACATGTGATGGTATTTAGGGCCCACCCACATAAGCCATTAACCAGGATAATCTCAAGATCCTTAACTCAACCATATCTGTAAAGTTTGTTTTTAACATAACAGATAACATTTACAGGTGCCAGGGACTAGGATGTGGATGCCTTTGGGGATCATTATTCAGCCTGCCAAATTGCTTTTCGATTGCACTTGAAAAAATCCAAAGTTTTGACCATGGCCCCCAGTGTCCTATGTGACATGGCCCCTCCCCACCTCCCAGACCCCATCTCACTCCACTTTCTTTCTATTATAATCCACCCTTCTGGTCTACTTTTAGATCTTCAAATAAGTATGTTCCTGCCACAGGGCCTTTGTCTGGCAGTTCCTTTTGCTTCAAATACTACTATTCTTGGTCTCATTTGCTGAATGAATGAATGAATGAATGAATGAATGAAGTTATATTCCCATAAACTCAGGAAACAAGTAGGAAAAATAAAGCAGCAGCATGGGTAGAGATTAACTTTGCCTGCTTCTCAACTTTGCCTAGAAAGTTGTTTGGCTAAAGATGCTTCTACCCACTCTTTTTGCAATTGCCAAATACCTTGAAAAATCTACAAATCTACAAACCTACTTGTAGGTTCTCTAGGAAGGAGTTGCTGTAGATAGTGGTAGACAAGCTAGACTGGGTATTGATAGGAAAAGGTCACATGGAACCATCCTCAGCCTTCTTGTTCTTAGAAAAATAAGATAGTCCTAGTTATAGAAAGCTATTTGGCATTCAACAATTTTAATGATGTATCTTCTTCCTGTGAGCCATCATTGTAGATTTTGGTGGCAGTTTTATGAAGACAACCACTAATGGCTGCATTCTGTCCTGCAGATGGGAGGCCTGCCTGTGGTTAAATGACATTTAATTATCTCCTGACTCTGAGAGCAGGTCTATTATGAAATGAAATTTCCTGTGTGCTATTATGATTAAAATGAAGTTTTTTCTTGCCCCCAGAAAGAAGGACTCTGAGTTCTGTACAGTTATACAAATCAATAGCAGTCACTATATTATAGTTAGTGGTCTAGAGTGATCAACTCACCTTGTTCCAGTTTGCCTGGGTCTTTCTCCATTAGCATTTTAAATCCTGCATCCCAGGAAACTCCTCAGTCCAGGTAAACTGGAATGACTGCTTGCCTTAGTGGTAGCTAACAGGCTTATCCCTAACACTTTAAGGACTAAAGACAAAAGGGTATAGAGATCTCTACAGTGTATGACTAAATATATAGAAGTCATAAATCAAACTAACACACTGATAAATAAAATTATATTCTATCCTCCTACCTTGACAAATGTCTTCAAAACAACCTAGAAGGCCAGGTTTGAGCTCTGAGCTCTGGGAGTCCCCTTTGGCTTCTAGCCTACCTCCACCTTCTCTTCCCATACCTAGCTCTGCCTCCCACCCTCAAGGGGTCTTCCTCAAATAAGTGCAAATACTCAAACTTCACCCACACCCCATAAACCACCGCCTTTGGCTCCCCTCACCCCCAGGGTCTAGGGGTAATTGTGACAAGGTCTGTCCTTGGTGGAAAATAACCCTTGGTAAGAAGCCCACTCCACTCTGAAAGTAGGGAATTCTGGGATCCGTGGGATCTAAGCCTGGCCTGGAACAGGTGAGTGACCAGAAGACCAGAGTGGGGTCCTCAGGACAAAAGCCACTCTTGCCTAAGTCTAAAGGCAATCCTGGGAGTCACCACTCACTAGAGATACCTTGAAATTAAAAATCATGGGATAATTTTTAATTTCCAAACATACTACATGTCCTCCTGGGAAAATGTTAGAGTTGTTCAACCCAGAGAAACAAAGTTTGCACAAAACCTCATAGATGCCCTCAGACTGTTCCTAGAAGGAACTAAGGTCCTCACTGGAGGAAATAAAATTATAGTATAGTAGGGAAAAGAAGTCATAAAGCAAAGAGGATGAACTACTTAGAGAATGGCTCTTCTGCTTGGAAATTGGTAAGAAAAGTATCTGCCACAGCAGGGAGACTGGGAGCTGAAAACCTGTCCTTCTTAGTCCATGTTGATGCAGGATTTCTGCTTCCCTTCATGGGATTTACTTTGATAGACGATGCAGACTGTGGTCAGAGTATTAGTAGGGTAAAAGAACTACACACTGAAAATGACTGCTCTGTTCTTATGGCCTTGTTCATGTGAGAGCAGTGAGTGGCAGGCAGCTGGTGTTATGCAAATAACAGCACAGAAGTGATATGCTATGAGGTGGTGGAAAAGATCATGAAGACAGAAAACACTGATGTCATGATTAAAAGCATAATGTCAGAGAAGTTGGATTTAGATAGTGCCTCTGCCATTTGCTAATGGTAAGACTTTAGATGAGTTACTTTGCTTACTTGAGTCTTGGTCTTTCTTCCTAAGCAGAATCAAGATCCAAATAGCACCTACAACATCTAATTGAATTATATGTGGTACAAAGATTAATTGAGATCCAGCATATAAAGAACTCAACGCAGAGAAACAAAGTTTGCACAAAACCTCATAGATGCCCTCCTACAATTCCTAGAAAGAACTAAGGTCTGTAACACAGTAAGTGTTCCAAAATATTGCCTACTAATAGTAAGAAAAATGGTAATAATAGTGGTGGTCGTGGTGGTAGTGGTGATGGTGTGATGGTGGAGACAGTGACAGTAAATGCACTATTGCACTTGTAGAGTAATACTAGTTATCAAAAAGAGGTAGTGCCATTGTAGTTATACAGAGTTTAGACAGACTAGTTGGACTGTGAGGCTCACTGTTCTTGAGTCTGGAAAGATAGAAGGCATTTTTAAAGATAATGAGATACCGGGTAAAAGAATCCCTTTGGGAAAAGAGATGACTTATGAACTAACCCTGTAGGAACTACAGAATACCAAACAGAACTGACTGGGAGACACATGGAAACATGACTCACTCACGCCTTCATTGAGACGACATGGCACAAACTCAGCAATGCCCATGAGCATAGAATCATCACAGACCAAGAGGGGACATGAAGGGAAGCTGCTGAGGGAGCTCATGATTGCATTCACTGTTGTATACATTCAAGCTGAGTCACTGTAGCAATTCAGTAACATCTCAAGCGATAGAAGATGTCTCACTCACTGGCAAGCCTGAATCACCACTACCACTACCACTATCCCATCCCTGGCCAAATTTAGGTACTACTCAGTTTGTAGATGAATCATTTCTAAATTAAGCATGAAGATTTCCAAATTAGCTCAAAATGATCTAACATCTGGACAGGAGATATATATTACTGGGTTGGAGGAGGGGACATAAAAAATAGAGAGAAGGCTATGTTCTCTAAGAAAACTATTTTCTTTTGAAATATAGGATCTATTTTTACAAAAATGACTGACTCACTTTATTTTTCTGATCACTGAAAAGGAAAGAGAGTGTGTGTAATGGATTGCTTTACAACCAAATAAAGATGTCATGTGGACGTTAGGCTTTCTAATTCAGTTTATATTATTCTAGCTGCATTTAAAATGCACATGCGTGGCTACAGGATTGATTCATTTCTCAGTTGGATTGCCTAAAGTCTTTCTACTGTTACAAATAACTTCTCGAAAAGCTTTCTCATGTCTTCTGGGATACAGGAACATAGCTCACCTCAGGATGCTCTCTGACATGGTCACCCCAAGTTCTTGCTCTTGTTCCCATGGACTGTGAGCTTCACTGCAGAGCTCTTCGGTCTTCAGGAGTACACTAGGAAGGCCCAGAGGCTCTCTTTGCCCTGACTTCTCTTTGCCCTACTTTCTGTTATAGGTTTTCCAGTCTCTTGGCACATAGAAGGGAAAAGCATTTATGGTTATTTTCATGAACTCTGGAATCAGACATACCAGGGTTCAACCCCTGGCTCTGCCACTTCACTGTACATGATTACAAACAAGTGGTTTATCCTCTCACAGCCTCACTTTCCTCACCTGTGAAATGGGGATACTTAGAATTCCTAACCGAGAATTTTTGTGAGGATTAAGTGTGACTCTTATTTGTAAAAGACCTGGCTCAGTGCCTAGCTACTTGACAAGAGCTTCACAAATGCTAGCTCTTATTCTTTCTAATGAATGAGAATTTGGAGTTATTTATTTAGATACTCTAGAAGTTAAGTTCCTGGAATTTGATGTTTTAGGTAATAAAAAACTGTAATCTCCAGCCAAACTGAACTTTCACCGCAGGGCCCATGCTTTTCCTATCATAATGCTCCCCATCCATCACCTTTTGTTATAATTGCTTAAGATCTGTCTTCCCCAGGAGATTAGATTCTGTGGATCTTTTTTCACTGCTGCATACCCAACACACAGCAGAGCTCTTGATACAGAAAGAGATGTGCAATAATTATTTGTTGAATTATTGAAAGACTAAATGGCCAATGAACCAATGAAATGACAGATTGAATGATTAAATCATAGACCAAATGACTGAATGATCAATTGAGTGAATGATGAATGAATTCATGAATGAATGAAAGAATAGTTGAATTGGTCATCTAAATTCAACTGGATGATTTGAAAATACTATCCTAGCATGGTAATAGATGAGACCACTAAATAAAGGATTTTAAGTTGGAAAAGTAAGTTTTCCTTTTTTTTTGGGGGGGGAGGATATATAATAACTGTTTTTAAATATCTTAGAGTTCAGTCCCCACCCCCATTACTGATAGGATAGGTGATAATACCCTATTGGAAAACATTACTCACTCTACACTCACATGGCCCTCAAATTGCACAATCCTCCCAACCTTCATCATAATCCAGGATCTGCTTGACAGTTTCTGGCCTCAGCGTGTCTATCTATGTCAGATGACATCATGGCCAAACCATGTGTCTTGAGTTGTGAGAACAACTGGGGAAATCAACAGGAAGCCTCAGAGGTTTCACTTCCTAATTTCTGATAACTAGGAATCTTTCCTGAAATCTCCCACCCACCCCTTTCTTTTGGGTGAGCTCATCTAGTCTTTCCAGAAAAGCTGGTCAGGGGCAAAGCATTGCTGGACTTTGTCAGAGGGATTTGGTGTCTTCATACCTTGTTCATCAGCCACAGGACACACTCATCCTTCAGAAGCTCTGGAATTCTGCCCACGGATGTCTGAACATTCTGCTGCATTCTCAGGGGGACTCTTAGACTGCACATAGAAGATCCAAATTATTCTTAAATTATAATCTGCCTCAAACAAACATACTTAAAATGATCATGACCATTAAACAGTAATTTGACTATCCTATCCTCCTCCTAAGAATCTATCATTGTAATAAAATAAGTGAAACTCTTATTTAATGCCATTTTTCCTGGTGTAAGGGAGAAAAAAAATCCCCAAATCCAGGTAGATCAAAACCTTAAAGGTTACTGGAAAGATTTTCTAAGACAACCAAGCATGGTGACTACCTACATGGCAATTAGCAAATAATAATTACACAGTTGTCAGGTATAAAACATTCTCCATGCCAGGCATTAGACTGCATGCTTTCTATACATTAGCACATTTAATCCGCATGGCAGTACTATGAGGTTAGTATTATTTAATGGAGAGAAAACTTGAGGTTCCCAGCAGGTACCCAAGCAGAAATATGAAGCAAATTTGCCTGACTTTAAAGCTAGTGCTCCTACACCTCCACAGGTTGCACCACAGACCCTATAATAGGAGGAAAGGATGACTGTCAATGAAGTGAAATGGAATACTGGAATGTTACTTAGAACAAAATGGTACCTAAAATCTAGAGGAAAGAATTGGGGAAAGACCTCATGAACACATGACCAGAGTTTTCTAATAGATAAGCTGTCATGATGCAAGAAAGGGAGAGCCACTCAAATAAGACTGAAAAGAACAGAAGCATGACAGCTCTAGGAAGACAGATGTCAGGCCAAGGTAATGAAGCATCTTCTAACTAAGAGTTGTTCAAAATTACTGGAACTGTCTGGTGACAGTATGAGCTCTTGGATATTCAGGCAGAGGGTAGGAAACATCCTGTTGGGTGTCAGAGCTGAGGATGGGATACCTTTGAGGTCCTGTCCAACTCCAAGTCCCTCTGTTTGCTTTGGGTAGATGCTCACTAATCATCTAAGAAAGTTCACCCATGCCTGCACCCAACCACCATCACTGACATGCATGTAAAAGAATCTATGTAGAACCAGTCCAATGTGATAGTTTTTAATCTTCTTGTGGATAGAGGAAGCAGTAATGGAGAACTGTTATTCTGAATCTACTTGTGATAAACAAGGAATAATTGGGTGAGCATTAACAGGAAGAAAAATCTTGATAGATGAAAGAAATTAGGGTGTTATTTTGTGCCAAGAAATAGGCTGGGATTAAACATGTTCCTTCACTAAAGCTAGGTACCACCCTCTTCAGGTAGGGCTGATCATTTCCATTTGACAGCTGAAACAATCTAAGAGAGAGGTGAACTTGCCCATGGCCATAAAAGCTAATAAATAGTAGAACCAGGGTTTAAACTCAGATATGTCAGACTTCAAAATCCTCAGTCTTTTCTCAAATGATATACTACCAAACCCAGTGAGGGGATGCTGAGTGGGACACTGAGAGAATAGTACTTAGGACAGGTAAAAGTTAATGGGTGGAAAAAGGAATAGTAAGGCTGAAGCATCGAGTAAGGCATAAGGAAGGAAATCAGAATGAAATGCTCAGACAGATCAATTTAATCACTGAGTAAAGGCAAGAAACAGAGGAAATGGATCAAGCTAGACATCACTTCCTTCGCAGTTCAGTCTAATCTTAGCCTTGAGCCCAATCCACAGAACTGGTCCCAAATCACAAAAGATATTTAGGACCTGAGACATTTCTATCTGACCAAAACCCACATGTCAACTTTGCCCCCAAAGGTAACATACAGAAACATCTTCGCTATTTTTTTCTTCAGAGTACAGGATGATTTTAATATTCCATGGGGAGATGTTACCGGGTAATTCAGGTTGATAAGGCTTTGGAAAATTAAAATGCCAACATGGTAAACAAAATGGAAAATGTGATGATGAGAAAAGATGTTAATGACAGCTTTAACTATACCAATTTTTATCTCCTCTCTGTCTCTTCAGTTCTCCTAGGAAACAGGGGTGCCACAATGTTCCCCCTACCCCTCACAATTTAGAGATTTTCCTGATGGGTTGGGCAGGCCTGATTTTCTCCATTATCTCCTGAATAGACTCTTATTCTAAAACTGAATTATATTCTAAATAATCCCCATAATCAGGTTGTTGAGAGCTACCCACAATTAGATCACAGGTGTTACATGTATATGGGTGGCCGGGGGAGATAAAATGTTTTTAATTTTCATGCTAGGGATCCAGACCCTATAATGTAGGGATTACACATGATCAGCTAAGTGTGGCACATGGTGGACACTGCAAGAAATGGTTGCTGATTCTTCAGTTGTCATTTTCTATTTTTTATCAGTACCAACTTTGTAGTCTAGAACATGTGATCTAAATTCAGGTTCTGAAATCAGCTACGTGACCTTGGGAAAATTACTTAATGATCTAACGCTCAGTTTGTTCTTTGATAAAATGGGGATAAGACTGCCTGCTTCAGGAAAGTGTTGGGAGGATACAGTAAAACCACCCATGGATAGAGCCTGGCAAAGTTATGTTGGTGCTAGCTCAGAAATGAGCTAGGTACCAGTTATCCTGGGCATGTCTTATGAAGCTTAAAAACCCCCACTTTGAAGGCCACTGTAAACTCACCATCCAGCCAGCCACTCTCCAGGCTAGTGCACCCCTCCCATTATCCCCATCCCCAAAGATCAAAATTATTCTTAGACTAGGAATTTGTAACTTCAATATTGTCCCCTAATCCTATTCATTAGGCTTTCTTCTTAGCGAGTCACGCCAACATCTCTCGCTTTCAATGGGCACATAGAACACTGAGAGTATTTTGCTACATTTTGGCTGCAAATTTCATGCTGGTTAGCAAATTACAGTGATTCAAGTTTAGGATGAGAGTCCAGCTCAGCAAATTACTCCATGTTCCCAGTGTCTCACACTCCAGCCTCATCCCCAAAAGCTCATGTCTAGATTCATGTTAGCTGGAACCCTGGCATGAAACCACTCTGCATTTGGGAAGGCCATCATCAGCACTTAGATCATGCTCTTGCATACAGCCTCATACTCATTCATCACAATAGGCCCCGTTTTCACAGATGAGGAGAGCCAGACACAAGAGAGTCAAATACCTACAGTAACTGCCAGTGGCTAAAGGAGAACTCTTCAGTCAATCTCATGATATAAGAGCAGCCGGCAGACCTATCCAGGAGAAGGCCCTCAAATTTGTCTTGCCTCCCTCAGCACCTCTAACTGGCTTTCCTATTCCAATTCATCGCCAAGTCCCAAATCCTTTCAATGAATTCACATGTCAAAAGCCAAAAAGACTATGTAAGAAATACACAGGCAGTCTATATCTTAACATCCTAGTGAAGGTTGCACTGGCATCACCTCTAAACCCCACTTTTGTATTTGTATGGGTCAGTGTCCTCAGTGGAAACTCTAAGGGGAAACTGAAGGGATTTTAATGAAAGGGCTATTAATGAAGGAGAAACAGGGTTCAGTGAACTCACTAGGAAAGAGGAAGCACCCTGGAGCCAGTGACAGAAGTAGGCAGGGACCACCTTAGGATTGATGGGAACAAGGGAGAGAACTGTCCCAGGCTGGCATGAGCTGTGACTGTAGGTAGAGGAACACCACCACCTTCAAAACTCAGGCCAAACAGGAGGCAAGTTGGGGGATTAAGTACACCCACCTCTGAACTCCCACTGGAGTTGCCTGCTGGCTGAACTCTGGAAAGACAGCAAAGGAGCCTGTTGCTGGAGTCCAGGGTCAGCCTCCCAGGCACAGAGCTGGAGGAGGAGAGGAGGAGAAGGAGTTGATCTGGAGAAACACAGTGGACATCCATAATGGTCTCCAAAGGCTAGAGTCCTGTTTCTCCACCTTCCTCAGGCTAAGCCCTCACTCCGAAGCCCAGTATCTCCTCAGTGATCTCAGGTGGGTTTGATCCTAACCAGATTTGAGGCCTTGAGCAGAGCTTTAGTTTCTCTCCTGTGAATAAGACTCACATCTATCACCTGGGGTTGTTTTAAGGATTAAAACCATTTAACCTCACAAAGAACTGAAACAGCATGTGGAAAATAACAGGCATGTGTATTTTCTACACATCTGCTACCCAGACAGCAGGGTCTCTCTCTCTCTCTCTCTCTCTCTCTCTCTCTCTCTCTCTCTCTCTCTCTCTCTCTCTCTCTCTCTCTCTCTCTCTCTCACTCAGTCACTGAGAGGATGGATAAGCTGAGTATAGCATTAAATATTACACTTATATATAAATTAAATATGCAATATAGTTCAATACTGTAGGACCATAACTAGAAGCCTCTCCTGGATAAGAGTAAATGCTACTTTAAAAAGGAGATACTTTATACTTTAAAAAGGAGATAATTTATTGCCCCAGGAAGCTTTAAAAATTAAGAGAAGTATTTCTTTTAAAAATAGATACCAGACATCTTTGCTCCAAGAAATAGCAGAGAATTCAACATTTATAACAGACCCAAGAATGATAGTGTTCTCTATGCTGTGTATCAAATGGCCACAAACTTACCAGCTTTGAACAATACTCATAGTTTCCATCAATTAGGAGTTCAGACATGGCTTAGTGGGGTCCTCTGCTCATGGTCTCACACATTCCAGGTGCCACTAGGGCTGGGGTCTCTTCTGAGGTTTGGGGTATTCTTTCATGCTTACATAGTTGTTGGCAGAATCCATTTCCTTACAGATGTAGAACTCATGGCAGCTTACTTCTTTAAGGCCAGCAGGACTGATGTAGAGGTTTTTCCTGTCTCTGACTCCTAGATCCTCTATGCTCACTCAGGATGATCTCTCTTTTGATTAATCTATCAGAGACCTTAATTACATTTGCAAAATCCCTTCACTTTTGCCATAAGACACACCATCTTTTTCTCATTCTATTGATTAAATGCAAGTGCTAGGTTCCATTCAAACACACAGGGAGGGGATCATATAAGCAGCTGGGTCATTGGGAAGGCATCCTGGAATTCTGCCCACTACAGATAGTTGTAAATGAACATCCAGATACACTTTTGCAAGGTAGAAGGAATAAAGTTCGATATCCTCATTTTTCAGAGACTCAAAGAACCTTAAATATACTGTCCAAATCACTGAACTTGCCCTTATGATGGAGCTAAAACACACAGAGATTTTCTGGGTCTAAATCTTGTGCTCTTTCCACTCCTTCATCAACTTGGCAAAGAAGGGAATGGCTCCACTGTAATATGACGTGAGATATATATCTGATCTGCAGAGCAAATGGATCACTTGCTCCCAGTATATAATAATAAATTAGACTTGTAAGTGATCCTGCAGATAATGGTCAGCCATATCATTTTTAACAGACCTAGGATCAAAATACAGGGTTCTAGACTCCTGATACAGCTCTCCTTCACGATGAGCAGATCTCCTTATGTCTTTCACTGTCCCTATCAAAGATAGTCTATGAGGCAAGAAAATACTTGGGTCCAACAATCATGTTTTGTTTTTATCCAGATGTTTTGGCCTTAAAGGCAAAGCCTTTCTCGATCTAGGAGATCATCCAAAAATCTGGAGAAAATTAGATAGTTATTCTAAAATTAAAGTTACTTTAAAAATGGCAAGAAAGAAATCAAAAATTTCAATTTTAAGTTGTGAACAATTCACATATATATGGTACAAATAATGGTCCAAGTTGATACAAATTAAAATGTTATGTGGTTCACGGTATATTTGTATCAATTAATACACATTAAAATATACTATGTGGCTCATGGTTTATTTATATCTACCTACTCTTAAGTGTAGAGTGTTTTTAATGAAGACAATATGTTTTAAAAGAGCATAACCAAAGAAACCATCTCTCTTCTGAGCCATGCTTGCTACTGTATAACAAAAAAAAATAAAAATAAAAAAATAAAATATCATCAGTGTGAGCTAGGATTATTGGGAATTTCCTAAAGTATCTAGCATGAAACCAAAAGATCTGGGTTCAAGGTTTTGCTTGGTCTTTCTAGCTTTGTGACTTTGGGGAAATCACTTGTCCCTCCCAGTGAAGTGCTTGAACCACATAATAGAGTAGACACTCGGCTATGGATTCCCAGCCTCTTGGTCTGACTCTCTGATAACGAGAGGTTGTTGGGTACCAGACAAGTTTCTATTAGTACTTCTTGGGTGTCCTCACTAAAAGTTAAATAGTAAATCAGATATTGCCACTCCTCTGCTAAAAACTCTATATATCTGCCCTATCCGATATGGTAGCCACTGGCCACATTTAGCTATTGAGCAATGTGTCTGATCTCAACTGAGATATCCTATAAGAATAAAGCACACACCAAAGATCCTGCATTTCAAAGATGCAGCATGAAAAAAAAATGTAAAAATCTCAATAGTATCTTTTATCAATTACAGGTGGAAATGACAGCACTTTGGACATTTTGGGTTAAATAAAATATATTATAAGTAGTTTACCTGTTTCTTTTTACTTAATTTTTATGTGGCTATTAGAAATTTTTAAATGACATGTGTGGCACACACTATATCTCAGTTAGAAAACACTGATCTATAGCTTCCCACTGTTCTCAGAAAAAAAAAAAATTAAGTCCCTTTAGTGTGACTCTCCAGGCCGAACACAATCAAATCCCTGCCTACTTCTCTCATTCCTCATTCATTCTCCCCATTTCTCCTCACCCTCCAGCCACACAGATCTTATGATTCCTCACACATAGCAAGCGCATGCCCACCTTAAGGTCTTTGTGCTCATGACTCCAGCCTTCTACAATGTTCCTTCCATGGTG
Organism: Macroglossus sobrinus; assembly: GCA_004027375.1. Taxonomy (NCBI): domain Eukaryota; kingdom Metazoa; phylum Chordata; class Mammalia; order Chiroptera; family Pteropodidae; genus Macroglossus; species Macroglossus sobrinus. The sequence continues at coordinate 210,243 of PVKZ01001194.1, read as the reverse complement.
ACTCTACTCATAGCTGACTCACTCGCCTTCTTCAGGTCTCAGTTCACATGTCACCTCCTCCATCAGGCCTTCCTGGACCACCTGATCTGAAGGGATCACATATCCAGTGAATCTCTTCTCCATTTGTTTTCTCTGAGGCATTCATTGTCATCCTTAGTTACCTTTTCTAATTAGCTGTTCACCTTAAGGTCTGCCTCTCCCTCCTAGAATAGAAGCTATGTGAGGGCAGGAACCTTCCCTGTCTTATTCATTGTCTGTCATATCTTAAGCTCAGTGTCTACAAACACTCAGCTCGATGTTTGTTGAATGAATGAATGAATGAATGAATGAATAGTGAAAAGAACATGAGACTCAGAGTCAAAAATCCCAGTTAGGACTAACTGGTGATAATGATGAGAACAATACTACCATCTCATTCCAGGTGTTTACTCTTTTCCTTGTAATCATCCTTAACAGTCACTATGAGAGGCAGTGTAGCATAACTGAAAGGATACGGTCTGGAGTTAGAAGCCCTGAGTTCAAATTTCAGTGCTGCCATTTACTGGCTATGTGACCTTGGAGAGAGCCCTTGACTGTCTCCAACCTCCTCCACTTTCCCCTAGAGTGGCTATGTTAAAGTTCAAGTAAGATACAACTTTGTCAACCAGAGAACCTCAGTAATATTTATTAGATCAAGATGTTTCTGAAAAGGATATATTCTTTAGTTAACTGGGTGTCCCCAAAACCTAGCACAGGGCTTGGCCCTCAAATTGCTTGCTGGATAAGTGAAGCTTCTAATAAGCCCCAGCAATGAACCTTGGGGAATTCTGAACTTTCTACTGTTACAACCTGGAAAAGACACCCCATTTTCTACCAAAGAGAAGCAAAAAGGCCTCAGAGCTGCCGTGTAATGGCCACATTGTCTCCATTTTCCAGAAGTTGCAAACTATAGGAGTCTGTCCAGGTTTCCAGTCAAGACTCTGACTATAGGTCCCCTGGAACATTTGGCTTCAGAGTGGTTTAAAGTGTTAGAGTCAGCATCCTCAGCTGGGGAGAGAGCAAGCTCTAACAGGGAGCAGGGATCACCTTTCTGCCCACTACAGGTTCTTTTCCAGAAAGGAAAGAATGGACCACCTCAAGCAGTAGCTCCTGATTCTCACATTCTGAGAAACCGCCACATTATCTGCCTCCTGAATTGAAACTGGGGCCAAGAGTAAAAATAAGAAGAAGGTGGAACTGTGTTTGGAACTAACACTGTTAAAGTTAATAACATTAGAATTATTTCTTGGAACAATGATTTCTCAAGATGGGGCATGAAGGATGGCTGGAGAGTGGAAAATGACTTCACTGGGAAGGTTTCTGCCTAGTTTGCAAAAGATAAAGCTTGCCTTTGTTATTCTCCTGGATTCTGTTCCCATACCTCTGAAATATAAAGGCTTCCAGGCATGACATCCTAGTAAAATACTATTGTTCCTAGGGTTTGCTACTGAAAGGGCTATTCACATGGAAACCTCTCCCAGGCCAGGCTTCTGTTGGCCACTGATTATTTATAAACTGGTTTAACATGCAGCCCACCTTGGAAGTTTGGACAAACAAGTCTAGGTGGTTAGCACTGCACCATCTCTGCCTAGTCCCACTTTGCCAGCTCACTGCTAATTAAAAGCCAGACTCCAACCTTCCTTCATTCCACAAATGTGTTTTGAGTGTTTATCACATACTGGTGGTGGGGCTCTAGCTGGAAGCAAGCAAAACAAACACCAATTAGAGTGGAAATCCATGAAAGAAAAAGGCTATTCCTTGTTTTAGAAAAAAGGAGTCACAAACAGAAAGTTCTTTCCAGCAATGTGAAAAAGGAATCACAATTTGGAATCACTGGTCAAGATGTGGGATTGCTGGAGATGAAGATGTGTTAAGAACCAAATGGAGGAGGCTTTGAGAAGGAAAGCACCTCCAATAAAAAAAAGTCCTAGAATGTGATTTGCATCTCCCCACTTCCTCTAAGTCACACATGATGTACTTTGAAACCAGCCTTCACTCACCCTACAACCTGGTTTTATTTTAGCTCACTTGAGCCCTGGTTTCTGGTAGGGGGCACTGTAATTGGGGTGGGTTACAGGATGAAACCCTCATGACAGACAGAGCAGTTTTCTCTCCAAGATGAAAAGGACTTTATGTTTAGTCCTCCATCCAAGCAGGGAAAATGCCTCTGGGAACCCAGGTCTGTGGAGCTGGCTCAATAGAGGGACGTGGATTTATAGGCAGACAGCGCTGTATAGTGAGGGAAAAGTGGTTGATGTCATTTTATAGGAGTTGTTATGTTAAGATGTTGCAGTATCAATTTCCTAGATTGTGACTTTTAATCATGTGCACCTTCTTCCCAGGTGAGTTCTCACTCTCTCAGGTTAAAGCCTTCCTGAAGAGTTTAACTTTAGGGCAGCTTCCTTCTCTGATGCTATTTTCTTATCTGCCAAATGAGAATGATCATCATTATCATCATCATAGTAATAATACTTGAGATGATTACGAGGCTACAAGAAAAGAGGACGACAGGAGTGAAGATGTACATCTTGGTATTTATAAAATCAGAATATTCTTCTTTTCCTCACTGAAACATAAGGATTTACACCAGAGCAAGTTATGAAAGGGATGAATAATATTTTACAAACATTAAGTTAAAAAAAAAATCGCAAATTCACTGGATTCTCACCTCCTCTCTGGTGCTTGGAGAACTTGACCAGGTTAGGGGAAAGTTAGCCGGCCAAGGCAACGCTACTGCATACCGCCTTCCTCCCCACTCTCCTCACACCCACCTAGGACAAGGCAGAAAGGGTGGGAAGAGGAACACAGCTCAGCATTTATTTTTGGATCCAGCTCACTAAAAATACCTTGGCTTTCCTGTTTGATGACTCTCTCTTTTGACCTGAATGAATTGCGGGACCCAGCAGGACGCCCCACCCTCTGCTCGTTGTCCTTTAAAGAAGAAGGGTGTGGAGACGGATTCCTGCCGCCGCTCAAGGGACAGATGTGAGGCCGCCGCCGCACTGACGTCAGGGCCGCGCTCTCTCGGCTGCAGCCTCCGGCCCAGCGGAGGCCGCCCAAACGGAGGAGGGAGCCGAGCGCTGTGATTGGTTGGCCAAGTGCGAGCGCCCGCACGGATTGGCTGGCAAGGTTTTAGAGGGAGTCCCACTCTCCAATTAAAGGGCCCCGCCGCGCCCCGCGGCGCGCAGAGCTCCCTCTAGGCCCGCGAACCTGGCCATTCAGCCACCGCTGTCCCCGCTGCGCTCCCTCGCGCCTCTGCCTGAGAAGCTAGCGCTGCTTTTCCAGCCCAGAAGAAAATGGCAAAGGTGGCTAAGGACCTAAACCCAGGCGTTCAGAAGGTGAGCTGTGATCTGTCTGTACTTATCCAGATTCTTTCTTATCCCTGTTACCTTCTCCCATGTGTTCGCGGAGACTTACCTAAAAGAAGAAAACTTCTTAAATTAAAAGTCTTCACAGAAAACAAAAAAGTTGAGACTACTTGTTTGAACCAATAGGCACACCCCCAAAAATTTACTTAAAGGCCATTGTGTATTTGAAAAGGATCTTAGGTCTTTGGTGATGCTAATTAAAATTTAAATAAGTAAAACCTTTTTTAAAAGTGATAATCCTATGGTCTGTAGGGGAAAAACTGCCCTTTCCCAATCTTTTTCCCCTCTCGTGATTGGGGGTTGGTGCGAGGTGTGGCGGTGAGGAGGACGTGTAATTTTTACTCACAAGAAATTTTCTCCTTGTGCTGTCATCCTAGTGTTTTGTGTTACACACACACACACACACACACACACACACACACACGTTTCTTCATTAGCTGACATTGGCAATGGCAGCAGTTCCAGGACAGGGAAACTAATTTCTGTCCCTAGGGTCTGCACGTTTTTCTTTCAAAAAGAGCTAGCTGGGGCCCAAAGGAGCAAGGGTGAATTACCGAGGGGCCTGCAGCTATGCCTGCAGCACCAACACCCACCGGTTACTTCCCTGAATGCTGTTGGGAGAGGGTACAGGCCAGAGACAAAGGACATGTGAACTGGAAGAGAGCAAAGTGACAGCCTAGGCCAGTGGAGAAACTGAGGCCCAGGGCCACAGAGAATTGGTTACATCAGGCAGCAGAGCATAAGGAAAGCCTTAAACATTGAAATGCTGGCCCTGACACTTCTTAGCTGCACTATAGTGACCAAGTCACTTTTCTGAGCTCTTTTCCTTGTCTCCAATGTGGGGATGATAGTCCCATCACAGCAGTAATAACAGCGATGGTACATTGTGGGTTAGTTTCCCAAAGCAGTATTTAAAAAAAAAAAAAAAGATCTAATTGGCTTTATTGAAAGATTCATGAATCAGGCATCCTATCTATTAAATAGAGAGTTCCAAATCAGTCATTTTAAAACTCTGATTTCAGGGGATTTGGTTTTGCAGGGCAAAGTCTTCCTTAGACATCTAACATTACCTGTAGGGTAGAAATGAGAAGGGGAAAAAAAAGAAACTGTTGTCAGAATTAAAATAAAATGCAAACCAGCCACTTAGGGGCGCAGCATTCATGCATCTTATTTATAGCTGCGCCATTGCACCACTGATCTTCCCCAGACTCCCACACAGAGTCCAGAGGACCCTTCTGAATGTGTATACCAAGTCAGACTTCCTCAGGACATCTCTGGAATGTACCATGCCCCCTTACATTTGCCAGACTATTTGCAGAATCAGGTCATCTCTCTTTCTATGGAATTCTCATAACACTTTAAACCATGGTAAGATACATATTAATTTCTACCTAGTAGTGAGTTAAGCATGCACTGCTCTTATTTCTCTACACTCTTTCCAAACTCCTTGAGGACAAACCTTCCTTGCTTATCTCTGTTCCAAGACAATATGCCATCCACATAAGACACCACAAGTGAACCCCCTAATATCCATCCAGCCAAGACCAGAACATTCATGGACAGTACATTTTGTGCATTGTTGTTTTTTAATTTGTTGTAGCACCAGGATATTTGTGTCTGAACTTACTCCCCAAATTCAGTTAAAGTAAAAAGTTCAGGGCTAAAGAGGAAGAGTCTCGCTATCCTCTGGAAAATCAGATGATTTGGGGTGGTTTTAGCACAAGCTGGCTGTTGTATGGGTTGAGGCGAGGTACACGGAAAACCCCCTCAATGAAAGCCTAAGCCACCACCTGGAGGAAGCCTTGTTTCATTTTGTTTGCTTTTGTAATTTGTTTTATTATTATTTTTCTTATTATTATTATTATTATTAAAGTATAGTTAACCTATGGTGTTCTATTAGTTTCAGGTGTACAACATAGTGATTCTACATTTATATACCTTATGATGTGCTCTCTGTGATAAGTCTAGTAGCCATCTGTCACCATACAAAGTTATTACAATATTCTTGACAGTATTCCTATCTTGTTTTTATTTTTCTTTGCATAGGAGAGTGTGATGAAATGAGTTAGAGATGGAACATGTTCTCCTTGTTTCCTCTAGTGCCAACTTCCTTGGCCTGCAAGGGGTTTATTTTTTCATTTAGATCCAATTACAGGCTTAGAGAAAGAATGTGGTGGGTAGAGATGAAAGGGCAGATATTTTTTACCTCTTGGGACTATGATAATCAGGAGGAAGATCACCACTTTGTAGCTTAATCAAGGCCTTCAACTCAAAAAGTTGAGAGAAGGGAAAGGAGTGGGGAAGAAGCTCTCCCTGCTGAGGGTTACAGCAATGATTAAACACTTTGCCATATCAACAACATGCTGAAAATCTTTTATTGCATATTTACGTTTTAAATCTGCAACAATAGGGGTTTTATAACATTTGGCTTCAGGATGCATAATCACACTTAGACATTTCCAAAAGATTTCATGGACTCTTAAAGCTACAAGGACCTATTTACAAAATGAGAAATGGTTTTAAATGGCATACAAGCTGTCTCCACTGCCCTGCCCCCAAGAGGAGGGGGGTGCGAGGAATTCCCACAGCTGGAAAGTCATGAAAAGGTCTTCAAGAGAGAACATAAAATCTAAAAACTGGAGTAGTCTGAGGGGTCATCTAACCAATCCCAGACAGACTAAGGGACTTACCATAGATCACATACATAGTTAGTGGCAGAGCTTAAAAACTGTTCCCTACCTCCTCTCATCTATGCTAAGTCAAATGCTCCCATTGGGTGGATGCTCTTAAGTTACCATTTGTTTTTCTACTGGGAAAGAGGTTTCCCGGCACAGAGAATTCCCTGAGATTAATGAAATAAATAGCCAACATTCCTTGGGGGAAAAAAAAGGCCTTGAAAGCCAAATGCTATTTCTCTTAGTGGAATCAATAATTATTATGGATTTGTTCTTCTGTTGTTTATTAGGTGTATTTAAGAATACTGGTTACTAGTATTCTTGTAATCAGATCTGGCTTCAAATTCCAGCACTACCCCTTACTAGCTGTATGCTCTTGGACAAACTAATTAACATCTGTGCCCTCAGCTGAAAATTGAGGAGACAGTAGCAGCATCTACCTCCCAAAGTAGCTGTGATCATTAAACGAGATGATATATATAAAGGAGTTCAGCTCATGAGCTCTCAAATAGAGTTAGCCATTATTATTGTGGGTGGTGGTGGTATATTTAGATAGGTGTGTGAATGCTGAAAAGAGTCTTTGGTGAGTGAAAGACACATTTTTCTTTATGACCATCCCACCTGAAGAGCAACTAATTTTCATTCAACTGAACCAAAGTCTGTTGCTCAGCCTTGATAAGCTAGGACAATGAGTAATAATCATGTCTTTATTCTATCCTAACAGATAAAAAAATCTGCTTCCACAGAACAGAGATTACTAGTCACTGAACATTTCACTCTAGAGTCATAGAATTTTAGGCCTAGAAGGGGATGTGGAGCTCTTTTCACTTCTTAGTTAAGGAAACTGAGGCCCAGAGGGGTCAAGCACCTCACCTGAGATTGCTTAGAGGGTGTGCTGAAGGCCTTTAGACTCTGCAAGAATACAAGGCCTTTGGCTGCCAAGAAGCTATTTGAAGGTATTTAGAAAGGACTAGAACAAAAAGATCTAAGAGCATGTTCACTGTTGACTGAGTATGTGCCAGTGGACTGGCTCCAAAGGGTTCTATTTTTCACCCCTCAGCACAATATCGGAGGAGCATTAAATGATAGTTCTTCTAAGTGCATTCATTGCCAGGTTCAGCTGGGTGTCTCCCACTTCCCTCTCCACATCACATCCCTCTTGGCTTTCCTGTCCTTCAGCTTTCTCCTCCCATCTGTACTCAGCCCTTCCTGCTTTCACCTCCAGTTCCTGCAGGCACATTGCCTGGGCAAGCCTATCCAATGTAAACACAGCTCCTCAAGAATTGTCGTTGGCTCCCTCAATTTTAAAAATATATTAAGCTGTCACTTAAATACTTTAATAGCCAAGGCACTGGAGACATGCCCATAGGTGTATATAAGCAACTTGGCCCAAAAGAAAGCCTTATTTTAAAAAAAAAGAAAAGAAAAGAAATTATCCAAGTCTTTCTTAAAGGATGTCCAAAAACAGATACTGAAGCCATTACTTCGTAATTGCAAATGCTTGTCATATTGTGCAGAGCTGTCTGAATATGTGGGGTTGGGGGCTAATGATTGACTTTCACCAGTGCATACACCATGTGTGGTGGTGAGAGGCAAGGAAAGGCTTAATCAGAGAGCATCTCTCGGCTTTAATTTAAGCCATCTCAGCTCCAAGACTTTCTTGCCCAGAGCTTGCAGCAGTTCTACAAGTAGGACAGACAAGTTTGGGGAAAGACAAAAGGGAGGAAGGAAAGACACCTCAATTCACACAGGGAACTTTGACATTTTCTCACATTTTATCTCCTTTAGCCTTAAGGCTACCATGAAGAAAGATTAGTGTCCTTTTTACATGAGTAAATTAAGTCTGAGGGTTTAAATGACTTGCCTAAGATCATATGATGGCAGGTTAGGAACACAAAACCAGTATTCTGATTCCAAAACTTAAGCTCTTTTCACTACAAGAAAAAACAAGGCTTTCATTAGAAGTGGAAGTCTGGCGAAGAGGGACTATGGCTATTACTATGAGCTTCACAGAGATCAAAGTCTCTGTTCAATTCAGGAACTGCCTAGCATTTACCAGATGTTACCAGGCATCTGTACCTCTCTGATATCTTTCGGTCACTAACAGGTTCATACTGCCACCCATGCTGTCAGAACCATTCCCCATGTATAGAACAAGGGCGTTCTAGATTTCTGGTTCCTGGTTTTCTAGAAGATTGATAGAACTCTCTATGGAGGAAATTGATAGACAATCTAATGAATCATACCATATTATCCTGAAATTACTGAAGAAGCAGTAACACTTGACAAAAAAAAAAAATCTTAGAGATCCCAGACCAGAGCTTCCAGGAAATTCTAGCCTGGGGATAAACTTGTATTTCTCCATGCCTGGTCAGGCTGACTCCTGGTTTACCCAACAGCATGTGAATCCGGACTGAGCAAAACACAGCCCAGGCACCCATCAGGATATTCTTTAAAAGGAAATAAGATTGTTGAAGGAGCAGAAACCAAAGACTCCATTTGGCAAGTCACTCCTTAAGGATAAAGGAGCACTGGGATCCAGCCCATGGTGGCTGTTTCAAATCCACATGATTTGTTTATGGATTTTTCCCCCTTCCTCCTGTTTTAAAACATGGGCTCCCTTGTAAAATCTAATATTGAAGAAAATAAACCACTATATAAAAGAGCTGAGCAGAATCTTGTGATCTGCTTAGTCAATCCTTTCATGCTACAGATGGGACTTGGGGAGAGATGGCAGATCCAAAATTTACACATGACGTAACTGAAAGGTGCATTGACTCACAGCATCTTTCATGAGTGAAAGAAAAAAGTATCTTCTATATTTATCATTTTCATGCTCAGAATACTCTGATTTCTTGTCAACTTTGTACCCTAAAACTTCAGAAGGACAAGCAAACATTTCAGCTATGAACTTAGCTTTGGCCACAAGGTTTGGAGGCCATTTTGAGGTGTGGTTAATCACAAGACTTTTGCAAGCATGGGCATCTAGATGTGACCCATAGTTCTGCTGTTTGCTATGTCTGCAACCTTTGCCAAGTCATTTATCTGGACCTTTGGTTCCTCATTTGAGAAAGAAGAGTTAATAATAGTTCTACATTTAAATAATAGTTGATAAGATGAAGCACGTAAAGTCCCTGGATACATAGTAAGTGCCCCCAAAATATTTCCTCCTGCTATTATTGATATCCCTTTTCATCAGCACAGTGCAGAAATCTCATAGGTAATTGAGTGCTGGAACATAGAAGACCAAGTTTAGTTTACCTACATCACATGTGGTTCTAAGATATCAGATTGCAGGACCTTCTCTTTGTAGCTAAACTTAGACCTAGTCATAAATATACTCAGGCCACATCATATGCAAAATTATGACAATGGCAACAATTTGTCCCGGGTGTCTAGTTTCCACACTTCTAAAAGGCAGCCCTCCCCTTGTGTGGGGAGGCAACCAGCCATTAGCCTTTAGCTGTGTGATCTTACACGGGCACTTACAGTCACCAAGCCTTGGATATCTTACTTATAAGACAGGATAATAGTCACTCATTTCTTCATTTAGCAAATATTTATTTAGCACTTATTATGTTTTGACTGCTGAATACAAGAGGGTGAATAAGAATATTTTGATCCTTGCCATGTAAACTTGAGTCTGGTGGAATTCATTTCTCATAAAGATGGGAGAAAGGCAGAATAACGTCACTGTTCTATGACATTATTCTTTATCTTCCTTGACCTCCCTCACCACACACAACATACACTCTTCTTTCTCCTCTTTTGCCACCTACCCTCAGATTTCCCAGCACTGCACACCTCTGAGCAACACCCTGACCCCAGTCATCTCTACAGTTTAAGGATGGAATGAGTATAATAATTCTTCTCCAGTTTTTGCATTTTAAACAGAACATTGGGTGAAGAGATATCTGAGGCAACAGGTATTGGCCACTGGCAGCTCTCAGGTACCACAGATAACCAGTGGCCCCTTCTGCCTCTCGCAGACCTGTAATGGTGGATGAGTGTCTGTGTTTGCTTTATGTCTTCAGAGGCTCTGTTCTTTGTGGTGTTGGTGTCAGAGGCACCAAAGGGCAAGAGCGTGGGGAAAGGGCTCTTGGACAACTAACATCCCGTAAGAAACCTGCCTTAAGAAGACAGCATCTATTGGGGCTGTGTAACTAAGTGACATTTCCAGGTACTGATTCATGAGGCTGACCACTGAGATGACTGACTTAATTCATCTGTTGGCTAGAAGAGGTGGAGGGAATATGGAGTCCAGCCCTGCCCTCATCCTGGAAGAGATCTCCTTACCTGCCAAGGCAGGCCTGTGCTCCCCACTCCAGCCCTGGTTCTGTGGGTGGTGTCCTTGTTAAAGGGATCTGGCCCTAATAGGGGGAGGAGTCAGCATTTGGGGCTTCTTGCTTTAGAGGAAGTCTGGGAAAGAGTTTTCTGTTTTGTTTTGTTTTGTTTTTTAATCTTGCTAGTAGATAGAGGAGAGTTTTTAACAAGAGATCTGTGGATAGATTCGAAGGTATCAAGAAATGTAAATGCATCTTTATATCCTATAACTAAAATTCAGTATTTCATTCACTTACGAGTGAAGACAAAAGCCCTGGCAGTTTAGCAGCCTCTGTGCCTTTGTTAAAAAATCAAATATAGCTATTTTACATGATATTCACATTGGAAAAAGAGTTTAATTACAGGCCCTGTGCTGTTGATACCAATGGAATTCTGATATTTTCATAATCTATTTCAGCTATGGTAGATGCCCAATGTACCACTTATACTCATTCCTGTTCTGAAATAGTAATTAGATCCACTGCTAGATCCTATTAATTAACTTAATAAAGGCTCATATGTTGCCAATCACAGAGTTGTTTTTATATATTGATACCATTTCAGTATATCAGTTTCTTTTGTAATTCTATGTATTATATGCATTTAAAACATTGTTCTGAGAAAGGATGCTTTCATGTCAGATAGCCAAATATATTAAGATTGCCATTGAAATAAAGCTTTAACAGTGTCACACACACACACACAAATATACACATGTAAATATAAACACACATACACATGCACAACTATAGTGAATTGAGGTCTGAGGGTTTTGGACTAGACAGTTCGAATCCCAGCTCTGCCACATGTTTCTGATTACTTTGGATACGTCACATTAGCTATGAGCCTCAATTTCTTAATCAATAAAATAGACCTAAAGGTTGTGGTCCTCACGACAATAATCTATTAAAGTTCTTAATGCAGTTTACCTGTGCCTTGATTTACACAGATTATCCATTCCACGTGACTTTTTTATACAGAAGAAAACCACATTAAAAAAAAAATCTACCAGTATAAAAAAATATTAATGAAATAGGCCAATAAAGTCATAAAAATATTTATTTCATGTTTTCACAAAAAAATGCTAATGAAAATTCAGAAAAACTAAATGAAATTTCATTCACTGTCGGTGTCTGTACTGTAATCTAAAGCAATCAACCTCTTTTTAAGTCACTATCTTCATTGCTCAAAATATTTGAAAGTACTACTCTAGTTTCATTATTTATGTTTATGTTTTTGGATAATCTTTTTCCAATCCCATCTTTTGCTAAGTTTTCATAATTTTTTTGATATTCACTGCCACATTTTAAAAAACCTTTTTGAAATTTTAAGGCTTGTTGGATGTTTAGATCAATATCTAGAACTGCAGTTTCATTTTGTGGCCAATTGAAGAGCTTTATAAATATTTTCTACAGCAAATGAAATTGGTTCAAGGTCAGTACTGTATTCATTGGTAGGATGGACTTCAGATATTAAGTGAATTAATTCATTATCAATTAATTCATGATTAACCAGTAATTTATTAATGTCATCTGCATTCAAATTGTCAGAGCTGCCTTCGTGAAGTTCGTTTAATAAATTAATAATGTCAGTTAATCCTCCTTCAGTTTTTGGAAACTTATTCTCTGGTACAACCACTTCTGTCCATATTGCTTTCCAGCAAGCATTTAAAGTTGATGGCTCACTCAAAGCTAAAGCAATATTCTTGATGCAACATAAAATTATGTATTTATTCCAGGCTTCTGTAATTGTAAGTGATTCATTATTTTCAAGTTTTTTAAAAATATTAAAACTCCATTTAATGTACTAATTAATCTTAAGGATGGAAATAATGCCTGATCTAAAGATTATATCAAGGAAATTGTATTTAGTGAAAAACATACAACTTTTATATTTGGGTGTGCTAAATTGTGGGGATGACCAGGTGTATATTGAAAAGTAAAAGTATTTTAAAAGAAAGACATTTTTCCTTCATATAATTTTTAGCTTCTACAGCAAAACATTTGTAAAACTAATCCCGAAAAACGTCAGTAGTCACCCAGGCTCTTCTATTTGTCCTCCAATGAACGGGAAGATCATTAATTATGTGTTAGTAAGTATTAGTTCTTTGTACGTTGCTGAGTTAAGCTATTGTTTTTTTTATAAAGAGTAATCACCAATAATAGAAATAAAAAAAAAGAAAACTATAAAATGAGACCACGTAAATGGAAATCACATATAGAAAGTCTGCGTGAATAGGGGGAATATTTACCAAATGTAAAAAAAACTCACGTGAAAAAATTACTGCGTAAATCAAGGAACAAGTATACTTGACAAATAATGAATGCGTTAAATGAGGTATCGTTACTATTAAAAGAGCTAATGACAATGAAATTAATGAGAATAAAAATATTATTTTGATGAAACTATTTTCTACCTCTGATTTGGCCAACTTTAAAATTTTATTTTGTGCAAATATAAGCAATTATTACATACCAAGGACTGAATTGGGAAGTGGAGAATAGGAAAGGAATCCCAGAGGCTGATGGATTCAGAAAAGGAACACCCAGTTCATCCATCAAAGATCACATTAGTGTCCAATGACCTTGAACATGGGGCTGAGGGAGATCAGAAGAGGAAGTACTTAACCTTACCTGTCGAGGTCAGGGAATGCTTACAGAAGAGGTGACATTTGAGCTGAGTGTTGAAAGATGAGGATAAATGAGCTATTAGGATTGGATTGCAGTCCAATTTTATGCCTTCCAAGTCTGACACCCATATATTCCATCTTATTTAACTTCTAATTTGGGGAATATGATTCATGTTAAACTGTGGAGAAATACATTCTTCTGTATCCACCATCCATGATGTACATCTTTTATTTTCTGATCTAAGAACTTGTTCCTTTTGGCTCTCAACCAGAACCCTTTGGTACGGTAGGATAGGAGGGCCTGCCAAGCTGGCATGCAGAAAACTTCTCGTGGCAGTGGCTTGAGACTCCCCTAAGCCTAGCAAACCCAGCCCCACTGAGTTTAAATTTTTGCAGGAAGATAAAGGTTCATGTTGTGACAGAAGAAAATAAAGGATAACTGAGGATATGCAATATATATAGAAAGCAAGGAACACACATGACACCTGCGAGATTCAGCACTCTGAATCTCTGTGAGCAGAACATAAATACATTTCAAAGTGCACTCACCTTTAAACTCTGAAGTCATTTAAATGGTCAGTAGAGGAAGACAAATCCAAGATAGGATTCCCCAGTGAACTGTGAGGGAAAAAATTAGCCTTTGAAATAGGGGGACTTGATTAACAAGATCTAGAATCTTGTGGCCAAGCAATTCAGATTTCTGACTTGGTCTCTAAATGTGGGTTGCTCCTTTCCATGTTTTAGGTCAGATGATGCATCAAAATGAAAAATACATGGTTTGAATATCAAAATGCCACTGAGATGATTGTTCTTGATTTTTGTCAGTTACATATGGTATGTTAACCAGGAAAAAAAAAAAAGATTCCAGGTGATTCCCTGCCAATTAACTGAAAAAATGAAATCATGATCATCCCTGTGTTTGCAAGGATCTGAATAAGAGGCAAGGTTTGATGGAAAAGCTGTTTCCTCAAGTCTCTTGTTCTACATAGCCAATAAGCCCAAACAGCCTATGTGGAGAACATTCCCTGTAAGAAGATTCACATTAATTAGGATGACTGTTGTCACCCTTTCTGTACTTTTGCTGGGACAATCACAAGGGAAATCATCATATACCTATTCAGCTGATACTTGCACTGTATATTTCAGCAATTAGAATTAATTTTTAGGAGGTGAAATAGGTCTTAGAGATTCTCTAGGTCAACTTCTTTATTTAACGGACAAGGAAATATATCTAGCAGGTTAAGTGACTTGCTCAAGGTCACAGAGCTTATTAGGAAAAAAGCATTACACTTTCTGGTGGGTCCTCTTTCTTTGCTATAATATTCTGCTTCCCCCACACTGATCTGTCACTCATTCACTGTCCATCCATCTTATTCTTCACATGCATGCTGAACAGCCTTCTCCATGGGCCAAAGTCCTATCCATTTCTCACTTCTCTACTCTATGAAGCTGTCAGTGCAGACCAAGTTCTTTCTCCTCTGAACTCTAGCATGGACTTACTCTTATACTGAACAAACATTTCATTTTCTGAATGGCCCTGGAATATGTGCAATCACTGTCTTGCTCACTTAACTCCTGTACCATAATATTATGTTGGTGTCTAAGTTCTCCATTTTATAAGCTCCTTGAGGGCAGGGACCATGACTTAGTTCCTTTGTACCACCCTCTACCCTGCCCCCAGGCATACTTTGAGGGTTTAACAATGTTAATAGATGGAAAAGGAAATTGAATGAAATAAGGATATAGGAGAGAGAAAAGATATCAAAGAAGTAAGAGCAACTATTTCTCCTTCCTGGTAGAGACAAAGAATCCTGCAGGGATAGAAAGGGTTACAAGAATATGAGGATAGAGGATATGAGACAGACACGGAATAGAGTAGGTACGACCATTAACCTCCTCCAGTGCCTACACGTGTTGTTTAATCTAACACTTTCTGATTTATGGACTGAAATCAGAACTAGCTAGGTAGGAGTGGGGCCAAAGGAGTGGTAGAGATCCTCCTTGGTAGTATTTAAGAAGGATCTTAAGATGAGAAAGAAATGAAAGTGAGAGGGTTGGAGAAGGCTTTATTTCAAAGCAAACCCTGAATATTTAATGTCTGCTTCCAAGTTTATTATCCTCCTTCAAACTTGTCTCCAAAAGGATTGACTTTAGGATGGTGGATGAGCCAAGCCTTGACTTGTTTTCTTCCTTCAAACAACTAACATGAACCTTCATCCGAACCTTGAAGCCCTGTTTCTGACTGGAAGTCTCTTGAGAACAAACTCCAATAGTTTCTGTGTCTGGGGAGGCAGTTGGCTTAGATCTCTAGACAACAGCAGCCACATCTCAGGAGAGTTGGCCCTCCTGAGAGTCAAGAGCCAGCAAGACAGCTGAAAATTGGCTGAAATTTAGTCCAAACCACTCATAGCTCAGACCGATATCTACTTTAAGTTTCTAGTCCTTGATGAATATTTATACCAAAATAGGGCCAATGGAAAAGTTTCATCTGTGTGGATTTTAAGAGTTTTGCCTTTCCTCAGCCACGTTGACCAAACTCAGGAAAGCAGTGGAATCATTGCCAAGTACATGCTCTTTGAAGTGCAAGAAATTCTGAGAAGGCCCTGGACCCCATCATATTTCTTCTTATACTGAAGACTTAGAGTTGGCACATTTTTAAAAAAATGCTTAATATCAACACCTCTCAGTGCTCTGTAATTTTAGCCAAGACCTTGACACTGAGCTGACCGCAAATACGCTTTTGAAATAGTGAATGATAAGTCTGTGCAAAGTTTTGCTGGAGGAAATTGCTTTGCTGGTTGATACTTTTCCCCCATCTTTTAAAAATCACAAATGGTACAATTAATCATTTTAATTCTGCTCTTTACTTTGCTAGTACAGAAATGCTCCCACATTTTCTCCTCAGTTTTATTAGTCATTCCATACTCCTGAGAACCAAAACTCCAGAAACTTCAGCTATGTTCTGCCCTTGATATGAGGGGCAAAAATAGTTTTTTCCTAATGTTTACACCAATCCCATTTTA
Organism: Macroglossus sobrinus; assembly: GCA_004027375.1. Taxonomy (NCBI): domain Eukaryota; kingdom Metazoa; phylum Chordata; class Mammalia; order Chiroptera; family Pteropodidae; genus Macroglossus; species Macroglossus sobrinus. Next base: position 194,207 of record PVKZ01001194.1, on the reverse strand, counting down.
CAGATGAGTAAATCAAGATTCAGAGGGATTAAGTAAATTGCTGTGATGGATATGAATTAAATGTAAGAAATTCAATTCAAAGCTGCACACTAGTCTGTCTGTACCATTTCCCATCTATTACCTAACGGTTCCAAAAGGATGGGCTATGGACATATTGGTCGAAAGATGAATTTACTTGGTACGTAGACATGCATTAATGACATTGAACATTCATTAATGACATTAGAATCTTTTTCCCTTTTCAGTTCTTTTCTCCCCCTGATTATGTGAAGGAGCAAGTCTCAACTGGTCATAAAATGTCTTTAACACCTAAACAGTAACCCAACTTCACTTTAAACTGATAGAGAGTAGTCCTCAGGCTCAGAGCTTTTAGAAGGCAATCATATTAGTTAGAATTTAATAATGTTGTTATACATTTATTATATTTTTTATGGTTACCTTATATTTTTATACATTTTAGGGTTAACGTTTTTTTCAAGAAATAAGATTTTAAAATGATTTATTTAAAGAGAAATTATAAGTAATTACACAGATGGCATATTAAGGATAAAATTAATGAAAGAGGAGCAGGGAGTCCCATAAATATCTAATATTTGATAATCCTGATCTCTATAGAACATCACAGTTTTCAAAACATCTCATATGCATCATCATATTTGATTCTCACAACAACCCCATGAACCTGGTAGAGATTATTACACATTTTAAAGATGAAAAAAAATCAAGATTCAGAGAGCAGAAACTGCTGACCAGGGTCACACAGATAGTGAAAAAAGGGGCCAGAACTCAACTTCAGCTCCTCAAGCTCCAACATGGACAGTGCTCCCCCAACACTGCCAGCAAATCATGTCAAGGGCAGGAGCAGATAAAGGGATATTCCAAAGCAATGAGCCAAGATCAGAAATGCTATGGTAGTCTGCAGAACCTAATAACTCTCACGAATTGGGCTGAGTTTTCATAATTTCTAGTGCTTGTATATATTCTGTTTCATGGACAGCCTGCAGTTGTTACATTGTGAGTTTCTCTATGGAAGTCTGGTTTTCTCTAATGAGTCAGAAGGTTTTGAAACTGGCTCTCCTATCAGGGAAACATCAATTTCTGGGGTACACCATGAAAGGGATGACACAAACTAGAAACAGGCCCCTCATTTGAGGAAAAGTCGGGTTCTGCTCAATAAGAAGAGCTTTCTTTCCAAACTTCTTGCTTTGGGCTGTTGACTGGAATTCAGACCATGGTCTAGGTGACTATGTGAGCAAGGATACCATAAACCAGTGGGTATGGGTGGCAAAGAATATGGGTTGGCAGTTCTATAGGTCTATATGTGAAGAGATTCCAGGAGCTGGAAACATTCCTGGAGACACAGCTGAGGTTTAGAGGAAATGGTTGAAGCCATTTGAGTACATTTATACATAAGAGAAGAATGTGTTGAGAATGAAGAGCAGACAAGCTAGTGCTAGAACTTTGGAAGGAAGAGCCATTGCCTGGGCTGGACAAAGGGGTTAGATGACGAGGGGAGGCTAGAATCCTGGATGTCAGAGGAAATTAAGGTAGTTCTTTTCTCTTCCAACCCCTGCAGGCATCAGCCTCAGATGTAGACTATCTAGTATGTGTTAGCTTTTAATGGGCCAAGAATATTGGTCAAGGCAAAAAAGGAAAGTGTTATAAAAGAAGAAATGATTATCATAGAAATGATACTATGATAGGAGCTACTATGTGCAAGGCATTATTTCAGTTACTGGTGATAGAGCAGTGAACTAGACATGCAGGACCGTGCCCCCATAGAATTTATAGTGCAGCAGAAAAGAATGACATTCAAGAGTCATGTCTATGATTAAATAATTACAATCTTGTACTAAGAAGTACAAGGTAGAGAGTTTTCTAAGATAGTGTAGTAAGGGTACCTGAAGGATGAATAGAAGTTTATCAGGTGAAGGGAGAAAGAATTGGTCCAGGCAGAGGGAAATACTTGTAGGCAGACTCAAAGGTATGCGGGAGTTGGGCATTTTTCCTGGGGTTAAATGAATAATTCGAAATTTACTTAAGAGAGAATTTTTTGGAAAAGAATATGGCTTCTATAGTTAGGATTTTACATTTTAATTGTGTTAGATGAGCTTCAAAGGTGAGACCTTGAAAGTGAATAATTTGCGAAGCGATTGACCATCAGCTAATTTCCATGTCATAAAACTGGGCTTAGAAAAACTTGACCTAAATATACTTTAAGGTGTTTTTATTTCTAAGAATCTATGATTTTCATGTGTCAGATTTTCTTAAATGCATGATTTAACTATATAAAGTATATACAACTAGTGCATATGTAGGGGGAAACTAAAGGAAGGAATGAAATATTTGAAAGTGTATTTAATGTTAGTTTTAAAAATATATGATAGCTAAAAAGAGAGGACGGAAATCATTTATAAGAAGGATACTTGTTTTAACCCCCCAAAAAAAGTCTTGTTAAAGGCATTACACTAAAATACAAGTGTTTTTTTTTTTTAACATTAAGGCACCAATGTTGGATGAAGAAAGTTTTGTATGTGTGTTTGAATGCTTCTATTGTCATATAAGTTAACCTAAGAATTTGGAGCTGAGTTTCACAGCAGGATCATTTACATAAGCAAAGACTCCAGACTTTTAATAACTGCTGTACATTTGCACAGCACATTCCCTTTTGATATTAAGATTCAGGTAGGCAAGATTAAAAATTCTTCAACTTGGTTTGCTAAGTCTCTCTCATTTCCAAAATTATTCCAATAAAGGTGTGTCATCCTTGGAAAGATCAGTAATGCTACAAGTTAAGAATTCAGACACACACACACACACACACACACACAGACACACCACATACAAACAGACCAAATTTTAGGAAGATGGTCTTAAGACAACAGACTGCTAAAATCAAGAGAGTCTTATAAAATGGGGGAGGTGCAAAAAGGATGTTTGCCAGCCTCAAGCTTACAGTTTTCTATTTGAGTCTATTAAAAGCTGAAACCTAAGAACCATGAAGCCAATTAGATTTTAATTTCCAAGTGTAACTTGAAGATATTAGGCCTGGAGACACCAACAGCTTGTTCTCATTTTGGAAGTGGGGAGTGGGGAGTAGTGAGTCTTTATAAGGACTTTAAATTTTCATTTATCTTGAAGTCCCCCAAGCTACTTGGTAAATCTCTAACCAAGATTCCCCAGGGGAGTTTGGATAATTCCTGGCTCATGGTGAGACTGGTGACTTTACCTATATCCTCCAAAAAGCTGGCAGGGCCTTTTTAAGAAAGAAAATTAAGACCACTTCAAAACAAAAAGATTGCATTGGAGCCTCTGGAAACACTTAGTTTGGCAAGAAATGCCAGGACATCTCTTGCCCTTTGGGAATTCCTTTCATAATAAAGGAAAACAAAGCCCACCCCCTGTGAATCTCAAAATGTCCAAAAAGATAAAAGTCTGGAGTTAGGGGAGCAGGAGGACCCTCTTTCCATGAACGATTTCAGTTAAGCAGCTGAGCCCCTCAGATAATGGGCTGACTTTTCTAGAAACTTGGACAGTTTTCAAAAACGTAAAAGAATTGTTTTGCCCTTTCAGCTGGTTTTATCAGCCAGTTTGTGCAATTCACTGGGCATGACATTCTGCCAGTGTCTGCAGCTAGTTCAAAGGGAGCTGCTGTCAGAGACAGTTCAGTCTTAAAAATCCTATTGCCACAGTCCAACAGGGTCCCTTATACATAAGTTTTGTGGACCTGTTTTGGATACAGTCATGTGTAAACATCAGCTATCGGAAAGAAGCAGGCGGAGAAGAGGCTGGATTACTTTCTGCCTCCATCCTCTGCCAAAAGAATGTCAAACAAAGGAGTCAGAGTCTTGGACAGGGACTGACAACTTCCTAGATTTTCCTTCAACCCTCAAACAGATCTGATCATCCAGTCATCAATCATTCAGGTTAGAATTTGGAATTTTTGCCTTGTTCCTTATTCTGTTTCAAGTGACCAGACCCATCACCTTTCAAAGATAGAAGAGATGTTCTGCAAATATTTTGAGACTTCCCACTTTCATCTGGGAGGGGGAGCCCAGCCATGCAAATTGTTTCCTAGCAGTACTATATAGCTCTTTTATCCAAACCTGTTGGATCATGTCAGACCTTTCCAAGAGCTGCAAACCCTTGAAAAATGTACAGATTTGAGTCTTATCGTCTCTGCCTATATATTTTTTTTAATTTAAGTGCTAAAAATTCAAAAGAGTAAAATTATCAAAAAGGCAGACCGAAAGAAGGAAAAGAAAAAGGGACAGATAATCCCCTATCTTGGCTGGCGGAGCACTCAGTGTCTGCTCCATTATGCAAAGTGATAATGTGGTAGGAGGCAGACATTACTAAAAGATTCAGTTAACTGACCAGGCCAGATAGCAGAGAAAACTGTGGTTGCAATAATTCATTTTTAATCAGAAGGAGATTCCAGGAAGCAGACAGTTAAGGATGGGGTTTTTTAGGGTGGGGTGAGGTTTTAAAGCCAGTCACCTTGAAGTCAGGCTTTATACCTTTATTCCTCTCATAGCCCAGGGTCTGGGCATTCCTGCTTTTCTAGAATCCGCTGGAATCAGTGAAGTTTGGCTTACCAGAGTGGGAGGGGAGGAGAGAAGAAGGCAAAAGCAAGGTCTTAAACAGAGAAACCTTTTATTTCGTATTTCCTTTTTCACATGTGGATTTGCTTTTCTACTTGGTCTTAATAGCCAGATTAACCCTTTTTGTTTACACATGAAGTGAACCTTGGGGATATCTCATAATTTCCTCTCTCGGAGGGTAAGACAGAACCAAACAAGTGATTACAACTATAGAAATATTCCATAAAGGGTTGTAGGGTGGTTATGAGCTTATGGTGGAAGGAGAGGAGATACCTGGTCTGGGAAAATCAAGGACCTCCCTGAGGAAGTGATAGGAGAAATTGGATGGTGGTTTCCAGAATTTCCCCTTGGGGCATGTCCTGAACAGATGATTAGGACCTACTCTGGGAACAGCTGGTGTGGGACACAGCAGCAGCAGGTCCCTTTCACCACCCGCAAAGGATCGGAGAACACCACATATCCTGCTAACCTTTCACATACTCTAGAGCAGCCTGTCAGACTTCTGTGAATTCAGTGCTCCTTCCTGGGCACCCTGACTTTCACTTCAATTTTATGTGTTAAGCATGATATGTTGAGAGAGGGAGGTCAGTAAGGAGAACGTGGTATATTTTGCCCCAAACTTAATTCTCCTAGATTTGAACCTGAACAAACTACCTTCACAGACAAAACCAAACATCATTTCTTATAGAGAGTAAAAAGTATGCTTTTGTTGGACATTTGTTTAAAACTTTATTTGAGACATCAACCACTCTTAACATCATCAGCTGAATCCATCAGACTAACTCTTTCTACTCCAGCCAGTCTGTGCAATAAATTTAACACACACGAACCATTTAATAGGAAAATAATTGAATCTGTACCACAAAATACTAACAACTCAGGCATTTCTTCAAGTAGCTCATCACCCACCAAATGTTTTCCTATTCTGTTGCTTTAAATAGGATTGGTCTTTTAAAAAAAAGTAAGACAAATAATAAGTTTTCCATCCATTAAAGTCTAAGTACTAAATCAGTTGGGCTAATCTCAATTTTAGTCTGTTCATTTTTATCCTCATTACATAATTCAGGAAAAGGGTATCTAAGTTGAAAAGATTTCTTCACATTTGTGCTTATCCAGACAGAGGAGTAGAAATGGCCAGGGGGCAGCCTTGGGGAAGAAAGGTAGATTTGGACACATAGCCACACATATGCTCACACACAGTCTCCTGAAGAACATTTCTGTCCCCAGATATCACCTCTAATGTAGATGAGGACTTTGTTGCTGACTGTATGAGAGTTGCTGTGGTTTTAGGAGGTTCATTCAAAGTTATTTCCATGGCTGGTCTGCGCATCATCAGAGTTCAAGTGGGATGGTGCAGAATGTAAATTCAAACAGAGGGAAAGACCTCCAGCAGCTAGTTCTGCACACGCTTCTGCCTGTTGCTATCACGTTCTAAGCCAGTCATCTTGAGGCTGGATGGGATAAAAAAATAGATCTCTCCAGGATCTGTGCTACAAGTCTCATTTTTTTAATCTCATATTTAGGGAAACAGAGTTCTCTTAGCAATGACCTGCAGCCCTAGCTTGAGGCCGCCCAGCTAGAGGACAAATACAGCAACAGTTCTGTTTAAGACTAAAGGGGGAAAGATGGAGAGCATTTATTTTACATTAAAACAGAAAAAAATACATATTATGGAATAGCATGCCAAAAGTCATCATAATGTAAAAACAAACAGACTTGAAAAGGCTTGTTGTTGGCCTTCCCCTAGCATCCCTGGGTTTCTCTCTGACGGGTGACAGGACATGTCACAGGGAGGGTTTATGATCAGGAATGGGCAGCAAATAGAGTTTTGAAGTTATGGGCAAACAGTTATCATACTGATGAGTAATTGGTTTCATTACTCTGTTAAGGTTTTGTAACCCTTTTTTGGCAACTCGTGTTTTCAGTCATTGGGGAATGTCAAAAAGTAGAAGAAGTCCAGAACACCATGAAGATCCTGGGGTCTTTGAGTGGGAAAGTGAAGTACAAAACCTGCTTATAGCTCTCAGCCAGGCCACCCCGCAAAGGGATCATACTTCTTAAGGAAACAAAGAAAAAACAGCTCTCCATGATGCAGCTTGTCACCATTTGGGCCTTAGGTGTTGCTGGCTTGGGCCTTAGGTGTAGCCCCAGAGGGTGTAGAGGACCACCCCTGACCTCAGGCCTAGCAGAGGGTCTCAGTATTCAAGAGAGCCCCTATGGGGAGTCAGCCAGCCAGTGAAATTTAGAGGAAAAGGAAGGGTGTAGTTTCCCCTCTGTCTGGCTGTTAAGAGAATTACCACATTGACAGGAAAGCCTGTGAAGCAGGCTTGTGCAGGATAGATGGGACCAAAATGAAATGACAATAACAAAAGTCAGATGTGCCATAAAAACTCACTGCATAGGAATGGTGATCTGCAAATTGAGTATGGCAGGGGGAGATGTTAAGCCAATGATGTTAAAGATGTTAAAATCCAAGATGGAGCAGCTGAGGGTACAGCGATGCAGCCCGGTTGTTCCCAAACTTGTCTGCACATCGGAATCCCCTGGGAAACTTCCAAAATGACTGTAGCCTGTTACCTGTCCCCAGAGATTGTGGCCAAGTTGGTCTGGGATGCAGCCTGGGTTGTGGAAGTGTTATAAGATCTTTAGATGACTAATGCTCAAACAAGCCTGAGAGCCACTGATGTAGTCCCTCACTATTCAAAAGTGTGGTCCCCAGACCAGCAGCATCAGCTCACCCCAAACTTACTAGACCAGAATCTGCATGTCAGCTAGGTCCCATTTTCCTGGCACTGATTGCATTTGTAATTCTACATTTCTGTGAGCTATTTGAGAAGTAGAAGGGCCCCAAAACACCTGGAAAAGGCTTCTTGGCATCACTTGCAGTTCATTAGTTAAATGAAAATGGAGATTGAGAATTTAGAGAGACCTGAGTTCAAATCCAAGCTCTAGTATTTTAATTTGACCTCATTGAATGCCTTAATTAAGGAGCCCAATTCCTCCTGGTTTACATGGAGCTTTCTTGGTTGTAACACTGAAAGTGTCTCATCCAGGCCCTGAATCAGTCTCAGGCAAGCGAAGATAAGCAGTTACCCTGCAGTTAACTCATGTGCAGCCTGGGGATACCAGCAAAGATTAGTGGTTCTCAGACAGCTGTGCATCCAAATCACCTGGAGGACTTGAACAATAAGGCTGGGCCCCACCCGCATCATGCCTGATTCAGCAGCTCTGGAGTTAGTACTGAGGATCTTCAAGGCATGTCCCCAGGCACTATTTGGAGACCACACCTTGAGAATCACTGTGAGATAACCTATCTCATATAGATGTTGTATGATTTGCAGGAGCTCAGGCTTAGCACAGTGACTGGAAAACTGTAAAACCTACCACTTGCTAACAGCCACTATTAATTCTTTTTATTGTGGAAAAGATGGGACTTAAACTGATCCATAAAGGATAGACGGGTTGAAGCTTTTTTGAAGATTAGATGACCATGACATAAGTGTATATTTAGGAGAACTACAGGAGGCTCAGGTGATTGAAAAGAGAATCTGGGTAGAAACAGTAGATGATATAGAAGTAGAAATGGATAAATTTGAACAGGAGAGGTGGGCCACATCATGGGAGCCCATGACATCGAACACTTAACACCTTGGGTCACAGTGCATACTCCAGCCCCCTGGGCTGGTACTAAGCATGTTACCTGCAGTCATCCCAGGCTTCCAGAGTGGGGCAAGTAAACTGAGCGAAGCCAGTGCTTTGGTGCTTTTCTCCCACAGCACTGCCTGTAATTCTGGTTCACTTTCTCCTCTGGCTACCACCTCTCCAACTGTCCTTGAGGCCTGTTCATTGCCTTGAATGTGTACACTTAGTACAGAACAGGATTGGATGGTAGAAATCCTGGGGCCAAGGTCACCATGACCTTGTTCTACTGACCCCAACCCTAACACTTCCAGGACTTCCCACCCCTGCAGACAACACTATCCATTCCCTTTGGACCCAAATGGCCTAATGCCCAGAATCAAGACCAGACTCGTAGGAGGTTGTCTGGAGTCTGGATACTCCTGGTGTGGAAGGAAGTCACAGGATCTAGATTCCAAAGAATGAGTGTGAATCATGTCCTGAGCAGCAAATCTCATCAGTCCTATGAGCTTGCTTTTCTCATGAGCCAAATACAGTATATTTACAGCCTGGGGCTGATATGAATATAGTTTATAAACTCTAAAGTGCTTGGTGGAAAGTGCCATAGCAGATCAGATGAGAGCATAGCTCTGAAGTAAGACCTGCCTGGCTTCACTTCCTGGCTCCACCACTTACAAGCTATTGGATCTTAACCTCTCTGGGCCTGTTAACTTAGATCTGAAGATGAGATTACTAAAAACACCTCTCTCACAGTTTCTTGAAGAAGCTTAAGTTAAATAGTATGAAAATGCTTGGTATTTGTCCAGCATGTAAGGCATACTCAGTAAATGTGAGCTACAGGCATAAACATTAGGAAAGATAAAACATTTTTGCTAAAAGGCCAACACAGGTGAATATAGACTTAGAAGGAGCCATCACTCAGAGGTGCTTCAGTCCAGAGCATTCTGAATAGACCAGTTGCTTCTCTTCTCAAACTCACTGTCACTCATCACTGATGACTATGAATAATGATCATACCTCACAGGTTGTCATAATTGTTAAGGAAGAGAATGCTCAAGTAAGTAAAATCACTCCATGGATTGTCAAGCTGCTATTTTGGGGTTATTGATGGTAGCAGGGTAGTGCCAGGATAATTTTTCTGTGTATGATCTCAGTTCTTTTCTTGACCTTGTCATATCTTTGCCTCACTCCAACCATCTCCATCTTCCCTCTGCCGTCCCTCCTCAGACCCCTTAGGGAAAAGTTTGTTTTTAAGTAGTGAAGCTTAATGACTAATTATTCTTAATAACACATATGCTTTTGGAGCTTATCTATAAAAGAAAAGTCAGAGAAGTTGACTCAATAGAATTTAGTTTAAATTCAGAACACCCCAGATCAGAAAGCAAACCCAAAAGGGCATGTAATTGTGTTAGATATAATTTTCAAAAAGATAAAATCACAACTCTTGTGCAAATGTAAAATGAAATTTAGCAAAGATTTTAGTCAACTCATTAATTAATGAAAGAATCAGTAATAGATTTAGACCAGTCCAAAAAGCATTGAGGTGGTGTAGATATTTATAGTCAATTGAATGTTAGGACAAGACAGATAGGTTAGGTACATAACTATCTAATGTCCCACAGGAGAGTAAATCATAACCTTTAGAATTATATTTTTCAAAAAAATAAAAATTATTTGCATTTGTATCTCTACTTTATTTGTATCTACAAGCTTACATGTAACACAAGTTTTGGAGTAGAGCAAAATAGATTTCTCTAGATAATCCTTGAGAGGGTTAAGGACAGGTAGTAATGGCACATTTGCCACCATATGACATTGACAGGATTTGCCACATATCTGTCTGCCTTATGTTCAAGTTTTAGATAATTTTTTAACAATGGTAAATACTTATTTCAATTTACTAACAACCTTTTAATCTGACATGACACAACAGCCTTGTTGGGGCAAAAAGAACAGGAAACCCCCGTTTTTCAGTGGAGGCTGAGTCACACAAGAAGAGAGAATCTGAGCTGGGAGTAGACCCCCATTTCTAATTCCAGGTCCCATGCTCACTCCTAAATTACATATTGTACTTCCCATGTTGGGTTTCTCTTTATCACAGTCCTACATTGTTCTTGGTGAGATTTTCCTCCCCTGTAAGATTTCTCTTGGGGATCACCTGAAGATAAATGCTCAAAGGAGGGAGGAGTCTCCTGTGGCTCCTACCCCTTGAATCCCCAGGGGACCCCTGGTCTGATCTAAGTCCTTTTATGTTTTCGGTTCCACAACATCAGATGAACCACATCCTACTATTCTGAGCCAAAGAAAATTGTCAAAACATTTTATCCTTCTCTCAAAAAAAAAAAAAAAGAATAGATGCTACATTCCAAGAACTCATTTTTTTTAAGTGACAGGTCCTTTTAAGTTCTTCTCAGCTACTGTGAGCCACTGTGCCATCTTTTATCTGAGATGAAGTCTACATCAGAGAAACCCACTGTTTATAAACCAGAATCTCTCTTGAAACACTATTTCTGGTTGATGTTTACCCCTCTTCAATAAACGCAATCATCATTTTCTATGCTGGAGATAGCTGGGTCTGGCTGACTCCTGGATGAATGGTATGCAGTGGACCAATGGCTATTTATTGTGTTAAACAGTCTGCCAGGAAACTGGCTGCAAGTGTGGCCTGATGGCCCAAATCTATTTCTTTCTCACAAGGTCATTTATTTATCTCTCGCACAGACTTCTGTCACAGTGGAAAGTGTCCCACTAGCAGCCCGGAGACCAGGGCCAACTCTGCTTCTTACACCTAGTTAAAGAGGCAACACTTACGTACATCAAACAGAGAGTAAGAAAGTATGTGAGGTGTACAATTAGGAAAGTAGTTCTGAAGTTCCTTAGAATTCTGAAGCTGGGGAAAATATTGATTCAGGGTCTCTCATGCTGTTTACATAAGATATAATGAAGTAAATGAACATTCAGTACATAACAAGTGCAGACTGAGCCCTTTCCTTGCAGGAACCTGTTAAACCCTCACAGTAACTCTATGAGGCAGGTTGATTCTTATCTTCATGACACAGATGATTAAAGTGAGATTCCACAAGTCCAGTCGCTTGCTTAAGTTCAACAGGAGAAAGGCACAAAAATTGGGACTGACCCCCTGACCATCTGACCCCAAAGCCTGGACCTCTTAACATAAATAGCTGCCTGCTCTTCACCTCTCTTCTTGCTTCCAGCATAGGCTAGCATTTCAAATGCTCTGGAAGCCCTTTTGCATCCAATGCCCTCTATTTTTATTTGATCATATGATCCTTCCCTCCCACAGCCATGTACCCTTTGTAACCTCTCACAGAATGAGGATTCTGTGGAACAAGATTCAGGCAATCTTAATCCAGGCCAATTTTCTCATTTTACAGAGGAATAATTTAGAATGAGTGAGGAAATGAGTTGCCTCTAGCTGCCCCCCTAATAAATGTCAGAGTCGCACTGTAAGGCCAGCCCTACCTCCGCCCTGCAGGCTAGTACTGTGCTGTGCTATACTGTCTGACATCACTGCTTCTAAACCAAACCCTGAGCCAGCAGCTCAGCACTCCTGCCCAAGCATCAGGACTAATCCTCTTGTAGGATGACTATTAAATGAGCCACTCATTAGAAGAACAATAATGCTCAAGTATGCAGGGTGCTTGGGCACTTACAAAATTCTTTCACACAGTTCTGTGTCCAGGCTCACTGCCTCTGGGTCTATTTAAAACAATCCAACAATGAAGCCTTATTCATAAATTGTGTACCTCCCAAAGTAGCCTTTGGATCACTCAAATATTAAGTGTGAAAAGATAACTGTATTTCAACTAGTAGAATCCAAGGTGTCAAGAACAAGAGGCAGATGTTTACAATGTTTTATACACCAGTGGGTTTAGGGAACAAAGTTCTGCCTGTGAATGAAAGTTCCCAGCTTAGGATGATGAGTTGGTTGTGAACATCATCTTGTTTTTCAATTTTAATATGAATCTAATACTGAACAGGCACAAATGTGAACATGCTTCCCTTCAAATATGTGCAGCATGGTTCTTACTCTTCAAGGCTGTGAACGTGTGTTAGAATGAAGAGAGTTGACATGTCCCAAAGAACGTACTCAGATTTTGACACCTTCCCCATCAAACCTTTTTGTACCTTTTTGCCCTTGCACATTCTCTTCTTTCTGCCAGGAATCCCCCTCTCTTTTTCTGCTAGCTCATTTTACATAGCCCTGACCCAGAGTCATGTCCTCTAAGAAGACTCCCTGGATTTCCCATATGGGTTTATTCACACCTTACTCTGTGTTCCTAAAGTCTGTATGAAAATAAAAGCAGCTACCATTATTAGTGCCTAATGCAGTCAAGCGCTTTACATAGATTATCTCTGTACCCATATCACAGGTAAGAAAACTGAGGCTCAGTCAAGCTCAATGTGACTGTTAAGTTTTGAAGTTGGGTTTAGAATTCGTGTCTCTCAGGCTCCAAAGTCCATGCCTTTCTACTATACAACAACTTCTTACCTCAAACCTACCCCTTCCAGGAGCAGGTCATAAATATGTTTTTCCCTCCCTAACTCCCCTAGACTGTAACTTCCTCTAGGGCATATCTGAGTCTTATGATGTATCCCTATACTTGGCACATAGTAGATGCTAAAGAAATGGTTAAATGAATCAATAGATTGTTACATGAGGAGCTTATCTTTTTATTTTACTAACTGACAGAACCTTGCTTTTGATAAAATCGTAATACATGTACGCACCTATGCCAAGTCATACACACAGCACCCAACTCCCAATGGAAGTCAAAAGTTTCTTAGCCAGCGGATCTATATACTAACCCTCTGCTCCTCTGATTTTAATGCAATACAAGTCTTCTTAATTTTGTTGAGTGCAAATTCTGATTTAAGAGGGCTGGGTGGGGCCCTAGGGTCTACATTTCTGGCAAACTTTCAATAATGCTGCTCATTTGAAGACACCACTTGAGAACCATTTGGGTCTAAACATAGCAGCAGAAGCAGCCATTGCTCTTTTGTTACCTTTGGTTGGTAACAAGTAATAAAACCTGACTCGTGCATTAATCTCCTTTCCAAAGAATGACCAGCTTCGAATACTTCTGATTTTCCATGTTTTAGCAAGATATTTAAGTTATGCTTTGAGCTATAAACATTTGGCAGCATCAACATTTGTTTGCACTTTGGTTTAATCACACCCTGTCAATAAATTACAAGGAAATGAAGGAGAGGAGACACTTACTGAAGGATTCCATTCCAGTGACAAGTGGATCAGGGGAGTAGGTAGGGTGGGGAAGGAACAGATGATCCCCCACAGCAGCCTTAATATCTGGCGACAGCTTGGGAGCCTGAGAATGAGCCCCCGTTGCATTTTTAATGGGAAGGACCCCACCCTTCCACACTTGCCTGCCCTCTGGCCACTTTTTCAGCTGACCATCCAGTAAACAGTAAGTGGCTGTAAGGAGCAGTGCTCCTGGTAAATAGTTAGTGATGGCTTATTCATCTCAAGCCCTTCGAACCCCACACAATCCCTTTGCTGGCATGCCAAGATTTTCAGAGGTCAAGAATCTCTAGTCTAAGACATTTAGAAAGAAAATACCCTTTTTCTGCTCATTTTCCAGATGTCCCTGGGCCAGCAGCAGTCAGCAAGAGGTGTGCCTTGTTTGAGATGCAAGGGGACGTGTTCGGGCTTCGAGCCACATTCCTGGAGGTAACAGAGTTTGTCAAGGGAGGCTCTGCCTGCTTTCACTTTTTAGCTGTCCTTTCAAGGAACCCTGGTCATTCTCTGCTGGGAGTGCTTAGGATGCACATCATGGAAAGGAGTGGCTCTGGAGCAAAAGCACTCCTGCTTGGTCTAACTCAGAAATGCCAGAAAAGCCCTTGGGAGACAAGATGAAGGAGGAGGTTAGCACTCCATAAACCATTTTAAGGTGGAGGCTGCCAGGCTCAGCCCAGCAAGAACTGCACTGAGACAGTATGGACAGTTGTTAGTTGCTGCTGGGTCCACTCTGGGTAGAACTGGCTGTCCTGGGATTTGGTGCATAGGGTTGCTCTCCTCCCACTGCACTATCTATCATGCCCATTGGTAAGTACAAGTCATTGTGTCCATAGTACTTAAAAACCAGGACCCAGTATTCATGTCCAAGTGGGAGGGTCATAAGATCCAAGTGGATTTTTTTTTTTAATTGAGGGCTCCAAAAACAAGGTAAGGCTGCCACACTTCACAACTCCCTGCACTATTCACATCAGCATCTATTGGGATGGCACCCCAAGGGTTGTGTAGGCCTGTGAGAGAGAGGCTAAGTAGGCCTCTATCTGTAGGCCATGATAGCAAAGAAGGAGCTTTTTCTTCCCTGCCAGAGCATTGCCTTGGGCACTCAATGGAAGAGCAAAACTCGAAAAGTGTTTGTTTCAGAAATGTTGACTTCTACTGTGGCACAGCAGTTATAACAAATATTTATTGAACTGAGCCAAATATTTTGTTTTTAAAAGTTGAAATAACCCAAAACAGGTATTAGTATCTCTATTTTGCAGATCAGAAAACTGAGAATGAGTAATAAGGAGATGGCTACTACTGGCAAGATTCAAACTCGAGTCTGTAAGAAACCTTATCCCATGCCTGCAACCATTCTGAAATACTGGGTACCATGAGCTTTCAAAGCACAAGACTGTCCCTTGACTCCATTCCCTGACAGTCCTCACCTCAGAGGCACTCACTTGGTCCTCTGGATGCAAAAACCTCCAAGGTCATCCAGTCCTGACTCCTGTCCCCTGCACAAATTTCTCCCACAGTTAAAACCCACCCCCACACCTCCACAGTGCATCTATTTTGGCCATTTGAGCTCTTTCTGGCCTATGGGAAAGTCAGCTTCCCTCTCATGTTACCCCATTGGTCCTAAAGCCACATCAGGGTGTCAAAGAACAGTGTAGGCTCCTCATCAGTTTAGGATCCTTAAGACAGCTTAGGAGGCCTCCTTTTAGAGTTCCTGGGGCATGGGATTAATGTTTCCTAAATGCCTACACCAAGTCAGTTTAATAACTTTTCCCTCACAAATCACAGCCCCATGCTTCTTATTGCCTGACATCTAAGAATGGTCATTTAATATATTTTGTCTGGTTTTCTAGTTGTTTATGGGAGGAGGGCAATTCTGGACCCTGTTCCTCATGGCTCGGCATTGTTTTAATCCCTATATTTCCTCATCATCCTTCAAGTTATTTGAACTTCAAGTGAATTTATCCTTGAGAAATATAGATTGCAGCTTGTAGATCCTGCATATCAAATGTCATCTTTGATTTGAACAACCTTAACAAGGACCTAAATTCAAGCCATATTGGAGCAGTGAGGTCCCAGACCCTTAGGGAGGAAACCATGTCAAACCATTTTTATGTTCCAGTTCTCATACTTTCAATTGTTTGAAAGATATTTAAATGATCAAAGTGGCAGCCAGCCTGGTTTTGTGGGAAAGGCCCTCAACTAATAATCACAGGACAGAATTCTCTTGCTGACTCTGCTTAAACAAGACACTTCCCTTCTCTAAGTTTCTAACTTCCCATCTGAAAAACAGAGACATTGGAGCTGATGTGCTCTAGAATCCCCTTCCACCTTTTATCATAGTTTTCCATAGTTTCAGGCAAATCATTTGCAATCAAATGAATGATCCATATGGTTAGTAGAATTAGAATGAAATTAGTATTAATAGCATAGAATAGTAGAATTACTTAGAGAAGAGGATACAAGAGCAGACTTTCAGAACAAACATGTAATAAATTCATAAGGGGGAGTTCCCCCAGCAGCCTCTACCATCCCACTTTCCAAATGCCCATGCCAGGCTTCCTGAGCATCTGGTCAACTTCACAGGATGCTGAATTTCCCTACAAGGCAAAGGAAAACACACCTTTAGCACTCCAAGCACTTCAGAACCCAACATAAGATTTCTTCCTTGCATGCAGAGATTTTTAAAAATATTATTGTTATTCTAATTAGCTTTATTTTTTTCAATGTACACTGACTTCAGTGGGTAGAGAAAAAAACTCTGATTTGAGGAAAACAGGACATAATATGAAAAATTGAAGAGAAACCTCTGGCTCTTTCAAATGACAAAATTTTGCATTCTTCAGGGGTTGCTGTTGATAGACTCCCCAATGTCTTCATGGTAGCATCCCTTCTCATGAGGTCCTATCTCCAGATCAGCTTTAGCAGCTGCCCCAGGAATTACCATGTTAATTCTGCCTCTTCTCACAAGGACAAGAGATCCTCATAAATAATTCTGCAGCTGGGCTTCTCGTGTTTTTCAAGGAACAATGTAGGGAAGGTCAACCTGAGTTGCTTAAATTCCTGAAAGGGACTAACTAGTAATTTGGAGTGCATAGGAATCACCTCAGGAACAGCATCATGATTTCCATGCCTATATCTCAATCTGGATGCAGGAATCTGATTAGCTGGCATCAGCTTGGATCATTCCAAGTTTACCAGCTCTCCAGGTGATTTGTATGCACAGCAGAGTTTGAAAACTCATCAACTAGACTACTTTCTATAAAGGTCCAAATAGTAAACATTTTAGGCTTTGCAGGTCATATGGTCTCTGTCACACCTATTCACTTTGGTCTTTGTAGCATGAAAACATTAATTTATTTAAGGACATGGAAATTCAAAATTTTTTACCATTTAAAAATGTAAAAACTATTCATAGTTCATAGGCCATAGAAAAATAGGATTTAGCCTGGTTTGCAACCCTGATGTAGACCAAGCATCTCATTTTACACATAGGAAACTTGACCATGGACCTATGATTTGTCAGTGTTCAGACTTCAATTAGATGCCAAGGGTGTGTCTTTTCCAAATTTCCAGGTTGCCAATGACATATTGCAGAAATGGTCATTTTAACACCACTGAGGACCTTTCTAGTGTATGTATCTGTGTCCTGCAATCCACGTACCAGGAAAGAGTGGGGTGAACTTCTATAAAGTTCTAGCAATGTGCTTTGCAACATGAAAAGCATGAATAAAAGAGTAATAATATTGACACAATCTCAAAGGACATTTCATATTCTTCAGTAGTTTCCCATTTCAAAGTGTTTGTATTCACAGCATCGCTAATAGTAACCTAAGAATCTACATTAACCAAGAAAGCAGAGGACAGCTTCCTCACTTATGTACGGAAGGTATTGGGGAGGTCAGAGGGAGGACCCACCAGACACCGGGCTTTCTTTCGCCTCCTTCCTCTTTCTCCTCCTTCCACTTCCTGCTGTCACTCCCACAAACCAATGATGCTGTCACCTGTCTTCTCTGGGAAGTAGTCTCCTCCATGCCTCACAAAAGGGAGAGGCAAGAGACTATTATCTATCGTGAATAAAATGCTCCAATTCTGCAAAACAAGCAACCCCTTCTTATGAGAACAAAAAGAAAAAACCTCTTGTTTTTTCCCTGCATCACCTTTAAGATCATATTCTCTTTTGTAGTGCTAGAATTATCCTTGAGATGATCAGTTTTAACTTTTCTCAAATTGCAGCCCACTGAATGTGAATTGGACTGCAAACTTCTCCTCAAATGATATTGGAAGTGCTGCATTCATCCCCGACTTTAAAACACACATCACATCAATGTGTTAGAGAAGCAGCCTCACACTGAAGAAATGTGTTTAACCTTCTGTAACTGGTCAAGGCCAGCAGAACTACCCCAGAGCATATATTACTCTCCTGTGGCCCAACCTGATTCTCTTTTGCATTGTTTCCATCTTATTTCCCCCCCACCACTTTCACCTCAACTGTAGGCTCCTTAAAGGTTGTGATGGGGCCTCCTTCTCATATTAGACAAAGGTTTCTCAATGTTAGCACTATTGACATTTGAGACCAGATATCTCTTTGTTGTGGAGGGGACTATCCTGTGAATTGTAGGATGTTTAGCAGTATCCCTAATCTCTACCCTGTAGAAGCCATTAACACCCATTGTGACAATCAAATGTGTCTCCAGATATTGCCAAATTCCCCTGGGTTACAGAATTGACCTTTGTTGGGAACCACTGATGTAGACTATCAAGGCATGCCCCTGCCAGCCCCACAGTGAATATTTATGATATATGACTTATGATATATGAGTTTGGAAGAGCAAAGGTGGTTTCCTTTGGGCATGCCTGTCATGGAAGTGCTCATGCAGCTGCAGTGGCACCTCACTTGCTTAGGCTTTCCCATCCCTACTGTATGTCTTGACAGAACTCACTTTACCTAATAAGCTTTTAAATCAGATGCTTAGAACATCTGGGACACAGCCCACCTACAGTAACAGTCCAGGAAGGGAGGGGCAAAATTTTCCTCTCACATTGTGGAACTCTCTGGATTTCTAAACCATGTTGTATGACACAAAGCAGCCAGACTGTTTTGTTTCTAATTGTCAGAAAGACATGTCAGGCTTTCCGGTGAATTTGAAGCTTCCCCAGGGTGCTTTTTTTTTTTTTCAGCTTCATGACCAAGGCTTGCCAGTGAACACCACCCCTCTAGACCAAGGGATTTTCTAAGCTTTCCCTTGAACCCTGTCCACCTGTTTCTTGAACATTTTTAGTTGTATTCTAACTTCAGAATGAGTGTTCAAGAGTTTAAAAGAAGCTGTGAGGCTCATGAATCTTGGGAGACGATTTCAATAATCATTTGAGCAGGGGTCCATAACTTTTTTTTATAAAGGGCCAGATATTAGGTATTCTAGGCTTTGAGGACCAAATGGTCTCTATTGCAGTTATTCAAATTTGCCATGTAGCCTCAAAGCAGCCAGAGATGATATGCAAGTGAATAGTTATGATCCTGTTTCAAGAAAACTTTATAGTTTGTGGGCCAGGTCGTGGGTCAGGTTCAGCTCACAAACCATGAAGACTCACTTCTGCTTTAGAGCATCGCTAATGAATAAAGCAGTCTTTGTCACCACAGCCACCATGAGGAAAACCTGCTGCTCTTTTTCCAGCAAAAGTCATACCCCACATTCCCCACAGGTAGACAGACTGATAGAAAGACTGGAGTCTCCCAAATGCAGTCTCAATCCCAAAGGCCCTTTGGTCTCAGGTTACACTTTGTCTGCTGCTAACCTTCCCAAGTTACTAAAGTTCAACTTTCAGCTTGCTTACAAAAGGGAAGATGATGCCTCTCTTCTCTAGAGGTTGATCTCACTTGTCCCCATCTCTACCACGCCCCAGGAAAATATGCAAGTCATGTAAATGCAGCCAAGAGGACCACTGCCTGAGTTCTGACCTGGAAGATGATCGGAAAATTGGCCGCTTGCTGATGGACTCCAAGTATTCCACCCTCACAGCCCGGGTGAAAGGCGGTGATGGCATCCGGATTTACAAGAGAAACCGGATGATCATGACCAATCCCATTGCAACAGGGAAAGATCCCACCTTTGACACCATCACCTATGAGTGGGCTCCCCCTGGAGTCACCCAGAAACTGGTAAGACAGCTTCCTACAATGAAGTGGTTGTTTTTCTGCCATTGTAAAATGTTAGCCATACTGGGTTTCTAAATTTCCAAGACAAAGTAAGAAGGCAAGGTTGCAGAAATAGTAGGAATGACTATAGTTTCATTTCTGCTTGTATCTCACAATGAGATCTTGTAGTGAAGACTATCTGGGCCTCAGTTTTCCTCATCCATAAAATGAGTAGAGTTGTTCATATGAACTCTTAAGGGCCCTTCCAACTCTAGTACAGGGTCACTCACAGTTCTCTTTGGTTCCTCACTTCTGAACAGAGGATGATTTATCATCTAGAATGCTCTAAGTGCTTGTCTTCATCAATGAGATGTTCATTTCCCCTCAAAGTGGCCTGGAATGTGCCATTTACAAGCATCTAGAAGAACAGAGAAACAATCCTTGCTTCTCCCTAACAGCTCAAGTCTCTTGGGCTTAGAAGAGAGGACCAACTAGCTTTTCACAAGAGGCACCCAAAGAGGTTTTGGCAAATGGTTGGAGAGGCCTTAAGGAAGGTAGAAAGGATAAAGCCCACAGAGAACAGGTGATTTGCACAAGGTCATACCCTGGCTGCCCCTGGAATCTCCTGGGGACCCAAAAAAAGCCCCTATGCACAGGCCTTGCCCCAGACCATTAAATCAGAAGCTCTAGATTGTAGGATCAGGATCACCAGATATGAGCATTTAAATGATGCCCCAAGTAATGCCATAGGCAGCCACGTTCAAGATCTAATAGACTAGATTGGTGCTCCTTGCATTTCAACAAGCATATAAATCAGCAGCTTGCAGAAATGTACCCAGTAGGATTGGGCAGGTTCTAAGAGTCTGTACCCCTAACAAGCTCCCAGGTGATACTGATGCTGCTGGTCCCCAGACCACACCAAAAGTAGCATTCCCTAACATTTTTGACACCAAGGACCAGTGCTCCTGTGAGAATCTAATGCCTGATGATTTGAGGTAGAGCCAAAGAGGTGATACTAGCTCTGGGGAACGGCTACAAATACAGATAAAGTTTCACTTACTTGCCAGCTGCTCACCTCCTGCTGTGCTGCCTAGTTCCTAACCAGCCATGGACCAGTACTGATCTGTGGCCTGGCAGTTGGGGACCTCTGGTCTAGATGATTTCTACAAGTAAATGAGCTAAAAGAGGTCCTACAATTTTATAGACGTAAGCTTAACATTTAATTAAATTCTCTTCTGAGAGAAAAGCAGAGCCTTTGGAGTCCTGTGTGGTCCCATGTCCACAGGCTCCTCCACAGCTCCTGCTGCACCCCCTTCATTTAATACCTTACAGTGTACTGGCCTTTCTCCTTCCTGCTCTGGAACACCCTAAGCTTTCCTCCTCCTCAAGGACCTTGCACTTTCGGTTCTCTTACTTGAAAAATCCTTTCTCTGCTCTTGCATGGCTGAGTCCTTCTGACAATCAGGTCTCTATCTACCCAGATTGGTAGTAGATGCCACTCATCCTCCTACTTTCTTTCTCTTGGTTCACCATTGGTTCTTTAGAAGCTTTTAGAAGCAAGCTACAATTGTCTCATGTGTATATCTGCTTAGTTGTCCTCTCTCTCCCACACTGGAGTGGAATGAGGTCCATGAGGGCAGACATCATGCTGTCCTGTGCATTATCCTATCCAGCACCTTCCACCATGCAGGTCACATAGGAGACTGATGGGTACATGTGCTATGTCACCCTCCTGGTCAGTGACATTCCACATATGGTCTGTAGAATGGCACCACTTTATAAAATCCTTGTGACTGGTCCACAATGACAAGTATAGAAACTGAGAATAAATGTTGGGAAAATTCTGTAGCATGTGATCAGAGAACTCCTCTCATTGAAAAGAATTCCTTTGTGTTCAGTCTCACGTGGAAATCTCATGTGGCTTGTGTTCCATTATCATCACTTGCAGTGAGCACACAAATCACTCTGCAATACGTGAACAAACTAACCAAACAAACCTTATCCTTTACCATAGAGAGTTTGAGCAGCACAGTTCTAATCTATAGCTTAGGAAGTGGGGGTGGGGAATCCCTTCTAAATAAAGCAAATAAAGACAAAGATTTATTTTTTAAAGCTGTACTTTTTGAAAAGCACATTAAAAAAAAAAAAAACAGTTCAACATTCATAAAGCTCAGCCTCCCTGTGAGGTAGGAATCATTTTACATGTAAGGAAACACAGAATGCTTAATTGGCTTTTGCCAGTTTGAGGGGCTAGGCAGGGGCAGGTCCTGAGCCACAGAAGGTGACACTGAACAACTGCAGAGCTGGGATATGCTGGCTCGTTCCAAACATAGTCTGCCTCCAGCGCCCAGGTCTGGGTAAGCCATCAAATGGGTCTCCAAAATGTCTGTGGAAACTAAAGCAAGCAGCTCATAAAAGAGCCGTCTGTGGGCGTCAGGATCTGGCTGGTGAAAACCCCAAATGCTTGGGCCCCAGACTAATCAGAGGACAGCATCATCAGGCTATGATTAATGCTGGCTCATAAAACCACATGGTATAAAGGCCCCTCTGTCTGCCCCGCATCTGGCCTGCCAAGCAAGTCACATTTCTGAGATTGGACAATTCTCCCTTCCTACTCACCTTCTTGACTTTTTTTTAAATTACCAAGTAATCAGGCTTGATTCTACTTTAGAAATGGGACTTAATCTTGCTATTTGTTATCCTTCTCAACCAGAATGAAACCCAGAGAAATTCTTAAGCCTTTAAAAAACAGTCACAATAAAGCTAGTTGCTAATATTTATTGAGTACTTACTACATGCCAGCATTATGCTAGAAGCTAAACATGCACGATCGTACCTAATTTTTCAACTGTTAGGAATGTACTATTATTACCCTTATCTACAGAAGGGGAAATTGAGGCTTAGAGAAGTAACACAGCTAGAGCTGATTTAAATGGCAGAGATAGGTCTTGAAGTCAGGCCCGCCTGACTCCAAAGCTTTGGCTGTTCCCTATCAGACTAGGCCAGGTAAATGGGGCATGCCAAAAGGAAGGCAGGCATCTGCAGTTAGCATTTCTAAGGAAGGCTTCCAAGAACAGGGAGGGCCTTGAATGGGTCTTTGAAAGCTAGCCAGTATTCTGAAGGAGGCATAACAGAGAAGACAAAGGGAACCAGCATCCCTTGACCATTTTGTATATTTTACCTCTCTACCTGTGTGCATAGTCCCTTACTGCCCTATTTTACAGGGGAGCAAACAGAGACTTGCTAAGAGCCTGAACAGGGGTAGCATTCACTCATACCTCACCCTCTGCTTCCGCACCCATGGCGAAATTGCTTATCAGATTACTGTCTCCCTTTGCACCCTCATTGGACCTGAGAATCTTTCTCAACACAGCTCTTCTCAATGCAAGTAACTGCTATTTACCAGGATTGACATGTGATATGAAGCCCATTTACTGTCCTTGTCTGACAGCTGGAGAAGAATTAGGAAGAACAGAATCAGGATTGGGTCTTCTGGTTCCAGAGTCCATGTGTGTTTTACTGCCCAACCCTGAAATAGAGCCCCATTCCCTTCTACTTTTCTCTCTGCATTTTTTATTTTTTCCTGATAAATCCTGATGCCAGAAACCACTTCACCCCAAGATGTCCCAGCCAGACAGTAGAGCATCAAGTGAATCAGAAAGGTCCTCATGAAAAACGTAAAACCTAACCCTATTTCCAACTGGTCTGAGAAGAGGCCTCTTACTAAAGGTTTTGGGAACATGACCTTAGCTCCCTGGAGAGATACCTAGGAGATTCTCTTATGGGCTCTGAGTGGCACAGGCAGCTGACTCAGACCCAACCCTCTCTCTCTAGCATCCCATTCTCAAGTCTAAAACATTAACAGTGATTTTCTGAAGAGCTGTGTTGAGGTGGATTATGAAACCCTTGTCAGGGTTGAATAGTAACCTCTGCCTTGGGTGTATAACTAGGAAGCATGAACAGGAGTCTTAGGCCAACCAGGCAAGGCCAGCCATCAAAAAACATACACCAAGAGCAGCTGTATGCTGCGGCCTTAACAGTACAAAGGCAGCTGGTACCCAGCTGGGGCTTGGAGCTGCAGTAGGAACACTGGGTTCCTGGGAGGGAAAACTCCCTGTTTCCAGGGCCCCAGCCAGGAACCCGTGAGCTCTACGGGCCACAGACACCCACAGCCTGGAGAGAGCCATGAAAGGACCCTGTGAATGCAAGGATCAACAAGAGGCGTGCTGGCGAGGCCACTGCTGTAAGACTTCTACCACAGAGATTATTTGTAAAGCTGAGCAGGGAAGGAGGCAGACCCTTAAAGGCCAGAGCCGCAGACATATCCAGGAACTGGGGAATCCTAGTACCAGGCAGTACATACCCAGTCTACTCACCCTGACGTGACAACAAAGGGAAACTCCCCCAGCAATTAGGGGACATTTTTTTTCTTTTTGCAAATCATGTGTCTTTTAGAGAGGCAGAATAAAAGGGGTTGAGACCCAAGCTGTTGAGTTCAAAGTTATTTTTAGCACATACTAGCTGAGTGACCTTGGGGAGTTACTTAACCTCTCTGTTCCCAAGGTGTAATATGGGTATAATATGAGTACCTTTCTCTTAGGAGTGTTGTGAGAATTAAATGGGTTAACATACGTAATGCACTTAGAAGAATGTCTGGAACATTGTAAGCACCACATAAGTGTTAGTTATTCCTATCATTTCTTAAAACACTCAACCTGCAGGAGTGGGCGACCTTCATTGAAGAAGTTGCTCTCCCATGAGCTGAATAAGCGGTGAGACTGGGACTGCTTCAACACATTCTGGCAGAGTGAGCAAAGCTCTCATTTCCTCTTCTCCAAAATCCTTCCTTAGCTCCTGGGAGCAGGGCAGGCCCCAGGCAGTAAATGAGAAGAGCTGGTGTTTGTTTCCCAAAGGCTGTTTCCTAACCACGGGCCCTGGGCCCTGCCCCAGCCTGTTGGTCATTGGCTGCTGTTTCCCTGTACTCTGATGGTCACAGCCACTCCCCCAACCCACTGTTCCCAGAGAGGCCCCAACCCTTGGGTGTCCTGCTACAGATTCACAGGGGAGGACCTAACTTCTAGGCCCCTCCACACTCTTAAATTAGTCTTTGGGTGGGCCCAGAAAACTTTTCACAGGATCTACAAGTGATTCTTATGCAGCGTAAAGTTGAAGAGGGTTTCTCACACCTAGCTGTCTGGCATGTTAATGCTAGAAGCCACTTACAGTTTCCCACTGACCAAGAGTGAAACCACAGGTTGCCCTGGTCTTCCCCAGACAGAGTCAAGGGTAAGCCTTTCCCAGATGTGTAGTCACCTGAGTGGCTTCCTGGGGATTTTGTTCTTTCAAGTATTGGGTGAAGGAGCTTGGCCTCTTTGGCCATCCAGAATCCATCACCTCTTTGGCCCCTTTCCTAGACTATAAATTTGGGTTAGTGCTACTGCTCATCTCTCTCTTAGTTGTGATAAGGATCAAATGAGGTCACCACAGACTTCTCACAATGGTCAAGACCTCAATGATCATGCAGATGAGGAAACTGAGGCCCAGAGGGGCTGGGTACTTTCTCTGTCTAACACAGAAAGCAGCAGCAGGGTTGGATCTAGAAACTCAAATTCTCTGATATCCCAGGACTCTATCTACTATCAAGGCCATTTCCTGTGTCTGAGAAAGCACCTGGAAGAGTACCGGAACAGGGCAGATGCAGGGATTAGCAAGGTATGCTGTGAGCCCATATTGTCATAAGTCATCTCAGCCAGGTGTTACAGAAATCTAGGGTACAGCCACCCAGGGGGCATCCACAGCTACCCCTCAAATGATGAGTTTCACAGGAACCCAGGTCTCTTCCTTTCCTTTTCTAAAAATGCCCTTATTCAGAATTTATTAATGATGAAACTCAGCAAATACAAGGCTATGAACTAGTACACCACCCCTCAGTTTTCTCATTCCTGCTTCCTAAAATCAGGCAACTGGACTGGTTATTATGAATTACAGTATGACTTTCCAAGTTGTTTAACACAATTCCAAAATGAGTCCAGCCCAAATGGCACGCTAAGGGGCAGGCAGTTTCTAAAATGGAAAATTTGGCAGCAGCCACCTTGGTAGTAGGAATCAGGAAACCTGGTGAGGGTGTCAGGGTCAAGATCAGGGTCCAACACAGAAATGGAGAACAGTTGTCAAAAATAAACAATTGTCTCTCACAGTTTCCATGCTATATGACCTTGACCTTTATTTTCCCCTTTCTCCCCACTCAAGTATAAGCTTTTTGTTAATTTATTTTATGAAGTTTTAATTGGACAGTTATATATGAACATATTAATACTCAGATGGTTACCATTCATGTTGACATGAAAATAGTTATTGACTCAAGACCTTGTCAGTTCTACTATTAGAAGGTACCTTTGCATATTTTTCAATTAATAAACCATGAAAAATCTTATGCCTATGATGATTTAATTATACTTGTCTGAGAAAGGTAATTTTAAACTAGATTGACTTTTTTTCTAATTGAGATCATTGCCCTGAGGTAGGTGAAGTAAAAATAATCAGTTTCGATAAAAACAAAGTCCTTGTCACAAAGCCAGCAAATCTAAAATAAACATCATCTTAAGTTACACCATTTTCATCAAGAACATGATTTGTGACTACAGCTTGAGAGAGAATAAAAGCTTATTTAGGCTTCTTTTGGGTTTTACCAAAATTCACATCTCTTCCTCGAGAATCCTTGAGTTCTACAAAAACCCAAAGAGCCAGAAATTGTTCACCTTCCAGATTGCACCAATTCTTGGGTCTCTGCCTGGAGGCTTGAGAATCACAGTTGGTTTCTCTCCTCCTGCCCAGGGACTGCAGTACATGGAGCTCATCCCAAAGGAGAAGCAGCCAGTGACAGGCACCGAGGGTGCCTATTACCGCCGCCGCCAGCTCATGCACCAGCTCCCCATCTATGACCAGGACCCCTCTCGCTGCCGTGGACTTTTGGAGAATGAGCTGAAACTGATGGAAGAATTTGTCAAGCAATATAAGAGTGAGGCCCTCGGCGTGGGAGAAGTGGCCCTCCCTGGGCAGGGAGGCTTGCCCAAGGAAGAAGGAAAGCAGCAAGAAAAGCCAGAGGGTGCAGAGCCCGCAGCCCCGACTACCAATGGCAGCATTAGCGACCCGGCCAAAGAATATGTAAGTCTCTCCCAGGCCTCTAGGGCTGTTGCAACCACCCAGGCCAAAGCTGCACTATCAGGCTTTCTTCCCTCATTCATGTACTCATTCATGTATTCATTCATGCATTCATGCCTCTAGCAGCTATTTGGTGCTTATTACTCTGTGCCAGGCACTGTCCCATGGAAAAAAAATACAAGGCCACTGCCCTCAACGGGCTCATCATCAAGTGGAGATCACAGACAACCAGACATCACAGCATAGAGAAAGGGCACCTGAGCTTACTTGGTGTGTGGGTAGGATTGGAGTAGGAGCTGAGACCTGAGTTGGCTTTGAAGAAGAATTAAAAGTCACTCAGGCCTTCAGGCTTTGAGGGGAAGACCTACGCTGCCCTAAAGAGATAAACATGTGTAAAAAGACAGCATGGTGGAATCAGATGATTGAATGAAGTCCCACATGACAGATAGCAGGGTGAGCTAGGGAGAGGCAGAACACAAGGCTAGCAAGGTCATCAGGGGCATGCTTCCTGAAAAGTCAGGCCATCCACCCATTCATTGCTCAAATATTAATCAGCCTGCACTGTCTGCCAAGCCTAGTAAGTTAAACAAGCAGAGGACACTGCCACGTACTTAGGGCTTTACTCTGAGGGCCATTTGAACTGTGGTAGGCTTTCCATGAGAAGGATCACAGGATCTGAGCTGTGCTTCTAAAAGTTTACTCTAGTACGAGTGTGAATGATACTCTGTGACAGATGAGCCTCTGACTGAGAAAACACAAAGGAAGGACCATAATCTGAGCGGTGTAAGCTTCCGGGATGAGTTTATCTTATTCTGTTCCCCAGGAGGTAAAAGTACTAGCTTGAGATTGGTGCCAAGTGGGACTGATGTTTCCTAAGTTTCATGGCCCCTAGCCCCTACCTTTTGCTGTCCCCAATGCAACCCCCACCACCCTCCCATCAGCCAAGTGGCCTCATGCTTCTATTTGACATTTAGAGATAAAGGCTTGAATACATGAGGTCTTCAAGCAAATTACCTGCCTTACTGGGAATGGGCTGACCCAGACATCCCAAGGGAATGCCAGCCCAAACAATGCTGTCATTACATCCAGAGTAGACTGGCCTCTTTCTTTCCTGCAGTGAGTCAAACATGTCATCTCAAACTCTTGTCCTGCATCTCCAACCTCCATCTCACTGACACATTCACTTGGGATTACTTTCCAATGAACTATGACCTCACACTCTTTATCTGAGAACCCTAAGGTAAAATAACAAAACTTATTTTTTCTACTACAAATTTGGTAATGATGTCAAAAAGACCCATTTCTCAGGAAGAATACATGTTCCAGGAACGTTAAAACTTAGATTTAGTGACCATGTTTTTATGAACGAGTTTCCTCCCAAACTCTGCCCTCTGTCTACCCTCAAATAGCTGTCTGTCCTTAAAGCATAAGTATTGTGTAATTCCAAGTTGGAAGGCGACTTCTTTAAGTCATCGTGACATTTTCCAGTTGCCATTCCCAAGAGAGAAATGCCGATCTGAGAACGTTATTTTATTCTTGACTCAGTCCCACATTTTGTTCAGTGAGAAAATGGGACAAAGATGGCCTGAGATTCCACATCCCTGTCTACAGTCAACTTTAGGAAATAGTGCTGACACTTAAGAAGCATTTTAAAAAAAATTAGAAACTAAATGTCAAATGACAGAGTCAGAAAATAAGGTAGAGACTCCAAAGGAAGCCAATATTGATTGGCCTGGGCTGGCTGGGGAAGACACCTTTCTCCTTCCTTACCCTAACTCCAATCTAAATTCAATAACTAATTATATGATTAGTGGCTTCATGTCTGTCACCCCCTCTAGATGCTGAGGTCTTGACTTATTCATCTCTGTATCTGCAGCAGATGCCTTTGATAGAGATAGTAGGTGCTCAATAAATATATGATCCATGAGTGAATAAACAAATAAATGAATAAATGAATGTTCAAATAAATTGAGTCCAGAAAGATGGGTGCAATTTAGATGGCCCTTTTGCCTAGGAGGAGGATGAGATTTTAATTTCTCATTTATTAAGCACCTGCTCTGTGCCTAATGATATGCTCACCCTTTCAGGGTCTTTGTTTAATTCGCTGTTGCCTGGTGGGGTGCATTTTACTAACCCCATTTTACAGGTGAGGTATCAAGAGATTCAGAGATAATAGTTAACTTTTCTAAGCAGAAGAACATAGATCCAATATGCTTTCTAAAGTTTTAAACCTTGATTATTACCTGTTCCAGGAAGTTGAGTACTTTTATTTAATCCCTTTTTATCTCCTTGAAGCCAGGGGAAAAAAAACCTGTAAAGGTAGCTAGATAGCCTGCCAGGCCATATACCATGTGTTTCAAGCATCATCACTGTTAGAAGCAGGCTATACTCCCTGAACTATTCTGTCTTACCCCAGAGAGTGACCTCATTAAGTGGGTGTGAGTGCCAGTCATCCTGGTCCTACGCTCCTTTGTTTCTCATAAAAGGGCAGTATAAGACAGTTACCAGGGCCAAGAATCAGATGCAAATTCTGATTTTTGCTCCCCCAAAGAGGGCAATGAACTTGCCTAGAAATGGTCAGGGAATTCAACTTGAGGACCCAGGTATGGGGAAGAAATTGTAGGACGGCACTCATCACTTCAAATCCAAACAGAGACTTATGAAAAAACAAATAGAGGCAAAAAATGGGACATGTGAAACTATTATATAGGAGCTATATCTCTGTTTATCACCCTAAACTAATAGTGATTGCTATCACTTGTTAGCAGCTACAATTTTGTGGGTGTTGCTGTGGGCCAAGGGCCATGCTAAGCACTACAGTACCTGATTTAAAGTTCCCAACCACACAGAGACATGAAAAAAGCCTGTGGGATTCTAACCAACCTCTGTGAGACCCCAAATTCATATTTTCTCTTTCCCAAAGCTTATTCTTCAGAAGGCAAATAGATATTATGGCATAAGAGTATTGTGTGGACATGTAAGTTTGGGAGACATTAGAGTAAATAAAACTAAATGAGTTTCTTTACAGCAGAACTTCTCAGAGCCTTTAGTAGGCTAAAGCAGTGGTTCTCAAACTGTGGGCTGGGTCCCACCCCACAGTTCCCTACTTAGTTGGTGCAGATGGGACCTGAGAAGCTGCATTTCTAATGAATCCCCAGGTTATCACTAGTCTGGGGACCACACTTTGAGAACCACTGCTAAAGAGTATT
Organism: Macroglossus sobrinus; assembly: GCA_004027375.1. Classification (NCBI taxonomy): domain Eukaryota; kingdom Metazoa; phylum Chordata; class Mammalia; order Chiroptera; family Pteropodidae; genus Macroglossus; species Macroglossus sobrinus. Next base: position 164,183 of record PVKZ01001194.1, on the reverse strand, counting down.
AAAAATTACCTTACATATAAACTCAGTGAAAATGATATCACCAATTTGGTCTATGGTGAGGGGTCTAAGAGATGATAACTCAAGAATTTTTCAGATTTATTTGGCCTCCTGGCTTAGGAAGTCCAGCTTTGAAAATGCTGCAAAGTACTCTCACATTCTGAGTTCTGAAAAGGCACAGAATTAAACACATTGCTTTACACCAGACCCTGGCCACCCATGTCTTGACCACATTACACTCAGCAATCTGGGACCATGAGATCTCACTTTCATCTATGCTGTGCTCAGCCTGCACTAGAGAGCAGTTCTCTCCTATGAGGCTCCATCGTGCTGCAGCTCAGCCTGGTACAGTCAGGTCCTTCTTCAGAGACCTTGGGAGGGGCTCAGATGGGGGCAAGCAGGGTCAGGCTGCCAAGCCCTCCCTGATAACTGCTCACTAAACTACCTGCAGAGGAAAGGGTTATCAAGACCAGAGGAACAGTATTGCCAAAAGCCTTTTCCAGCTAACCTGTGTAGAATTCCTACCCACAGGCTGAGTTTTGAGTGAATTCGGGATGTGGGAGACAGTGTCTTCTGAGCCTGACCTGTCCTCGTGGCCAGGGCTGTCTAGTTATGCAGATCTGAGCATAGTGTGCAGATCTGCGCCCTACCCCCAGCTTTCAACCCCTAGGCCTTCACACAGGGTGACCTAAAATTAGCCATAGCACATCTGAAAATGAACCCAAGAGCTGTGGCTGCCTGCCCCAACTGAAGAGCAGTCCTCTGAAAGCGTTATTATTACACTGAGGCTAGGAGAGGTGAGACACCATGGGTAATGCCTTCAGCATAATCTGTCTTCTGGAGCAAACACCGCAGCAGAAAAATCACAGATGCTAACTCACCCCATGTTCCTCCCAGAGCGTGCCCTCTAAGTCAGTGAGATCAAATAAAAACCCAAAATATTTTATCTCTATCTCTTTCTCTTGCCCTCACCTGTCCCACTGTATGTGTGGTGGCGGGAGCGAGGGCGGGGAAGGGAACTGTTACTACATAACAGGCCCATTCTTCTCTTTGAATTCCCCTAACAATCAGCAAGAGAGGATGGGGCTGTTATACCCATTTTATAGAAGTGGAGCTTGAGGCACCAGCTTGCTGATGAGAGGTGGGGTAAGGCTGCAATTCCAACCCAAATCCTTCTGGGTCACAGTCCTGTGGAGTCTGAGCAGTCCTGAGTGGGGCCCAGCAGAATGGGTACAACAACACAAGAGGATATGTATTTAGGTTTGCTGGGGTGAACAGCATTGTTTGAAGTAACTTGCAGCCCCGCCCAGTAGAGAACTGGGGGGCTTCTTGTCTGCGTTTGAGAACAACAGAAGGACTGTCCCACCCCAATCCCACCCGCCATGGGTCTTAGGGGATTCAAAGCGTTCTTTGGGCAGCGAGCTGCCAACTCCAGCGAGCTGGACTCTTTCACACCAGAACAGTGAGGCCCAGACCCACTTTCCCAGCTCTCAGCTCCCACCTCTTTCTCCTAGATGGAACCTGTGGGCGCCTGCACACCCTGCAGGCAGTGACCTCAGTGCTCTGATTGCTAACATCTCCACCAAAGCATTTTCCTGTGTTTGGAGAGCTTACTTAATATTCTCTCAGAAATTGAATATACAGATTTCCTGAACATGGTCATTTTGCCCAGGCATTTCCGCCCTTCCCTATACCACAAACTTGTAACTGAAGAAAGGGGAAAGAAAGCCAGGATATAACATTTAGTGTAATCTCCACCCTTTAGTATTTGTCATTCCTGCTGTGACGTCCCCTGCCCAGTCCCTTCCCCACACCACCCACTTTTTCAGGCCAAGCCATGGCACCACAAAGAGTGACTTGGAGGAAGAGACTAGATTCAGAAAAGTGAAGACAGTCCTTCAGGTTGTAAAAATTTGTTAATTTGCTCTCAAATTACAGTGTGGTCCCCCGTCCCCCTCTCCCCACAAGAATGCACAGAGTAGGGACTGGAGGCCTGGGTCCCCACCCTCCCACAAAGGTCTGCCACTCAGATGGAAACTTACAGCAGCTGGCAGCTCAGCTTGACTCCAGGCCCAACAAGGGACATATTTGTGGGCAAGGGACTTCCAAATCTTTGTCAGAACAGATGTTTGGCATGTGGCTCAGCAGGCTGGCTTTCCTGCCAACCCCTCTCTGGGAATTTGAAACCACTGTCCCACCCCCTACACTTTGTACCATATGAGCTGGAGGATAGGAGGGTAAGAGGCCCAGAGAAACAGCCCCCCAAAATTGGCATAGTAACCAGGCTTCTCAACATCTGCCTCCCTCCTTTACAAGTGGAAATATTTTAATAATATTAAAAGAGATTTTTTTTTCCACAGAAAATTCTCTTTATTCCACTTTTTATAGTATAAATATTTTATGTTGCCACATAGGCCTCACAGGCATCATTTCTTTTTCTTCTAAAGTGGACTACATAATATTCTATTGATTATAACAGGAGTTGGCAAACTTTTTCTGTGAAAGGAAGATAGTGACTATTTTAGACTTTGCAGCCATACAATCTCAGCCACAACTACTTGCCTCTGTCCTCATAGAACTAACACAGCCATAGACTATCTAAACAGATAAAACTTTACATAAAAGTTTTATATAAATAAAACTTTATTTGCAGACATAAGCAGTGGGCCGAATTTAGCCTAAGGATATAGTTTGCTCACCCTAGGACTAGAAGAACCATAAAAAATAATTTTAGCTTTTTATGAATTACTTTGGTTTCATCCAATTTTATTTTGCTGTTATAGGCTAATGGAAGATGGGCACCATAATAATGATGATGATGATGTCATCTGACCACCTAGGTTGTGCCAGGCACTGAGCCAGAGGCTTCTTGTTGTCATTTATTTAATCCTAAGAATTATTCTAAAAGGTATATTATACCCCACTCCCTTTTAAAGACTAGGACATTAAGAGAAGTTCTTAGCAAAATTGAACAGCATTTTTAAACTTCAGGTTACAACCTCTCAATGGGCAGTAAATCATTTTAGTGAATTACAATGATTTTTTTTTAATTGGAAAAAAACTGTTTCAAAGATAGTAAATATTTTTCTGGATACCATTTCTCTCAGGGGTGTGTATGTAGATGTAGATGTGTAACATTTATGAAGCCTTCTTGGCTGTGTCTTCCCCCTTCACCAGATAACTAGTGAGGGAGATTCAGTTAGAAATGCCAAAGTTTCTCCTCCTGTGGCACAGAGCCCCTTATTTGATAACTTGCCCCAAAGAGAAGCATGAGGCAAAGTAGTTGGCCAACAACAGTGACCTCCACATGTAAAGTGTTTCACAGGAGCTGGCACCTACTACATGCTTCCCAGAAGGAAACTGAGGATCAGAGAGGTGGGTGACTTGTCTGGCCTGTGATGAAGCATGATAGAGACCTCATTCCAAAGTCTGTGACCCTGACCATTTACCCTAGACTGCTCATTGTGCACCATCAAGAGCCCCAGGAAGACGATAGTGTGGGGGAACAGAACACAAGAGGCTAAAGATGCCAGAAATGATGCTGGGCCAGAAAAGGAAGAAAAAAAAAAAACCTCTGGGATACATAAGGCTACAAGGCAAAGATGGTGAATAATCACCATAAGAGGAAATGAGGAGATGCTGTTTATAAACAAATTGTTGAGTATTTGTATTGGAAAGAACCCAGCGCCTGAATTCAAGGCCCTTCTGGTAATATTTACTGTATTGTAATGGTGATATTTTCACAAGGCACTCTGGGTTTAGACTGGGTAGGCCCTTTGGATAAGAGCCTTCCAAGAGAGACAGCAGGTTTGGGATAGAACTTCTGGCAACCCTGTCAGAGAGATTATTGCTGGTTTAGAGTGTTCTGCATATCTGCTGATCACTCTGAAGGCCAACGTGGCTCAGTCCTTAGAGACAGCTCTTTGGCTGTGTAACCCTTGGCCACTGTCCTTAATTTGCTGTTGCCTTGATTACTTCTAATTCAGACATCTTAATAGTTCCATGTACCCACATTCCATGTTCTATACCGTAATGCTGTCTATCAAACCACTCCAAGATATAGAAGCTTAAAACAGTTGCATCTGTTTTGCTCATATCAGCAGTTTGGACAGAGCTCAGTGAGGATCTTATCTCTGTCCATGTGGCATCTTTTGGAGCAGCTTGCAGGCTGGAGGCCAGAATCTTCTGAAGCTCCTTCACTCAAATGTCTGGCCTCCATGCTGGGAAGATACAAACCGCTGGGACTGGATCAGCAGGAGCCTCTTTGTGTTTTCTCCACGTGGTTGCCCTGCCATAGAGGTCTCAGGACTTTTTTCCTGCCTACCCAGGGCCAGAGTGTGTGTACTGAGAGAGGGGGCCCAATGGAAGTGGTGTTGCCTTTTCAGGGCCAATTCCTTGGGGATCGATAGCATCCCTCCCATTCAATGGAAGCAGAGACAGTCCCTGGTTAGAGGAGGGTCCAAGAATTTGCAATATCATTTCCACACATTGAGGGAGCTCCAGCCCTTCAGGGTCTTAGCGTCTGAGGCTGCTGAATCGAAAACATTCCTCAGCTTTCTCAAAGCAAGTGTTTTTATAGATTACAAATGCCTAGAGTACAGAATTGTCAAATTCTTTCATTTAGACCCCTTTCATTGAGAATCTCTCACCATTGGAACAAAGACAGGGCAAAACTTCAGTGGCACAGGGAGAAACTTTACATTTATCCTATCTATGACAGGTTTGTGCCTCACCTCCTCCCCCCAGGGGGGCAATAGTTTATCAACTAAATTATATAGCAACTGTTGAAAAGAGTCTCAGGAGCAAGTTCTGAATTTAGTTGTGAGTATAAATAAGAACTAACCAATATGCTAATGATAAATGTTCTCTGTACCTTTAACATGATCCCAAAGGTCTTCTACTTGACCACACTATCTCCTTCATAGGCAAAGTAGCCTAAGAATGACCACACCGGGCTTTCTTCTAAATAGTCTAAAATTTAAGCATCCCAGGCATTCAAATTGGCTTTTACTGTAACCAAATCAAATTTGTGATATCATTTTTGCTGAGCTTATATATATGGTTATTTTTAAACACTTTATGACTGTGGTTCTCAATGAGTGGTCTCTCGTGACCACACCAGCATCCCTTGGGAACTTACAAATTCCTCTGCCCCATCCCAGACTTACTGAATCAGACACTCTGGGGGTGGGGCCCAGCAATCTGTTTTAACAAGATCTCTAGGGGATGCTGGGGTAGACTCAAGTATGAGAATCACTGTCTTAAAGGAGGTGGGATTGGCAAGCAGTCCTGCCAAGCCTGCCCTGATCGTAGCTGAGTCTGGGGTAGTGGCCGACAATGAAACTCACACAACTTGATGCCAACCTATACTTTCCCAGTGTTAAGGAAAGGAACCCCAGACCTCCAAACCAAATGCAAATCCTGCTTTTAACTTGTCTTTGTCACCTTGGGAAAGTGATTTAACTCCTCTGAGCCTCAGATTTCTTTCTCATCTATAAGGAGGGCTGAGGTGGGGAATAACAGAAGATTTTAACTAATATTACTGAGCCCTGGTAAAATCCATTAATTTCTATTACTTCATTTAATCCAAGTTGCAGCAACCCTATAATGTTGTTAGTCTTATGACTGGTATCTCCACTTGACGGGTAAAAAAACTAGAGAGTTTGGGTAACTTGTCCAAGGTCACATAGCTAGCCCCACTCTCAACCATCCACTGCAATTTAGCAGTTGTAAACCTCAGTACCAAGGATTGCAAGAGAATAAGTTTGTGCAGAAAAAGGCAGGGCTAGGTTTATAGGACCCAGGTAGGCTAGGCATTCTGACCCTTGGTTGCCAGCCTGCCCCTGGTGGCTGAGGGGCCACAAGGTTGAAAGAGCCAGGACACTGTCAGATCTATCATTCTTTGAGATGACAGGGAAAGGGGCACAGAGAACAGCTCAGACACAAGAGGAGGAAATTGGTTCCAAACACATGTTGACAAGGCTCATTACTCAGACATCTTGTTTTCATAAAATGGCAGTGACACTGTTTACTTAAAAGGGTTGGCTACTGGTAGTAACGAGGCCAAGAGCCAGGGATGCTAGGGAAAGAAGCAGGGAAGATACATGCCTCAGAGAGGCCCTTGACAAGGATTTTCAGATAGCTGAGAAGTTGAGACCAAGCTCTGTGAGCAAAAATCCCTCTTTTGTTTTCCATGCTGCTGCCAGAATTATCTCCCTACAGTGCAAACCAGAACACAGCACTCTTCATCTCAAGAACCAGCAGTGACTTCCTATTACCTCCAGAGTGAAATCCCAACCCATAACCTGGGATCAAAGCCACCCTTGATCACCCCCTAGCTGCCTTTCTGACCTCATATTCTGTTTCCTTCTTTGGGTTGAGAGTGCCTGCCTGCTCCCAGACACAGCTCTATCTCTCTCCCTTTCCTACTTCCATGTTAAGCAACATCTAGAAATGTGGAGTTGGGAACCCCAGTGATGTAGCATGGTGATACCAGACTAGGTGTGGATCAACAATAAGTCCCTCTGTGTGGGAAGAAAAGGACTAGAAATTTCATTCTGTGAAATTTAGAAAGCCAGACAGACAGAAAACTTGCTAGGTACTCAAACAGCCCTTGCCAAATACATTCCAGATATGCTGAAGAGATGGTGAAAAAAATAAATAAATCCTGATTCATTGCTTGTTTTCTGGTTTAGACCCTCTGATGAATACAAAGTGAGCCAGGACTCAGTCTTATGCAGAGGCACAAGGTTTTCACACCATTCATTCTTGTGGGCATGACTGAAACCACAAATCTAGCACCTTCTAAGGAACATCATCAGACAGTCAGGATAATTAACCAAACACATGCGTTCTCTAGGCATTTATTCAACAACCCCTATGCTTAGGGACTGCTATCAGTACATGGATATTCTTTGTCATGTGGTTTTCTTTCCTCAATTTTTACCATCTTATTAAGTATGTAATTAAGGAAAGAAATCTTACTATGGGCAGTGACCACACAGTACAATATATGTATGACTTAATGTTAAATTGTATGCTTGAAACTTATTGGATTATGTTAATCAATTTTTTAAATTAATTTTTTAAAAGAATATTCAGTGTTTAGGCTCAACATATAGCTACTAATCTTTACATGGCAAAATGATAACTATTTTGATTTGGGCTGACATATAATTTGTTCTTAGTATGATGGAGTTCTCATCTAAAGCCAGTGTTAGTAGATATTTTCTATGGAAGGCCAGGTAGTAAATATATCAGAGTTTGTGGGTCAAGAACCAAAATCCATATTGTGTCAGTACTTTATGTAACAAGAGAAAACAAATGTCAACATATTTTTAATTTTTTAAATTCAAAATACAGCTTACCCTTGAACAACACAGGTTTAAACCCACGTTAGTCAAGGGACAACTGTTTAATAATATAATTAACTATAAGTTTTTATGATACATGTTGTATTAGTTCCAGCTGCCATAACTGAGAACTGAAATACCACAGACAGGTGGCTTAAACAAAAGAAATATGTTGTCTCACAGTTCTGGAGGCTGGAGTCCAAGATCAAGGTGTTGGCAGGGTTGGTTTCTGGTGAGACCTCTCTTCCTGGATTTTAGATGGCTGTCTTCTCACTGTGTCCTCGCATGGCCTTTCCTCTGTGAACACACAGGGAAAGAGAGAAATTGTTCTCTGGTCTCTATTCTTATAAGAACACCAGTCCTATCTGATTAGGGCCCCACCTTCACTACCTCATTTACCCTTATTTACCTCTTTATAGGCCCTATCTCCAAATACACTCATACTGGGGTTAGGGCTTCAACATATGAATTAAACATGAACTTGAGGGAGGGACAATTTAGTGCATAACAGATCTGCTAATGAGAAAAATGGATTAACGGGGGAGAAAATATTTCACTGAATTGAAGTTCAATCATAAAATCCATTCTTAGCTGGCAGATCCTACAAGAACAGGCAGCAGCCAGGATCCTCCACAGCCATAGTGTGCCAACACCTGATTGAAAGGCCACATGTTGTAGTACAATTAACCCTAGCTTTGAAGTCAGGCTTATCCAGTGTTCAAATACCAGCTTTGCCTCCTATCAGCTGTATGTTATAAAGTAGTTGCTGAATCTCTTGGAACCTCAGTTTTGCCATATTTCAGAGGAAATAGTGACTTCCCTAAAAGAGAGAGAGCTCTAATAGAGGAGGTAGCTCTCTAGGGTTTCTGCAAGGGGTATTAGTAATGAGTGCAAGAGCCTGAGCACAATGCTTGATGTAGGCCTTTCCCAAGAAAATGATAGCTATCATCATCATTGTCATCATCATCAGAGTTTTGAGGAGGAGACAATTCCAAATGACTCAAAGGCTTTTATGGATTGAGTATATACTCTGAGTAGGGTGTGATGAGGATGACAATTTACCTCTGTGGTTTTCCTCCCAATTTAATCACGGTAACATCTTACAAACCCCAGCTGAAGGATGTTCTACAAAATATCTGAGCAGTAATTCTCCAAACTGTCAAAGTCATCAAAAGCAGGAAAAGTCTGATAAACTGTCACAGCCAAGAGGAGCCTGAGGAGGCATGACAACTAAATATAATGTGGCTTCCTGGTTGGGATCCTGGAACAGTAAAAGGACATTAGGTAAAATCTAAGATTATCTGAATAACATTTGGACTTCATTGAATAATAACATATCGACATTACTAATTAATTGTGACAAATACACCATATCAATATAAGTCCTAAAAGAGAGAAAACTGTTTGTGGACTATATGAAAACTCTCTGTATTATCTTCATAATTTTTCTGTAAATCTAATACACTTCTAAAATTTAAAGTTTATTGCAAAATACTCACACATGGGTAAGAATCCATTCAAAGTACAAAGTGAACCTAGGGGTTTTTATATAACAAGGATAAAATGTTGATTGACATGGTTTCAAATTCCACATTAACTTTTGAGAAACTACCACTTGAATTTTGATGTAGAATCACAGAAATCTATCAACAGTTATCTGGGAAGGCTATTAAAATACTCCTCTCTTCCTTTTACAACTTCTTATTAATATGAAGCCAGAAAATCTTCACATATTTCAAAGAAAACAGCATAATGTAAAAGATGAAAAGTGAGAGCAGTTACAAGAACCCAGCAGTTCTCTATTGAGCCATTAAAGAGATTTGCAAAAATGTTAAACAATGCCACCTTTCTCATTAAATTTTTCAGTTTTAAAAAACAGAGTTATTTTAAATTATAAATATTGATGTTAACATGTCAGTTTATTTTTTTTTAGTAAATTAACAATTATTTATTTTTTTCAGCTTTATTTCTCTTATGGTAAATATCAGTAGCTATTACCCATATGAATAAAAACTCTTTGGGTTCTTAATTTTTAAGACTATAAATGGTCCTGAGAACAAAAAGTTTGAGAATCACTGTGCTAAACGAGTACTTTATTTAGTCCTCACAACGACCTACTAGGTAGGCAACATTATTATCCCACTTTGCAGATGAGAAAACTGAGAAACAGAGAAGTATAGTATCTTGCTCAAAGTCACCCAAGCAGTAAAGAGACTGGAGTCAAAACTTGAACCCATGTCACAGTGCTCTCCTAACTACCTTGTATCCTTGGGTTCTCCTCCTCCTTTCTAGATCTGTGAGCTCTGCAAGGGAGTAGCCCCCGCTGACACCCCTGTGGTCTACTCAGACAGGGCAGGCTACAATAAGCAGTGGCATCCTGCCTGCTTTGTGTGCATCAAGTGCTCCGACCCGCTGGTGGACCTCATCTACTTCTGGAAGGATGGTGCACTCTGGTGTGGCCGCCATTATTGCGAGACCATCCGGCCCCGGTGTTCTGGCTGTGATGAGGTGAGAGGCAATGGAAATGGATAGTAGAGTGGCCACCCCCACTATTGTGGGAGAGGACTCAGAGGCCAAGGGGTGTGTGGCTTTGTTGTTGACGTGATCCACAGATAGGAAAACTGAGACTCAGGTCTCGCTTCGTGCTCTCAGTCTCTGTTTTCTCATTTGTGACAACCATGGGGTTGTTGGGATGGGTCAGACACAGGCCCATCCAGTCTTGTCCTTGGCACTTAGTAAGTACTTAGAAAAACATCATGGGGGCGGGGGGTGCACCAAGAGGCAGATTGCCCATGTTCCAACCTGACTCTGTATCTATTAATCATGTGGTTACCTAACTCCTAAACCTCAGTTTTATTACTTATAAAATGAGAAGGATAACCTTGCCCATCCCATGGGGTTGCTATGCAGATAAATGAGCTACTACATGAAAATGCTTGCCATGGGCCTGACTGAGTGACTAATAGGTGGGCACTATTAGTCTTAGGATAATATAATATAACATTAACATAACACATTGCAATACCATAGTTAGAGATGCTTTGGAAGAAGTTCAACTCTGCAATCTGGGTTAAGATTAGAAGAACTCTAAGATATTTTAATAATAATAATTATGACATCTACTATCTGCATGCATTTGGTGACAGGAAACTACCTTCATCCTGGGCACATATGAGGTATTTTGAGCCAATATCTGCCTTCATTTTGAGCCAATAGCTGCCTTTTACCACCTTCCACATTTGGTCTCCATATGAAGTTAAGGCCTCTTACTAATAACTCTGTCATCAAGTGAATGAATGTACGTGCTTTTTGTGAGCTAGATTAAGAACTGTCAGCAGGCCTGGCCCACAACCTCATTTTTGTGAGCACAGCAGTATACTCACTGTGACAACACTCTATCCTTTATTAAAGGCTTATAGCAGGTTGGTAATTTGCTACATACTTTATATATGTGATATGCCATTTATATCTCACAATTATCCTTTAGGGATAAATAATTATTGCCTCCATTTTACATTTGAGAAAAGTGCAGGTCAGAAAGGTCAGTGATAATCATATAGCAGTAACTTTGTATCCATCACTATTCCAAGCACTTCATAGACAGTAGCTTGTAAAAACTTATGGGCAGTATTTGTATCTCCATTCTACAGATGTGGAAACCGAGACACAGGGAGATTAAGCAATTGTCCCAAGTCACAAAGCTGTTTAGTGTTTAAATGAAACCTCATACCTGGTTCCTGTTTGACCCCAAAATCCAAAGGCACATTTAACTAGTATGCTATTCTTCCCTTTCTGTGCCTCAGTGGTTCCTCATATATATATATTCCAAGCACGAATGTTACTATGTTACAAGCCTGAGTGACCCCGTGTGCTCTTGCTCTTGAAGCCTGACCATTGGCAGTGTAGCTCTCATTAAGCTATCCTCATCAGGGTATGTAATCCCATCTCAGAACACAACTGGGCTTTGTATTTGACCCAAAGAGTGTCTCAGAGGCTAGATAAGTAAAACCTGCTGATGGTGGAAAACTTTATTTTCTCTCTGAAAACCTAAGATGCAACTATAACTTTTACTAAGTACTATACTTACTGGCTCAGACTGATGTCATATTTCTTCACTGAGGCATTTAAAGGTCAAAACAAGAATAGGGTAGGATGAACCACCATCCTACAACTTATTCTTAAGTACTGTCTCTATTAGATTCATTTCTTCTGCTCCCTTCTCCAGATAATATTCTCAGAAGACTACCAGCGTGTGGAAGACCTAGCCTGGCACCGAAAGCACTTTGTCTGTGAGGGCTGTGAGCAGCAGCTGAGCGGTCGGGCGTACATTGTCAGCAAGGGTCAGCTTCTGTGCCCAACTTGCAGCAAGTCCAAACACTCCTGAAGGGCTGACTATCCACGGCCAGAATCCATAGGAGCCCACTCAGAAGGAGAGCCAGGAGTGCTGAGGCCATCCTAAGGATCTGATGCAACAGCCAGCAAGCAACAAAAACAGTGATTTTTTTTTTTCAGTGAGAATATATATACACATATATTCTAGGCTGGGTGGTGGTGGATCCTTGAGGGTCGATAGTTTCAAAGCCAGATATGTTCTGAGAAGTCTTAGAATGGAGTTATTTTGTTTTTGTTTACCAGCTACCAACTAAAGACACAGTTGGCATCCCGCAAAGGATCTCTAGGAGTTTCCCAGAATGCAATTCTAAGTGATCAAATCACATAGCTGTAGAATGTGCGTGCTTTTTCTTGAGCATGGGAACTCCAGGAGTAGGCTGGAATCCCAACGATTGTTTGTTGCCTCCTTTCCAATGGAATTTGAATTTTAAATAAAGACTTTTATTGGCATGATAAACATATCAATAAACATTTTATGCAGTCTACATATACCCTTATCTAATTATTTACACCGGGGTAGTGATTTCATGGCATCCACTTAATCCCATGACCCTGAATGCTGGTGCTGGCAGAAGGCACTGTAAGTGCTGATATGCCTCTTCATCACTTGTGTCTCATCAGATTTCTTTGAGGGAGTGGAGGCCTTTGGAGCAGAACCCTCAACCCCAGTTTCAGGTCCCCACATCCCCGATCACTGGTGGAAACATGCATATAATGTTTCTTGGTATACCAAAAAGCAGCCTCCTGGAAACTGAGGAGCTACTTAAAGAGCAGGGACCTGACTCGGCTGCCCTCAGAGACCAGGGCAGTTAATGTATGAACCCCTCTGGGAGTAACACCAGGTAGAATGTTAGAGAGCAGTGAAGCAGGGCCACCCAGGCTCAACTAATGAGTGATGCCACCTGGGACATGGTGGCCAGTGTGGACAGACCTTAAGAAATATGAGAATTTTACGAGAAATCTCTCTATTTTTAAATGTTACCAACTGAATATTGAATGAGTCAAATAGAATAGGTCTTTTGGTAAGATTTTCTCTCCTTTTATGGCCTCTCTGAGCATTTGCAGCCCAAAATTAGTTTCCTTTCCATAATTCCCGAGGAAAGAAATCTCTCTCTACTACAAATATAAGGACAAAAATAAATAAATAAATAAATAAATAAATAAATAAATAAATAGCATGAGTTGTAGGAGCACACAGTCCTGTCACCAGTGGTCTTCTCTCTTTCTTAAACTTTTCATCTGTTACTAATCCTCTTTAATTGTACCACCCAAATTTCACTCTCATCATACTTTATCTGCAATACTCCCATTCATGAGCTTGAAAGTTTGACCAAAAGCTACTGCAATATCCTTCAAAGGTGCTTTTCTGCTTCCAGCTCCTCTCTGCAGCCACACTCATTTTCCCTGTAATGCCTGCTTTCTCAAAGAGAAGCTGTGGGTGTGTCATCTTCCTTACCTACCCTGCATGGCTCCCCATTGCCTCTCAAGTTAAGAACCAAGATCTCACCCTGACATCTGAATCCTTCCAAAACCTGGCTTAGATGTCTTTCTGGTCTAAGACCCAATATTTCTCTAGATTTGTTTCCCTGTTTGTCCTAGACATGCAAAAACTTCCTTTGAACAATGCTTTGGCAAGTTCTGAGTTGGTTACTTGAAGAGCACTCCTTTGTTGGAATTTTACCTGTCCTATGAGGTGCTTCTCAAGCACGACCTGCTTTTTAGTCTTTTCCCAGAAACATCAGTGGAATATTCACTCATTCACACACTCATCCATGCATTCCACATATCTTCATTGAGCACCACGGAGTTCCAATTCCCATGCTGAGTATAAGGGTACAGCACTCAAAGAAAAAACAATGCCTCCTGAATTTTATAGTCTGTGAGGAAGATGGACCTTGGGAAAATACTCCCACAGTCAATTTAAAATTATAGCTACTTGGGAGGGGGAAAAAATGGCATAGATGATAGAGGATCTGTTCATCCCTCTGGCAACCAAATCAAAGTTGTGATAGAAACAAAGACCAAACAGCAAGAAAAAATCACCAGGGATCTAGATGAACAAGCCATACAACTAGAGGGAAATCTAAGAAATGACCCTGCAATGACAGAATGTAGGACAGGGTGAGGAAACAGCTGCCTGTCCTGAGCAGCTGAGTGGGACAGAGGCCACAGCAGCAGCACGGCAGCCGGCAGCTGCAGACAACCCTTAAAGGAGCCGTGTCCGCAAGCAGACTTTCATGGTGATGAACCTGCTCGCTCTGAGCACCAGTGCCAGTTGGGCTGTGCAGGAGGCACCAGAGACTTACAGGGGGACACTGAATTGTCAAAGTGAGGGCCAAGGCACAACTTACTCTGTACAGAAGTGCAGCAGTATCCATTGTTCCTCTGTTGAGCCCTCCCTACTACCAGTGCACTGACTCAGTGACACCATAGCGGAAATGTAATCAAACTGGATAGCAGAGGTTGCTCCGCCCAGAAGATTCCCTGAAACTCCGTCTCCCCCAACTCACAACCCCGCCCAAGCCGTATCCAGGTGTATCCTCGCTTAGACAGGTGCTCCTTGCTGAGCAGCTCCTAGATTCACACTGGAGGGAGCCAGCCTCAGTTTCTGGTGTGGCTTTTTGAGGCATCTATAAGCACAGCACCTGTGGATTGCTTGTTGAGTCTTAGCAGGTGGCCCTGGAGGGGCAGAAGCTTGGGCTAAATTTGGCCTGCAGCTGAACCCCTCTCAGGACCATGCCACTGGACACCTACTTCACAAAGCCACACTAATAAGAACAGGAAACTTAGGAACTTTGCTTAGTACATAGAAACAAACACAGAAAGGCAGCCAAAATGGGAAGATAAAGAAGCGGAAATCATATGAGAGAACAGAACAGAAATCTAGAAATAGTGAAGTCAAGCAATCTAACAGACACAGAGGTCAAAACACTGGTTATAAAGATGCTCAATGAACTTATGGGGAAAGTAGATAAATTCAGTGAGAATTTCAACAAAGAGACAAAAAAAACATAAAAATAGAAATGGAAATTATAAAAGTAGACCAGTCAGAAATGAAGAACACATTATCTGAGATAAAAAGTATATTAAATATAAAAAAATTGAATAAAGAAAAGGAACAAATTACCTATATAGAGAATGAGAAAGCCAAGGACACTCAATCAAAATGGCAAGAAAAAAGAAGTGAAGACTATAATAACAATTTAAGGAGCCTATAGGACACCATTAAAGATAAAAACAACCATGTCATAGGGGTACCTGAAGAGGGAGAACAAAAAGTTGAATATATATTTGAAGAAATAATGATAGAAAACTTCCCTAACCTGGTGAAGGAAATAGACATAAAACTCCAAGAAGCTCAGAGAATCCCCAAAACCAAGAACCCAAAGAGGCCCACACCAAGACACATCATAGTTAAAATGCCAAAGGTTAAATATAAAGAGAGAATCTTAAAGCAGCAAGGAAAAAGCAGTTAGTTACCTACAAGGAAGCACCCATAAGACTGGCAGCTGATTTCTCAAAAGAAACTATGCAAGACAGAGGGCTTGGTACAAAATATTTGACAGGATGAAGACCCGGGATCTACAACTAAGAATACTTTATCCAGCAAAGCTATTATTTAGAGTTGAAGGAAAAATAAAGAGCTTTCCAGACAAAAAAATAAACTAAAAGAATTTAACATCACCAACCCAGTACTACAGGAAATGTTGGAGGGACTTCTTTAAAAAGAAAAAACATGTATCCAATCAGGAATAAAGAATGATAATAACTACCTTCCTATCAATAAGTACCTCAAATGGAAATGAATTAAGTGCTCCAACCAAAAGATAGAGTGGCTTAAATCTAAAGTGTGAGTACACCTGAGCAGGCAAAGAGGAAAAGGACAATGGTTAAAGATGGAGATGAGGATGGCATGTGCAAAGGCCTGGGGCTGGAGCAGCACCAGTTTATTCAATACCTATTTGCTGCTATTTTAGATACCATTGTAACCGTGGCACATGCATGGGACTGAAGAAAACTGGTGTAGCAGGAGCACCAAGAGTGATGGGACATTAAATTAGCACTGAGGCATTAGAGGTACTCTAGTTTTGTCAGTGACAGAAGACTGGTCTCTGTTCTAGAAGCAATGGGTAAACTTCAAATAGTTTTAACCAGAGACTGGTGATGACTAGACACTTATCTCTCCTCTGCTGAAACCCCAGCATGATGCCTGATTTTGTCTATATCTTTGTAGGTGGGAATGATGACCCACTGCAGACCCCACCTAGAGCATACTCCTGCCTTCTCATATCTGTGAATGACACTCCGTCCTTGGATTTGGAGCACCCAAATCAGGGCTGATATTCTTCTTCCCATCTGACTGGTCACTCAGTACCATCCTTTCTCATCATCTCTTTCCCTCCATCCACAGCTTATATCTCACCTTGAATGTTTTCGGCCCAGACTGTCAACAGTCGCCTGGTGAATCTCTCTGGCACAAACTCACCCTCTCCATAGACTACCCATGAGAATTGCTCAAAATCACAGCCTAGTCATGCACTATCTTCTCAGAACACTCAGGGGCTCTCTAATGCACCCACAGAAGTTGAAACTTCTTAGCCTTGCAATCAAGTTTCTTAATTTTCCTGGCTCCAACTCATCTTGCTTCCTGTTCCTTTTTCAGAATCCAAATGGACGGCTTGCTGGTCCCCATGTATATTCTGTGCTTTCTCTACCTCTGCACTACTGCTCAGGCTATTCCCTTCTCCTGGAGAAGGGAATACTGTTCCCACACTGTCCCCAGTTGCTGCCTCTTCCACAGGGACACTATAGTTGAATGGGAGTCCATACCAGAATTGGAAGGACATATATTTTAAAATGTTACAATGTTAACTCGTACATGATTCACCCCCTTTGTCAGCAAGAAGAGCAGTTACCATTCCTATCACTTCAATTTTCTAGAAACACTTCTGTGACCTTACTCTTCCCTCTGGGGTGTTTTAGGTTTACCTGTGCTGTCAAAATACCCTTGGCTTACAGTGATCATTTCACTGGTTCTACTGCATTATAAATATTAGGTTGTGAATGTCTCCCCCTATGAACTTGAGAGAATAGCAACTAAATGAAAGAACAAGCAGCCTAGGGCTCTTGGGTGATTCACTGTTGCTAATGGCACTGTATTCCAAAATGCCCTAAATCAAATATTAAAACTTCGGATTGAGGCAGACACTGATGACCAACCTACATGTTGTTATTCTCCACCCCACTTCCTTCTTCTTTGTGGAAAGAGCCCACGTCTCATTCTATAAATTTACTTTTCCAGCCTCCTTTGCAGCTAGAGAAAGGGCATGTGACCCAATCTTGGCCAAGGAGCTTCTTCATTAGGAGCTGCTTAGAAAGTTTTCTATCCCAGTGAAAAGAGGTTCTCTAGAGGAAATGACTCTTCTTTCCTTTCTTTTTGATATAATTTTAGACTCACCAGTAAGTTAAGAGAACAAAGAACTTTTCTTCCTGAACCATCTGAGGATGTGGCTAACCCAATGCTTCATCACTCCTATTTTAATGTGTAATTCCTACAAATAAGAACATTCTCCTACATCATCACAAACAACCATCAAAATCAGGAATGAACATTCTATCAGGTAATCTTCAGATCTAATTCAAGTTTTATTAATTGTCCCAATAAGGTTTTTTATAACAAATAGATCTGGTCCAGAATTATACATTTCATTTAGGTATCTTGTCTCTTTAGTTTTCTGTAATTTGGAAGTGTTTGCTCTTTCTGTCTGATGTTCTCTCATAATTAGATTCAGGTCATGAATTTGGGGTAGAAATACCATGAAAATGATATTGTGCCCTATCAGATGATACAAGATTTTTATTCGTTTCATTAATGTTATTAATTTTAAACACTTGATTATGCAAGATTTTTTCAATGTCATTACCCTTTTCCCTTTGTATTTAATGAGCATTTTGTGGGAAGGTACTTTGAAACATGTTAATATCCTGTTCATAAAAATCCCACCCACTGGTTATTAGCATATATTAATGTTTCTTGACTGAATTATTACTATGATAGTTACCAAATGTTGACTTCTCTAATTCAATCATTCCTTTAATGTTTATTAGTTATCGTTCTACTATAAGGAAAAGCTCTATCTTCTCTCTATTTATTTATTCATTTATATCAGTTTGGAGTTGTAGGTTTCTGTTTATCAAATTGTTCATTATTTATTACTATCATTATTAATTCTGATGCTCAAATTGTTCCAAATTAGGACAAAGAAGGCTCCTTCAAGCTGGCTATGTCCTTTTTATATGTTCCCATCAAGCCTTAAATATAATTTTACACTCTGTCACAATTAGGAGTTTCTGGCTCATCTTGTATTTTTTTTACCGCAGCTTTAGAATCAGTCATTTCTCAAGGAGTTCCCTTTTCTTAAGCTGAGTGCTGTTGAGTTGAAACTTCTAGTCCAAGAATCTTGAGAAGATAAAGAAACCAAGTCAATAAGCTAAGGATGATGGAGCTGGTTAAATAAGAGCTTAGGTCCCTGGTGAATTCACCTCTAGACTTCTTGTTACACGAAACAATTATTTCCTTATTCTTTATGCAGAGATATACATTTTCTCATTGTGTAATATAATTCCTTATCATAGAGTTTCTCATTAGTGGGACCCCTGGTAATTATAGCCAAAGACAATGTGACTGATACCCAAGATGTTTCTCATTTCAGCTTGGGTGAATTACACATTACTGAAGCTATTATACTCTCTAATTCATTTGGGTTTTTAATCAAGTCTGTCCCTTGGAGATGCAAATGATGGTGATATGAGTATCTGACCCACTAGCTATCAGACTTTGCCTCCAAATGTTTGGCTTTAAATATGAGAAGGTTACATGAAAGACAAGATTGTGCAATGGCATATGTGTTGGCCATTTACATGTCTCTGTCTTTGACAAGCCAGGACCAGAGATGATGCTGTTGAAGAAAGAGTGTGTTTGTTCTTTTTTCTCAACTGCTATTTGCACTCAGTTCATTTCTTCCAATTTAAAGCAAAATGATCTCTAGGTTTAATTCCCACCATTCTATAATAAAAACTGTAGCCATCAACATAAAATGTTTCTTTGGTCTGAGTTTGAGACAACACTGGTGTTTGAACAACAAAAAGGATTTGGAATTGCAGACTGAAGAAATACTATCCAGGACTCTCTTGCTGCAAATGAGGGAAGTCCAATTAAAACCAGTTTAAATCCCCCTCAAAATTAGAGGGAATCCACATTTTAGAATTTTATTTCTAGAGAAAGTTCAAGAGAAGTGCCAGCTTCAGGAACAACTGGATCCAGTAGTTCAAATTTTGAAGTTAAGAATCTGTTTCCTTTCTCTATCTCTCACCTCTCTTTTCCTTAGGCAGACTCACCCAGATAGTAGCAGACATGGCCACCACCAGCAGCTAGGGTCACTTTGTCTTTGAAGCCAGTGAACCCAATGAAAAGAGGGCTTTCTTGGAATGACTTGGATTGGCCCAACATGTGCTTATCTTTTGACCAATTACTGTGCCCAGATGGCCAGGGTACTATTACTAGCAGTACCTTGATCACAGTGCCAACTACCCAATTTCTGATTGTAACAAGAAAGGATTAAAAAAGATGGCCACACCCGAATCATATGAAACAGGCCCCTTGCAAAAGAGAGGCCCTGTCAGAGCTGGAAGTGGCAAAGAGAAGCCTTCTGGGCAAAGCAGAGCTGGCTCAGTTCACCAAAGAGAGGGAGGGTAGATTAAACTACAGGAGCAAAGCACACAAAAAAAGCATTGGTCAGAGAAATCAGATGAGAGCTAACCCAAGGAATCTAAGGGACTAAGATTATACCAGGATTGGGGAATGGAGGTTCCTGAGAGGCCTGGGAGGCATTACAGCAAAGAGCAAGGACAGAAGCCAAGTCACAAAGCTCATCTTGAAGTAATTATCATGCCACTGAAAATCTCATTTATCTTGATTTTTTTTAATTGCTGGCAAGAAAAGACAAATGTGTTCAAAGACCTAAATAAAATGATATCCCTAAAGGAAATGTTTAAAAGTTTTTATCATGACCTTTTCTGTTTAGTTCTGTGGAAGATGATGGAGACTTACTAAACTGTTTTTATGTAAAAAGTTTAATAAATGTGAAGGATGTACTTCCATGAGTTCAAATATGGAAAGTTTTAAAATAGAAGAGTGACACAAGCTGCTAATGATCCCAATATGTTAGATTATGCAGGCTGCTGGCACAGGTTCTGTTTTTTAATCAAATATATAAATTATGAAATATTATTGCAAAGAATCACACGCCTCTGCCCTATAAGGGAATGGTTCATGCTTCAGTTGACAGGAAAGCTCTGTGGAGTTCATCTTCAGCCGATAAGGAAAGAGGGAGCAGGAGTAGACAGGCAGGCATCATTGGCCAACAAGATCGTCTGATGCCAAAGCTGGATGGAAGAACATACTCCAGCCAAAGTCCCAGGCCAAGTAGGAAGGTGTTTGTCAGCTTAATATGTTGCCTGTGTGGTCTCCCTCTGCAGGGGAGGTGTCTGTGATATCTTGGGCCTGAGCTTCAAACAATGAGCTTTCAGTATTTGTTCTCACCTGAAAGACCACCCTTTTGCCACCTCTATTTCAAGACTCTTGGCATGAGTGCTCCCTCCTCCAGGAAGCCCTATTGATTCCTCCAGATGCTCCGAGAATCAACCAATTATGTGACTGATTTGGCCCTTAACCAAATTTCATGATCATGTCAGATTCTGTGATTTGTCTTCCAAACGATAGGCAATTCACTCGCTCACTAGTTCTTTCTTTTACTCATTCTTTCGCTGTGAATTTACTACCATGTCCCAAGCACTGTGTTAGGCATTGGAAATACAATAGTGAAGAAGGCGACATGGCTGCTGTCTGAAAGAAGTTATAATCTATCAGAGGAGAGCAAGAAATAACAAACAATTATCTACTCAGACCTGCCTGAATCCCAGCAGAATCCCAGCTTATGCTCCTTTCCAAGATGTCCCCAGCCTCCCAGCAAATAGGCCACTAGCATTCATGATCTTTTCCATTAACTCACCAAATAGATCCAACATATCTGGCAGTGTAACATTGTCAGGGAAAACACGAGCTTTGGAGCTAGGTGGCTCGATTCTAATTCTCACTCTACTGGGTCACCTTGGGTAAGCCATTTCACTTTGTTCCCAGGTTTCTCCATTATAAAATGGGGATAGTAATAGTATTTACCTTATAGGGTTATTCTAAGGGTCAAATGAATATGCATGTTTATAGGTTTAAAACAGCTCCTGGTGCATAGTAAGTGTTCAGTAAGTACCAGCTTTTATCATTATTGTTGTTGTTTGCATTACCCAACAGTGGCCCATGGAAGAAGAGGGCTTGATTGCAATCTCCTCTATTCTTAAAAATTGTTTAAAATGTTTAAACAATTGTTTAAAATTGTTTAAAATTTTTAAAAAATGTTTTAAAATTTTTTTGTTTGTTTTTTTAAAGTCTATCAGCAAACTTATTTTCCTTATTTCTAATCTCTGAGACCTTCTAGTAAATGCTCAAATATGATGTGCCCGCTGAAAGATTTCAGCATCCAGATACACATACAAGCACATATATACACTCACACACAAACTGTGAATGTTGATACTGTTTGTAGGGGTCCAGAATGAGTCTCCTCAGAATGTGCCTCAGATTATTTTAAACTGAAAAATAAAGTCTAACAAACTCAAGAAAAGTATTTTTGGTTTTTTGCTGCTTTTTGTTTTTTTACCTTTTCCTTTAGCGGCCTAAAGAAATTCAGATAGAAAAGCCTGCCTCAGGAAGGGAACCTTAGAATATTCACATTAGGGTAGATGAATTAGGAGTGACAGACAGGGAGGATCCAAGCAAGTCTGTCTGGTAAATTCCCCTCTGTGCCCCATAGTTTCTGTGTGGCCAGGAAAGAATTGCTTTACCACTTATTGGCTTTTTTTCATCTACCTGTGAATTACCAACTTTCCCCTTGAATTCCCAGACCCCTGTCTCCCTCTTAGTCCAGAATGGCATATAAGCCTCAACTGCCGATGTATACCCAGGTCTCATATTCCTATAGAACTACAATATGTATACACATAATAAATTTGGTCATTTTCTCCTGTTAATCCATCTCTTGTTAATTTTACTATTAGTCCAGCCAGAAGAGCTTAGAAAGGTGGGCAGAAAATTATTTTTCTACCCCCACAATACACTTTCTTTATATGTCTACCTGCCATTTCAAAACCAGGTATTGTCTGCCTTGTATTCATACCGTGCATGTATTAAGAATGGCAAGTGACCCTTAGACTCACAATGAGTCCTACAATGTCTTAAGAGAGTGCTTGGGAGAAGGCTGGGAAAACATACTGATAAGGCCATGCATTTCATGTCTCACCTAATTCACTCTGAGAGTAAAAGCAACTCAGAATTTGAAATCCCCAAAGACCTCCAATTTAGTAAGATGGAGGAGGCAATCATTCACTTATAACATCACACCAGGGAGGTGATATTCTAGAGAGAAGTACATAGTGTTTATAAGAATCACCTGGGAAGCTCATTAAACTGTGGGTCCTGGTTCAGTCGGTCTGGGTTGGGGCCTGGGACTCTGCATTTCTAACAAGCTCTGGCATCAATGCTGCTGGTTTGGGGACCACAACTGGAGCAGCAAGACTATGGTTTGTTAGAGTTGAAAAGGTTGATTAGAGACTAGCCTACGAAGCAGGGAAACTGCGGCCAGAGAGTAGAGTAGCTTTACCAGGGTCACACAGCAAGCTCTAGGTAGAGTCAAGGCTACAATCCAGGTCTCCTGACCTCAAATCCAACATCCTTCCTGGATCTGCTAACCAGGGATGGGATTCCAGTGCCTATAGGATCCAAGTGGTGAAATAAATGCACAAAGCAGGCCAGGTGCCAACAGCAGGAGCCAAGCTGCCTGTATAGCTGCTTGTTACTTCACGTTTTAAAACACCATAAAAACCTGTAGACTACAACTGGTCTGCAAGTGGCCAGTTTGCATCCATAGTAACCTTATTTCAGGGTTCAGCAAACTTTTTCTATAAAAAGCCAGATAGTAAATATTTTAGGCTTTATGGGCCATGTAGCCTCTGTTGCAACTACTCAGCTCTGTTGTTGCAGTGGAAAAGCAGACACAGACAATACATAAACAGATAAGCATGGCTGGGTTCCAATAAAACTTTATTTATAAAATCAGGAAAAGGAGCTAATCTGGCCAGTGGGCTGTACTTTGCTAACCCCTGTCTTAGCTGATTAGACAACTGGGGGGGGGGGGGAGAGACACAAATGGTCTCTATTTGTACAAAATCTGATTTATAAAATAATATGTTAAAACTGTCACTTATATCTTTCCACGTCAGGAACATCATCTGTGAGTTTGCAGAAATGGAAGACAGAACTATCTTGTTTCTGCAGTTCCAAAGGACACATTAAATGAAAATATCACATTCCTAAAATGGGGCTCATCATAGAGTTTTATGTATATTTAATGTGCTCGAGTTTCTCCCTCCAGACCCTACAAAGTTGTTAAGTGGATGGTATGGGCAGCATGCTAAAATCCATGGATAAGCTAACATCAGATCAGTTGGCTTTTTCCAAAAGGCTAAGTCAAATACAGGCAATGGGATAGAAATCAGAATAGTTATTCTAATGAGCACATTAAAGGAGCAGAAGGGTTATCATCTCCCGTTAACTTGGGGCCAGACATCTGGTTATTCTCCCCTTCCGCAAACACTCTTACTGCAGTGCTGCAGAAAAAGATTTAAGAAGAGGAAAAATGGTAGACACTATACCCCAGCACCAAATTACCCATCAAAGAAGTCAACCCCAGTTGATATATAAAGAGAGGAACTTTCTGAGGATCCTGCAGACTAGGGACACCATTCTGACACTGTGCACACTGCATCCACCCCACTGCTGCCCTGGTGTCTGGGCACTGCTGGCAGACGAGCGTAGGAAAAGAAAAAAGTTCTTCCCTTTACACATCTTAGGTTCAGTGGCTGGGATCCATGAATCAAACTGATAAAAGATGGATTTTAAAAAAGAGAAAAAAAATAACAGTTTTAACTATGTGCCTATTATGTAATTAGCAGTTCACAAAGCAAAACGTCGCTCAAGGAGGGGGCCAGATGAACGAGGCTTATAAACCATCTTAGTCTAAGCAAAGGAAAGGGGTTCGGAAGCTCTAGGATAGGAAGGCAAGTTATGAGAAGGTGACCGGAAAAAGTACAGTAAACAAGGGTTATTTAGTAGGGTTTGTTATGTAAATTCAAGTCTGAACTTTCTTTATTGATAAGAATTATTAAGAGTCCTCTTCTTCCTTTTACCAGTCAGGCAGACACCTTTATAAATAGAAATTTCCTTTTAAGTGTGAATTTCTTTTTGTGCCCTGCTTTAACAGCTTTTCTTGCATCTTCTGGTACAAGAAAAAGGCTTCTCAATGGCCTTTAGTTCCTTTGGGAGTATTGTAGTCTGGTGCCTTTCATTAGCTTAGACTTTTTCTAGCTGAGGTCCTCTCCCTGCCAACTCAGGGCTCCCTGGGGGATTCTAGATATGAATCTATAAATGACAAGTTCAGGCAGGGCCTGCATGGCCAGCCTTGCAAACTTGGTGACCAAAAGTAACCACACAGGATGGTCTGATCACAAATTCCTCAGTGGGCAGGCCACCGAGGTCAGTCATGTCCCAGGCCTATAGCTTCCTTAGCAAAAGTGAGCTCTGTCCATCCTATCTTATGCATCTAAGATAACGTATCTTTGAAATTTCAGCATAATTTTCTTTTCCAGACCCCTCAAAGGCACAACCACAGGCACAAGACCTCAGAACCCCTCATTGTTATCCTGCTGTTCCCCGCCCACCATCTCTATGTTCTGTAAATGTTAATTATTTATTATCCTGTACCCACCAATGTAAAAAAGTATGTTTCTCCATTTTTGCCTTTTATCTAATCCTAGAGATTTCCCCAACTTTGCTTTCTCCCACCCCACTAATTTAGCACTAAAAGATGTCATGTAACTCTCCTTAAATTTCTCCCTTTGATTCTAATGTATAAAATAAGCTGCAAAATTGCCATTCTCTGGAGCATTTTCTCAAACCATTGAGATTTTGCTTCTGGGCGTGTCCTCAAAATTTTGGTTCAGATAAACTCTTATAAAACTCTTCTGTTGACTAGGTATTTCTGTTGTCAACAAAACAAAAGGAACACTGGCCTAGAAGGCAGAAAGCTTAAACTCAGATCTGAGCTTTCTACTCAGGGCAAGTCATAGTCATGAAACCTCTTAGAGGTTTTAGGTAACATTGATAGTTACCTGTATAATGGGGAGATACAGCCCATCTCTCAGGATGGATGCAGATGAAATGGGAGAGCAGATAGGAAAGACTTGTGTAAGTTAGAATGAACCCTATCTGCATACAGCCTGCTTATTTGATATTTCCAGAAGAAATATCAGCTTTCTTTTAATCTAGTTTGAGATGAATATGTTTTCAATAGCACCTAATGAGCTTAACTCAGGCATGTTCAAACATTTTTTGAACTCTTCTTGTCAATGAAACTTTATACAGTCTCCTTGTATATGAAATAAGTGAAAGTAGGGCTACAAGAAACAGCAGGAGGAAAGGCAGCTAGAGACCCACCAAATCAGCTTTTGCCTCAAAGTGACAGCAGCTGAGGCCTCCCTGTAGACCCCAGGATCCCAGGAACCAGAGGAGAAACTCTAGGTGAAACTCTGAGCCTTACATCACTATAAGGCTCATCCTTGGCTACTGACTACTGTGTCCTCTCAGGCTGCCCAGCCATCTCCTTCTGGAAGTTTCTTAAGGAGGGAAGTTAAGAGGGGAGATCAAAGGCACAGCAAACAATATGACCGCATGGTTTAAATCAGAGGGTCAGAAAAGGGAGTGTTATTGGGAGGGGAGGACTGTGAAAATGACCCTGGTTGGAGATTAGGTTGTAAAATTGAGCAAGGGTTGTAAAAGCCTGTTGAATAATTTCCCTTCAAGTCCTGTCTAGCTCAACCTTGCATCACATATGCTATAATTGAAAACCATCACCCAAACTTTGTCCAAACAACCCACATGATGATGAATGGAAGAGAACTAAGATAATTTCCCCCACTTTTGTTTTTCCTTAACTAATCAACCAATTAGAGCAGTATTTTAGCCCTGGAGCTGCCAGGTGCCAGACCTGAAGTCAGGGTCTTCCAGGAAGAGAATGGGGCCACTATCCCACCCAAGATATTGATGGCAGGAAGGGAATCAGCTTTGAAAAGGGCCTGAAGCTAACCCAAGGTGGGCCCTTCTATCTGATGTCAGCAGACACAGATCCTACACATGAAACATGAGCACAGCTTCTGGCCTTACATCACTGGTGAGCACTTGCTCAGTCCTATTTTCCCCGCCAAAATGACAAACCCCATAGCACTTGGGAAAAACAAACTCAAAAACAATTGTGTTTGTTTCCTCACTGCATCATCATAGATCATCAGATATTCAGCTTGGAGCAGAAGAATATTATGATGGGGAAAACATCAAGGCAGTTTATTCAATTAAGAAGGTGTTATTATCAGTAATACAACCTAGAAAGCATGAACTGGGGGACACGATCATGGGTCCATGTTTTGCCTACATGGAAGTAGGTATTATTAATTTCCTTTTTTCAAATGAGAAAACTCTGACTAGGGAAGATTATATAGCAAGCCCAGGGTGACTTGCCTGGTAGCAGCCAAACCAGGATAGGTGTCACTACATTTCACAGATGGTAAAATGTGTTGCAGGAAACTGAGGCTCTGGAAGAGATGTGACTTGCTCAAGACCACATGGCCTAAGGGTTAGCAGATCTAGGACTGAGATCCACTTTTTCTGGTTCCTAGTGATGAGATCTTTCTATTCTTCTTCAAGATTGGTGGCTTAAGAATTTAAATCTATACTAATGAAGGATACCAGAATAAATATGGCTCTTTGGCATATGGACTATTTGGAGCTAAAAGCCATTGAAAACCAACAGATGCAGGAATAGCTGCCCTCCTAATTGTTTTTGTACAGAAAAGAATTGGTAATTATGTCATATGATAGAGGTATCAGCTAATGTTACAGTGACAGTCATCAGCTAAATGTATCAAATCAACATATTGTATAACTTAAGCTTTCAAAATCTTATGTGTCAATTACATCTCAAAAATGTCTTTTTAAAAAAGGTATTAGAAGCAACCCATGAAATAAGCAGCAAGTATTGATGATGTTGAGTTATTTGTTGTCATTCTCATAATTTTTTACCAAAGTTCAAAGAATCTAATTGGATAGGAAGGTAAAGGAGTGAGTCATCCTAAACAAAGTAGTTTTTCTTGCTTTGTTTTAATTCTTCCCTTAGAGTCTGCCTGCAAGGCTATTTGATTCTCTGCTCTCAGTTGAAGAAACAAACGGAAATCCCACCTGCTATCCCAATTAGTTACATCCACACTGAGCCTCATACCTGCTGACTGATAGGATCCCTATGCTGGCCAGAGTTTGACTGCAGTTCCATGAACCATGAGAGATAAATATAACCTCTATTTTCCCAGAATCCACACTAAAATCCTGACTAGCCCAGGGAAATACTTCTGAGCTGTATACTCCAACAAGAAAGTATAACAGGGAGCAGCAAAAGCAGTTCACAACCCCCACAGATCTGCCCAGATTCAATGAACACACTGAAGGTCCTGGAACCCTGTTCAAAGTTCACCCAGATGGCTGCAGAGATGGAAGCTAAAGGCCCAGAACATTTCCACATGAGCTCTTTCAGGGAGCACCAGCCCTGGCACTCCAAGGCAGAGCTGGGATTTGCAAGTCCTTCAGACACTTTGCTGGTTTCTCCCAGCAGGAAAGCAATTCTGAAGAGAAAGTTAGGCACTTTGAGAACCCTGTGGCCCAGTTAGAGTGACAAGGCTCACAAAGCTGGCCCAGATGGAAGGGGACGGTGGCGAGGATGAGCTGCTCATATTTGTCCCAGGTTTGTAAGGGTCTGTTCTCTCACAATCCCCTCTCTAGACTGTGAGCCCCTGAAGATTGGACTCTGGTGTTTTCATCGCCTGGCTTGGTGCCTGGCCCTTAGTAGGTACTTGTCATCATTCACCACATCAATTTTAGTTGTCTCCCAACTAGTCTCCACTCTTGCCCCTCATGACCCATTCCCCACAAGCTGATTTTGATGTGTGTCAGCTCATGTCTCTTACTATTTACAGCCTGTGATGTCTTCCCATAGAATAAAATCCAGTCACCTTCTCCTGGCCTGTAGCTTAACACAGCGAGTGTCAATCTCTCTGACTTCACCTTCCACACTCCCTCCCTCACTTACCATGTTCAAGCCATACTTTTCAAGATGCCAAAGATGTAACACACAAAGCCTGTTTCAGCCTCAGGACCTTTGCACTAGCTGTTCAAAGGGATGCTCCTTTCTCCCCCAGGTCACCACATGGCTAGCTCTAACATCAACATAGATGTCACCTCTTCAGAGAAGCTATCTCTGACCACCTTTTCTGAAAGTCCCATACCCAGTCATTTTATGTTACATCACTATAAGGGAAAAATTCCTCTACACCCACTAAAGGAAAAAGTCTTTTTTTTTTTTTCTATTCAGTATACTCGCTACTCACAGAACACATCTTGAACTGATATGTGGCTTTTTTCCCCACACCAACTAATTTTCTGACACCAGTTGGGTGTCCTACAATGTTACTTAATTCTGACACTATCTGGAGTTAGTGCAAATAGTGTCAGAATTGAGAAAGGGCTCAGTGTCACAAGACTGCCCCCACTTCAGACACCAATTATATGTCCCAGGTTGTCACCTATACTTCTGACCAACCAGATATAAATCAGGGTTCTCAGACCTCCTCCTTGGGTTTGGTAATTTTCTAGAATGGCTCACAGAACTCATGGAAATACTTACATCTACTGGTTCACTATAAAGGGCATAAAAGAGAAAGATGAACAGAAGGATGAAGAGGTACATAGAACAAGGTCTGGAAATGTCCCAAGTACAGGAGCTTCTGTCCCTGTGGAGTTGGGGTGGGCTACCTTCTCAGCATGTGGATGTGTTCCCCAACATGAAAGCTCTCTAAACTCCATATTGAGGAATTTTTATGGAGATTTTATCAAAAGGGTATGATTGATTATTAATACAATCTCCAGCCCCTCTCCCCTCTCTGGAGAATGAGAGGTGGGGCTAAAAAGTCCAAGCTTCTAATCAGGGTTTTATCTTTCTAGTGACAAGCCCCCACCCTGGAGCCCACCAAGAGTCACCTCACTAGAACAAAAGATGCATCTAGCAGCTCTGTTTACAAGAATTTGGGGAGCTCTGTTTCAGGAAGCAGGAACAGAGGCCAACATATATATTTCTTATTATTTAATAATCTCTATATTTTATTTTCTTTGTTCAATATATCACAATAGGAGTCCATTTGTTTATTTTTTTGTTTAATTATTGTCTTCCCTACTAGAATGTAAGCTACTGGAGCTAGGGACTTGTCTGTGCGTTATTCTCCAGAATTCTAAACAGTGCCTGGCACAGAACAGACACTCAGTAAATATGACTGACCAAACAAATGAATGAATGAATGAATGTTTGATAAAGAAATGAAGAAGAAAAGAATTCCTGTATTAGAGTCTGAGACTGCTTATTGCCTGCATGATTGTCCTCCGGTCCTGGCCTATTCATTTCTCTAGGGCAGAACTTTGTTTCATGTCAGAGACTATGTCCCTATATTAACTATGTTTTCTTATTTTTCTGTATTCCTGATGCTCTGATTACTGGGCCCTCTCTGACCGAAGAGGGGCTTCCTCTCCTAGGGCTAACCAATTCTAAGAGATAGCAAACAACTTGGCCTGGAGCTTACCTTTGATATGCAAACCAACCAATGTGAGTTCATGCCCCAACCTCCTTCATTAAGCTCCTGCAGCTCAGCTACACTATCCCCTGCACTATCAGCCTGCTTATATTGCCTCACCTGGTCCTTCCCATGTTTTCCTCTGCTCTTTCTGCCTCCTGAACGACCCCCAGTGCTTTCTAGGGTGGCCGCCATGGTGTGGCAACAACCCCATGATGTGGATTCCAGGCACCGAAGTTAAGGTACAATTATGCCCACGAAATCATGATTATGTTATGGTTGGCAGAGAGGCTGTCCAATGGGGATCAGCTCATAGCCCACCCCCAACATAGTTTAAACATTTTTATTAGTTGCTCACAGTGAAAAATCATTGAAATTCCACATAGAACCTCTAAATATCCATACTCTATTGAAAAGTCAAGAGGTCCTGCTATGTTGGCCTTGAGGGACCTGCTTCCCCATCCCCATTAACCTTTTGCCCAGGCTAACAACTCTCACTCACACCATCATTGCCTCCCTCAGGTGTCCCTATTCTTACCCACTTCAATCCTCTTTCACACAGGCTCCCAAGAAATTCTACGCCAGTGGCCTTGCCACATGAATCTTGTTAGAAAATATCAATTTTTATCAGGTCACATTCTTGCTCTAAACATCTAATTCTTTGTTTCTCTACAGTTTGATGTCTAAACTCCTTACTGGGGCATTCTGCCCTTTATGGCCTGACCTCTGGCTACCTTGCCATTTCATAACTTTTCACTTACATCATAAAATATCACCATATCCTAATGAGGAAGACAGACAATGAGCAAATAAAGAAATGAACAAAATTATGAAAGAGCTATGAAGTAGCTAACAAGCTTGTGTGATAAATTGTGAGTCACCTTGAGATAGAGCCATCTGGGAAGGCTTCTCAGAGGAGGTAGCCTTTGAGCTGAGACCTGGACAGACAACTAGAGTTGTCTAATGAGTGATCCCAAAGGTTCATCCAGGTTCCCCAAAGTGGTAGATTCAAAAATGGATCCAGTCCATCATGTCTCCCTGTCTCCATGCCCCTTGTAATATGCATAGCTGCCCCTCACATCAAAAATCATTTCTATTTCCCTGTTCCTTGAATCTGGACTATTTTTGTGACCTGCTTTGGCCAACAGAATGTAAAGACCATTCTTTCCCCCACTGAACTGCTGCAGCACCTTTGTTTAAAATCAGTTGACTATATGTGGTTATTTAAGTCTATTTTTGACTCTCTTGTGTTCCACTGATATCTATGTGTCTATCTTTTGCTCATACTATGTTGTCTTGATCATAATTACTTTATAGTAAGTCTTGAGACCAGATAGAGTAAGTCTTCCAATTTTTTCTTTTCCAAAGTTGTTTTAGTTGATCCATTTTCATTTGCAATTTGCACATAAAGAAGTAATTTGCATTCTCACATAAATGTTATACTCAGCTCATCAATTTCTATAAAAGTGCCTGCTTGAATTTTGATTGGGATTATGTTAAATTTACATCAATTTGAGACAAATTGTCATCTCAACAATTTTGCATCTTCCAGTTTATGATTATGGTATATCAGTCTATTTATCTAGGGCTTTCTTTTCCCTTATTGCAGACTTTTCCTTTGCAAAAGTCTTGGTCATCTTTGGTTAAATTTATTTCTGAATTGGTTGATGGTATTACAATTTCTAAAAATGTCATTTTCCAATTGTTTACTGCTTATATGTAAAAACACAATTGATTTTGTTTAGTCTTAGCTGGAAGCTGCTTACATCTGACCTGCACATGTGCTTTCGTTTCAGTGTTCAACTAGGCAGGGTTGGGAGAATATGAAATATTTGAGAGTTCCCCTTCTCCAGCTGTCTCCTGTCCAGGACTCCACTGTTCACTCTCCGGTGGTCACGGAAGCCCCATAGGACTTACCTCTTGTTCCCAGACCAGAAAGATAGTGGAATTACTATTGTAGTTTTAGCTACTGTCCATTTCACCATGACTGTTCCCTGCCTTCAAGCTAAAACCATAAAAACTGAAAATACTCCGTGTTTGTTCCTACTTTCAAGTTTTGACCCTTTTCAAAATCTCACTTTAGTGTACTTTCCAGAGCCTTCTGGGGTATTTTATCCAGAATTTGCAGTTATTCTCAGCTTGTTAGGAGCCTACTTCACCATCCTGGAAGTAGAACTCCTTGATCATTTTAATGCCTCTAGTTGAACAAGTATTAAAAAATAAATATATTTCAAAAAAAAAAAAAGCAAGTAAAATAACAAATGTTGGCAATAATGTAGAGAAATTGGAACCCAGAAAAAAGTTTGTGGCAGTTCCTCAAAAAGTTAAGCATAGAATGACCATATGATCCAGCAATTCTCTTTTTGGGCATATATCCAAGAAAATCAAAAGCAGAGACTCAAGCAGATACTTTTATACCAATATTCAAAACAGCATTATTCACAATAGCAATAGATAAAAATAACCCAAGTGTCCAAAAACAGATGAATGGATAAACAAAATGTGGTCTATACATACAATGAAATACTTTTCAGCCATAAAGAGGAAGGAATTTCTGATACATGCTGTTTGCTAGTGTTATCATAACAAAGTACCATAAACTGGATGGCTTAAACAACAAAAATGTATTTTCTATAATTCTGGAGGCTAGAAGTCCACAATAAGGTGTCGGCAGGGTTGGTTCCTTCTGAGGGAAGAATCTGTTTGAGGCTACTCTCCTCGGCTTTTAGATGGTCATCTTCTCCCTTTGTCTTTATGTGGTCTTTACTCTATACATGTCTGTGTTCAAATTTTCTCTTATTAAGAACACCAGTCATATTAGATTAGGGTCCACCCTAACAATCTCATTTTAATTTAATTATCTCTATAAAACCTCATCTCCAAATATGGTTATATTCTTAAGTACTGGGGGGTCACAACTTTATCATGTAAATTTTAGTTGGGGAGGCACAATTAAGCTCATAACATGCTGCAATGTGGATGAACCCTGAAAATTTTATGCTAAGCAAATAAGCCAAACACAAAAGGATAAATATTATGTGATCCCACTTTTATGATGTACCTAAAGTAAACAAATTTATAGAGACAGAAAGTAGAATATGGGTTAACAGGTGCTAGGGGGGTGAGGTGCAGAGTTAGTGTTTATGGGTCCAGAGTTTCAGTTTGGGAAGATGAAAAAGTTCTAGAAATGGATAGTAGCTATGATTGTACAACATTGTGAATATACTTAATGTCAATGAACTGCATACTTAAAAATGGTTAAAAGGGTAAATTTTGTTATACTGTTTATATTTTACCACAATTTAAAATAACACTTCTTAAAAAATGCTATAAAAATAAATTATTGCCTGGGTTTATTCTCTTTCACATCTGAAAATTAGTGGAGTAGTAGAGGGTGTTTCTATTTTTCTTATTTCCTGAGAAGTGAGAAATTTCAATTTTCTCTTGTTTTCTTTTTTCTTTTGAATTATGTACCTCGACACAGTGACACTGATCATTATTTAAAGATAAGAGACAGGTTATTAAAGGCAAAATGAGAAAGAGAAAACAGCTTCTGAACAAGTCTTTTAAAAATGAGATTATAGTCAGCTCTTCAGTTTGAACATTGGGTCATCAATAACCCAGGCATTTAATTTAAATAGTATACTTGAAATTTCCAAGATGGTCACCTGGGAGTCCCTTTTCCCCAATAAAATAATATCTTTTTAGCTGTATAATTAGAAGACGGATTTATCTGTGTCAAATGGCATCACTAACACTTAGAGCACAGAATGCTGTGGCCTTATGAGTTTAATACACAAGGACAAGCAACTCTTGTTGTGGAAAGCACTTCAAGGTTTACAAAGCATTTCAGACTCTTTTTATTTAATATTCATAACAACTGTGAGAGAATTGTTACAATCCCCATTGAACAGGTGAGACAACTGAAGCTCCAGTCTTTCTTCTGGAGGCAACACATAGCTTAATATCTGAAAGTCTGTTTATATAAACCATCTGGGGAGCATTTTTATCCTTTCCTCTCGTAGTTGAAATTCCACATAATTGCCTTTTACATGTATCTGTCCAGTTTTCTTTAACCATTTATTGAATAGATTGTCTTTATCCCATATTCTTGTCTCCTTTGTCATAGATATTGACCATATAGATATGGGTTTACTTCTGGGCTCTCTGTTCTGTTCCATTGATCTGTGTCACTTTTTATGCCAGTATCATGCTGTTTTGAGTACTGTGCATTTGTAATATAGTTTGATATCAGGTCGCACTACATCTTCAACTTCATTTTTCTTTCTCAAGATTGCTGTGGTTATTCAGGGTCTTTTGTGGTTCCATATAATTTAAAGATAATTTGTTCTAGTTCTGTGAAAAATGCCATTGGTATTTTTATAGAGATTGCATTGAATCTATAAACTGCTTTGGGGAGTATGAACATTTTAACTATGTTAATTCTTTTCATCCATGAGCACAATATATCCTTCCATTTATTTGTATCTTCTTCAATCTTTTTTTTTTTTCAGTGTCTTACAGTTTTCCAAGTAGAGATCTTTTACCTCCTTGGTTAGATTTATTCAAAGGAATTTTATTCTTTTTGATACAATTGTAAGTGGGACTGAAACTAGACCACTTTCTTATACCATATACAAGAAAAAAATTCAAAATGGATTAAAGACTTAAATATAAGAAATATAAGACCTGAAACCACAAAACTCATAGATGAAAACAGGCAGTAAACTCTCTGACATTGCTCTTAGTAATATTTTTTTGTATATGTCTCCTCAAAGGAAACGAAAGGAAAAATAAACAGATCAGACTACATCAAAATAAAAAGATTTTGCTCAGTGAAGGAAACCATCAACAAAATGAAAAGACAACCTACTTAATGGGAGAATATATTCACCAATGATCCATTCAACAAGGTGTTTATACCAAAATATATAAGGAACTCATACAACTTAAGACCAAACAATCTAACTGAAAAATGGGCAGAAGATTTGAATAGACATTTCAAAAAACAGGACATACAGATGACCAATAGACATATGAAAAGATGGTCAATATCACTAATCATCAAGGAAATGCAAATTAAAACCACAATGTGATATCACCTCATACTTGTCAGAATGGTGATCATCAGCAAATCAATGGATTCAAGTACTGGCAAGGATGTGGAGAAAAGGGAACCCTCTTACACTGTTGGTGGAATTGCAAATTGGTACAGACACAATAGAAAACAATATAGAATTTCCTCAAAAAATTAAAAATAGGTCTACAATATGACCCAGAAATTCTATTTCTGGGTATTCATCAGAAGAAATCCAAAACACTAATTTGAAAAGATACATATTATATTCATTGCAGCATTATTTATAGTAGCTACGATATAGAAGCAACCTAAGTGTTCATTGATAAGATGAATAAATAAAGAAGAGGTAATACATATGTACAATGAAATATTACTCAGCTATAAAATAAGAATGAAATTTTACCACTTGTGACAACATGTATGAACCTAGAGGATTAAGCTAAGTGAAATAAGTTAGAAAAAGACAAATGTCATATAATTTCACTTATACATAGAATTAAAAAACAAAATAAATGAACAAACAAAACAGAAAGAGACTCATAGATACAGAAAAGAAATTAATGGTTGCTAGATGAGAGGGGAATTGGGGTGATGGGGTGATGGATTAAGAAGCACAAACTGACAATTATAAAAATAGTCATGGGGATATAATATTGTAACAACTACATATAGTATCAGATAGGTACTAGCTTAACAGAACGATCACTTTGAAAGTTATATAAATGTTTCCTCACTACATGGTATACTTGAAACTAATATAATATCATGTGTCAACTGTCATTGAAAAAACTTTTTAAATTAAAAATAATAATAATTGCCTCTTCTTCCCACTGGAGCAATAAAAGGGGATGTAGACAATAGTTATATAAAACATACACGTGAAGTATAAGCTTTGAATATTCACTTTATCACCTTAGTCAATAAACTGTAACTTCAGCAAGTTACCTCACTTCCTTATGCTTAGAATTTCTCAACTGTAAAATAGAGATAAAATAGAACTTATCTGGAACATAGTAAGGACTTAATAAATATTAGCCAATTTATTATTGTAATGGTGATTATTATGTTCTTGGCAAGAGCTTTAAACATATCTATTTCATCTATTTCTACAAATAGACTTCTATCTATTAATACACATCTACATCATCTAACTTAACCATCTCAGCAACTTTGCAAAGAAGAATCTCTTATTCCCATCTTATAGGAAGGAACACAGGGGCTCTAAATATAAAGTTACTCCCCCAAAGTGTGTGCACTTTGGTTTTAACATCCAAGGTTTAAAAAAAGTCTTTGAAGACCTGGATCTACAAACAATCACTGGTTTGCAGATTGTCAGCAAGTTGCTTTACCTTCTCCAACCTGTTTCCTTATCTGGAAGAGGGTTATAACCCGCCTCTACCTCCTCCACATGTTTGCTGTGGGCACCAGCTGCCTCTGTGGCTGTGGAAACACTTTGTCTTGACTGAAGAGTATTCCCGGGTGTTTCACATCTGGTCCATTCCTTACTGTGCCCCCAGTTCTTAGCATGGATTTGACATAGCAGGTGTCCAATTAAAACTAGCTGGATGAATAGGCAAGTTAATAGCTATTGCTTCCACTGAGCAAAGGTTTCTCAGAGCAGAAGTTTCCTGTATAATTCCACAAATCTCAGCAATCTGTGGTCCTCAGAACAAGAGGCTGAGAAGATGGTCACAATATTTGTCCCAGGTATATCTGCAATTCCAAAGAGGAAAAAAGATCATGAGTTCCAGGACAGATAGGGACACTGTTATGCCATAGCAGCTATGCCAGAGGGAGAAATGGTTGGTGTCTTTGCAAAAGCTGTCAGGTTATGCCCTGCTTGCCCACAAAGCCCTCTCCACAGGAAAGGTACAGTCCATGGGATACTCAGAAACTGAAGTTTACAATAAAAAATGAATTTCATTCATGACCTCATTTTGGCACCACAGAGTTCAGTCACTATTTGTAAGTCCACGCTCAGTAAAGAAAAGTACTCTAGGTCACTTACTGACTGCCCTGTGACCATCTCTGCACATAACTTGGGTTTTTCCTACACTGTTCAGCAGAGATTAAATTCTCATTAGTTTTTTACTCTATCTTGAAGGAAGCATATATCTGATAATGAATCATGCCTAGAAAAATAGAACTCTCTAGAGGTAGCCAGATAAAGCTGTAAAGAAAACTGATTGAGATGTTTATTTTTAATTTAGGTTCAATTTTGAAATGCTTCATTGCCAAGAGCCCAAAGGAATATACATACTTTCAGTGTCCCAAGGAATTGGGCAGCTAGACCAGCAGAAAAAGGAGCTAGAAGTCAAAGAAAATGAAGCCCACCTTCCTGGGACTGGTGGCGAGGTCTTGGGGCAAAGCAAGACTTCTTTGCCCACAGGAGTGTGACTTTCCTGGTCATTCTGATGGTAATTCACAATATCATTATACCTACTCATTGCAGCATGCAGATTCAACTATCGGTTCTGCCCATTATTAGATGTTTAAGCTGGGCAAGGTGCTTAGGCCCAGTGATCCTCAATTTTCTCATCTGTAAATGGGAATAATGACGCTTGTCTACATCAGAGTTTTTCTGGAAAGTCCCATGATATATTGAGTTACAAAACAGCTTTAGAAATGGGGAGGTGCTTATAAGAGTTTGAGCCTTCTTCAGTTGTCTTATATCTCATCCTTCCCACCTCTACCACCCCTTCTCCCAAAAAACAATGAGCTCTTTCAGAACAAGATCCACTTCTTGTCCAGTGGTGAAACGTATGTCAGAATGAACAGGTCTGAAATAAGACACACCTGGACTTCAGTCTTATTCCCAGCACATTCTGGCCAAGTAAAGTTAGGCTCATTTCTTAAACTGAGGCTCAGTCTTCTCTTCTGGAAAATGGTCATAATATTTTTCTCCTAGGGGTGTCATACATATTAAATGATAACAATTTAACAGTGTCTGACACTTAGTAGATGTTCTAATCAATTCCCTTTTTCTTTTTCTTCCCCCAAAACACTTGCTTTTATAACATAGTTATCAGCGCAGGGCCCCTGCACAGTGTGTGCCAAAATAATGTTTGCACAATAAATAATTGTTGTTGTTCAATAAATACTTGTTCTAGACCAGCTGGCTAATTCATCTGACTTTATAGTTCAGCAAAAGAATCATTTCCAATTAAGTGCTACAGCCTCCAATTCTCTTTGTGGGAAACCCAGAGGGAACTAATAGAAGTAATATTTATTAATCAGCTATTAAAAGCAATAAGCTAGAATTCAGTTAGGTCTGGTGTAGAAATCATCATCATCATCATCATCATCATCATCATTTCTTATGTAGCCCTAACCCCATGGCAAGCACTGTCTTAAGAGCTTTATATATATTCATTTATTTACTTCTCATAATAACACTATTGATACAGGTGCTGTTAAACCTAGTTTTTATGTAAGGAAACTGAGGCACAGAATCTTTGAAGAAGATCTCCAAGCATTTGAAAAATAAAATAATTCATTTCCCAAAGCTAAAATTGTAATTTCCAATTATGTAATTTTAAATACACACACTAGTAGATTCACACACTGCAATGAGTTTAGGCCAACTACAAAGTTAGAAGGTACTGTCCCCAAGACAACCTTTGTTCCTCATGCCAACTGCAAATTTGGGAGGGTTCCTGAACCTCTCAGGGTCAATATTTTGCTAGAAGAACCCACAGAACACATGAAAGCTCTTAAACTCAGTTATAGTTTATTACAGGGAAAAGATACAAACTAAAAACAGCTAAGACTAGAAGTGCACAGGGCAGAGTCCATGAGAAGTGCCAAACATGGAGCATTAGTCATCCTGTCCCCGTGGAGTATGGACATATTACTCTCTTGGCATAGATGTATGACAATATGCACGGAATATCACCAACAAAGGAAGCTCACCAGACCCCAGTGTTTCTTGGATCCCCATTATATCTGCATGATTGACTGATTGCCCACATGATTGCTCTAATCAACTGATATTGCATGACCCAAACTGCCTACCCTAAATCAGAATGTTGGTCTTTCTGGCTTGACCGCCCTACCTTCAATCACATTGTCACCTTTTAGCTGGCCTAAGGCCCTCAGGCAGACAAAGATAATCTCCCAAGAGCTCAGAACCCAGAGCAAATGCCAGACTCCTTTAGGTCAAGGTTAAACTCTTTACTGCACACATACATGTTGCATTTATATATTTATACAGATATGTATGTAAACATACAGAAGAAAGACTGGAAGGAAACATACCATAATATTCACAGTCAAAAATAGAATGAAGTAGAACCTAAGTATTTTACTGTATGTGTTCTTTTCATATTTCTCTACTTTTAAAATCTTTTCCAGTGAGAATATGTTTGCATATTAATTATAAAAATAATTATCTTTAAAACTTATACAATAAAAAAAAGAGAGAAAGAAAACAAAATCTATTGTGGTTTCTAGGCAGACAGACAAGGCGCCAGGTCTGAATGGCCACATCATCCTATAAATAGAATGAAATCTGCTGACTTATGGAGGAATGACATGAGTTGGCCATATCACAGAATGCAGAGTTAGAAAATCCTAATAAAATAGCACACTGCTAGGACTCAGGAGGAAGGGGAAGGAGAGAAACAAATCCAGGAGAGAAACGATTATCAAACGAGGGTCAATTTGACCTGCAACGAGCTGGTAGGCAGGCTGGGTTGAGTCCTGCCAGTAGATAAGTGGGGACAGTGACTGAGATGAAGAACATGGAACTCAGATCTTGGCATTGAAAATGGGGTAGGGGAGGTGAAGGTTAGAGGAACAAGAGGAATCTTCCCCACTTTGATCTTCTATTCCAAACCCTGGCCAGGAACCCAGGAAAAGTGAGCGGCAAAGCCTCATGTCCTTCCTGCATGGCTCTGTTCTGTTGTCTTGTCCTCGCATGCAAAAGCATTTTCAGCTCAGCACTTTGGGGGCTCCCTAATTTACACCTCACTTCTCTGTACATCTCAAGGCAGGCCCTGGCTCACCTGTCAGTGGTCATCGGGACAAACTCCCAGACCTCTACTCGGTGAAGCCCGGCTGTCCCAAACAAAGGCAAAGCCTGGGATGTTCTGACTTTTGAAATGTAGCTGCACCCTCCCCTCTGAAAAGACTTTCTAACAAAACCTAATGGTGAAGAAAAGTAAAGTTATTTGCATGAAGAATTAGAAATCATTTGAAAACATAATTCAAGCATCTTATGTAATCTATTTATTCATAGATAGCAATCTATTTATTCATTCAAGCTTACTATAAACATTATTTATGTTCTCCACCATTTTTTTTTATTTTTAGAAGAGTCATAGATTTTTAAAAAGAGGTCATAATGCTATTAGAAGCAGAGGTATGAAGTAATAAATGCAATGTCTGCTAATACCAACCCTCAACTGACTCAATCCTCATAACATTCTGCCAAGTATTACCCTCATTTTACAGATGTGTAAAACTGAGGCCCAGAGAGGTTAAGAAGCTCAAGGTCATACAGCCAGAGAGAGGAAGAGGCACTGTACAAACCCAAGACTGATGTCAAAGTGCACAGTATCTCCAGGGGGTCCTAAGAGCTGCTGGTTCCCCCAGGTTCCCAGCCCCCAGGTGGCCTGGTTCCAGTATATCTCACTGACCCATGGTCAGTTGCTCCCTGTCAGGACTTGTCCCCAAATTCTGTAGTCTTCTGAACCCAAAATGACCTAGGCTGACTCTAAAGTCACTTATTAAGGGGACATATTTTCAAGACCAAAAAACAAGTCCAGAGTCTAACAAAATAATTTTATCTCCTTCAGGTGTAAAAGTCAATCTGGGAAGTTGTCATTTAGACACCAAAGTGTGATGATTCTAGGGATCATTCAATGGTTTACAAAGACCACAGGGCAAAACCTCAAGCCTTGGGACTATCCAGAAACTCCTGTTCCCACAGACCACCTGCACCAGGTACACCTTGGGCCGGCCCCTCACCACGAACAGGCATGGATGTTTACATGTGTCTCACCCAGCGACCTACAACCGGAAGGATAAAAGCATCCTACACAATGGTGAGTACAGAGACAGATGGTACCCACGTAGCAAAAAAACATTGTTGAAAGGAAGGAAGAAAAGAGAATGGGAGAAAGGAAAAGTAGGAAAGAAGAAAGGAAAAGAAGCCAGAGAAATATGAGAGCTACAGTCACTCTAGTTATACAACCACTGAGTTCCGCCCCTGGGAAAGATTCCACAGGTGAGCAGACCTAGACCAGGTAGAAGGCTCCCTTTGCCTGCATCTGTTACCTAGGGCCCAGCCCTTCCTAGTGGCTTCAGCCAGGAGCCTAAGCCTTCACCACTGGAGGTATCAGCCCCAGGTACTGCTCTGCCAATGATGCTGCCTCAGGGCTTACCTGCCCTTTGTTTCCAGGGCAACCTGGAGACTGGGTGGCCCTCCAAACAGAGAACAGAGGTCAGCAGGAGCAGCCAGGGCTTACTGTGCATGGGACACCACACACCTACCTCATTGCCTTTACCAGTAAAGTAGGGAGTGTGTGAAGACACAAAATATCTGGACTGCAACCCAGCTTCCCCAAGCACCCGTGTGAGCAGGTAGGGAAGAGGAGCTACATGTGATATGTTGAACGACCTCCTCCAAAATGGCGCTGAGTAATGGCTTCATTTGAGCCTGAATGGAACACGCTTGCCTGGTCCCACAGGTCATGTTTCAGTGACCAGGTGAGTACAGGCAACACAGAACTGAGAGAGGCTGCCAGTGTCAAACGAGAGAAATAGGACTCCACAATATCCAGACAGCCTGAAATGATTGCACGAATCCGACAGGGTGAAACTATAATAGGGACAGATGGTTGGAAGCCCTGTGCTTGAGCCCTAAAACACAGCTGCCCAAATCCCAGAGAGGGTGGTGCGGCTTAACAGCAGCACGTGTAAGAAAGATGGAGGGGGTTTGTTGGTGTAAAGAGTATGGTGTGTCTGCTGAATGGAGCTGTGATAGTAGACGCATGAGGATAGGCATAAAGTGAGTGTCCAATGCCTCCTCTGCTCTGTGCCTCCAGGGCCCCACGCTATGAGGACAGTGAAAAGCTGGTATCCATCCAGGGGAAAACGATAAGGACAGTGATGAGGACTGAAGCCATGTCATATGAGCAATGGCTGCAAAAGCTATGTTTAGCCTGGAGAAGCTCAAGGAAGACATGAGAGCTGCTTTCAAATATCTGAAGGGTTATCACAAGGAGGAATTGAAACATGTTCTATGTGATTTGCAGGGTAAGACCAGGGCAATGGAAGTAGCATCAAGACATTTTGAGGCAACGGAGAAGTCAGACTAGAGCACAGTCTAGAAGTTAGAGTTGCCCGATAATGAAACGGGTTGTCTCCAGAGAGATTGAGCTCCCCATCACTGAAGGTAATCAAGCACAGCCAGAATGACCACCTGTCAGGGGCATTGGGAAGGGTATTGGTTGGCCAAGGTGACCTCTGTGGACCCTCTCATTCCCAAGAACTGAGCCTTTTCCTGAGAGACCCCAGGAGGAAAGACCTGCCTGCAGAGCTAGGTGTCTCAAAGGGCTTTTTTCTTAAATTCTCTGGCTGAAGGTGGAGCCAAGCACTTTCAACAGCTGTCATCCTGCTGATTCCTTTTCCTAAATTAGGCTCCCTGGGGCCTCACACCAGCTGGAGCCCAAACACAAGGGCCCTACATAGTCCAGAAAGTAATTAAGTCCATGATATCATCACTCAACTTATTCCAAAGAACACTGAAGCCCCAGGGGCAGAAGGCCAAATTTCCTCAAATTACCATTCTTGTAGCAGATTTTGTTTGGCCTTTTGTCCCTGAAGGCCCAGGCGTCTGCAAGGTGACACATGCCAAGTGGCAACTGAAATAGAGCTGAGCACTAGGACTCAGGCTGTCACTCAGGAGGGGAACGTTCAGTCAAGGACACTGGGGAAGTGGCCTTCGACCTCCCTGTCCACTTCTCACTCCCCTAGAATCTGCACGTAGTTTCTTCTTAGTCAGCCAAGCAAAGTCAGGAATGAAGATGCCTCCCAGCCCGGAGAAGGAAGAGAGAGACACCTTGAGGCGGGCAGGGCAGCAGGGCTTCAGAGCGGAAGGGGTTCCCGAGAGCATCTGATCCACTTGCTCAGCAGATGAGCAAGCACTCATCATGTTAGGCATTTTGCTGCAGCAGCTAACAGGAAACACTTAACTCCGATGGCGGGGGAAAAGGCAATGATAAGTGAACATTCTCTTGTGTGGCACACAAGGAAATCAGAGCCCAGAGAGGCTGAGTGACTTGGCCACTCCTAACCTTCAAAAGAGCTTAGGAGTTCTGAAAACAAATTCACCTTCTTCCCAAATTCCCTTTTTGGGATGACTATAAACATGGGAGACATGAGAAGGATGGAGATGTATGAAGGGAGGAGAAGAAGGAACATGAAAATGTTCCCAAAATAGGTAGACCATGTTTGAATCCCCACTCAAACAAACCAATTTAAAATAAACATATGTTTACCAGCAGTTGCATATGGAGCAACCTAATTCATTCTGAAGAATCTCTGCATGAAGTAACACAGTTCTAAGATTTTCTTCAAAATAACCTTGCAGGGTAATGGAAAGGAGAGATGGTGATAGATGAAACAAGACTGGCCATGAGTTAAGAATTGCTGAAACTGGGTGCTAAGTATAAGGGGCTTATTATTCTCACTATTCTCTCTACTCTTCCATATGTTTGAAATGTCTTAGAATTACAGATTTTAAATGAAGATGTTGTCAACATTTTCAGCATCATGGCTATTGTCACAGCCTAAAAACAGAATTTTAAAAGGATGCAAATATTTTACAAAGGTCAGTTTTGGTGTCCACGATTATATTAGTGCCTACTGCTCTTTCTGGAAGACATCTGAGCACATTGCTATTGAGCAGGGCAGGAACTGAGGAAAGCACACTCATTTAAAACAAGGCAAAAGTTGTTTGCCCTCATTTTTCATTTCCAGGGGCCAACTTGCTGGCTTATGCCTCCTTCATGGGACGGAGGTATCTCTGTGGAAGCCCCTAGAAGATGTGAGGAGATTTCTTCCCCCTATGATTGCTTTGCAATGGTCTCTCAGCTGTGCCCTGTCCCCAGGGATGACACCAGCAAACCTGCTTTGGAGACTGGAGCAACCCCTCTGCAGAGCCTGGCCCATCCCAAACACAGTTGCTCAAATGCCTTCTTTAAATAGCAGCCTTGTGTGGTGTTGCCACCTTTCTGCCTGCTTGAGGAAGCCAGGCTGAGAGGCCAAGCTGATTAATCTTGAGCTAATTTTTACCTGAGTCCACCTGTTGATGTCAATTTCCACAGGTCCTGAACAGTGCAGCAATATGGCATGGTGCTACAACAGCCTGTCTTTGAAGCAGGACTGTCCATGGTGTACAGTGAGCTCCACTGGCAGTTAGGGACAGGGTTTTGGGTGGTCCACAGAGCCAGCATTCAATAACATGTACTCACACAGTGCTGCATCATCAATTCCTTTCAAATCTTGCTGGTTACTGAAAGAGAAAGTCTCCCTTTGATGCCAGTATGTCTTTAATGCCTTTCTAATGCTAACTAATCTCTGTTTTTAACAAAAAGACAGCAAGCCTTAGATTTGGAGTTTTTTCAGGCAACAGTTAAATCATTTAGCTAAGACTGAATAACTCTGATTTTCATTATATATGAAAATATATAATAAAAACATATATATATATATATATATATATATATATATATATATATATATAGCCACTTTCTGTTGAGTGAAATGATGCTGGCTTCCCATGTATGACCATAAGACAGTGCAAAGAAATGTTAAGTAAATATGTTTCAGGTGTTCTGAAAATTTTAAATAAACAGAGATAAATTAACACAGAGCTAATGAAGTTTGCACGTGTTGTTCCTGAAGCAGCCCCAGCACCTCCAACATAAGAGATAGCATGCAGAGGGGAAGCCAGAGTGGGGAGAGAAGGCGACCTTAACCGACTGGGGTTAAGATATCTAATATCCAGCTTTTCAAATTTTACAAAAACAAAAGATCACATGAATATATTTTGTATGGGTTTTG
The DNA here is from genome assembly GCA_004027375.1 of Macroglossus sobrinus. Lineage (NCBI taxonomy): Eukaryota > Metazoa > Chordata > Mammalia > Chiroptera > Pteropodidae > Macroglossus > Macroglossus sobrinus. Next base: position 119,402 of record PVKZ01001194.1, on the reverse strand, counting down.
TTTGTTTGTTTGTTTGTTTGTTTTGGTTTGCTTTTTGTTTTTTTTTTGTTTGTTTGTTTTTTATTTTGTTTTATTTTGCTTAAAAAGGGATCCCTCTGTTTCCTGGCCTAGAACTTAAGAGTCATCCCTGACTTTTCCTTTAAATACTACTCATCATCTCCATCCCTAATATTTATCACCATCATCACCACCACCACCACCATCACTGTCACTATCATCACCATCTTTGTTATCACCATCATCACCATCATATCATCATCATCATCACTATCACCATTGTCATCATCCTCATCACCATCCTCATTATCATCATCATCAGTGGATAATAGCATTTAAGGAATGCTTCTTATGAGCCAGGCACTGTGCTTAGCCTCCACTTTACATCTCAATGAATCTTCCCAATACAGAGATACTTTTATCCAGTCTATCTTACAGATAATAAAACTGACTTGGAGAGATTAAGAGACTTGCCCATGTTTACATACCAAGTAAGTAGCAGAGTCAGGATTCAAACTCAGTTCTGTGATCAGACTGAGCTCTTAATCACTACATTTTCCTGTATCGGTGCAATCCTGACCTAGCTTATGCCTTTAGTATTTCTTTCCTGGTCTTCAATACTACCTAACCATAGGAACCAAGCCATCCTTTGGTCATCCACCAGCATGATCTATCTAACACCCAAATCTGTCCCAGAAACTCCCCTGCTCAAAACCTCCCAAAGGGGCTCCACCACCAAGAGAGTATAAACTCTTTGCACATATTGGGGATCCTTGATAAAAAGCAACAGAAATGACTCTGATTAATTTAAGAAAGGGAAAAAGGCAAGGGCAGAGAATTTATTAGAAGAAAATAAGATAAATCACTTAAACTAAGCTTGGAGCCTAAGATAAAATAAGTGAATGAATGGGGCAGCCTGCTTGGTGAACATCAGCAGTTTCCAAGCAGAAGTGCAGAGATCCATAGAACTGCTTCAGAAGTCCCTAGTCTGAGCCACATGAAACCTCTCCCACTACTTCCATCTGTTTATGAGTTGAGAGGTTGCACATAAGACTCATTTTAAGGGGTTCTACCTTTTTAAAACAAGTTAAGTAAAGCACCAACCTGAAATTTGGAGGTTGACTTTCTGGTCTGGGCTCCACCACTCACCAGGTGGGTACTTGGGCTAGACATGCCTGCTCTCAGCCTCAATTTCCACTTTTATAAGACAGTCACATCCAGAAACTCTAAGTTGCCCACATTCAGGGAAAAGAGTGATGCAGGTGATTGCATAAACACTGAAAAAGTCCAAATGTAATCTCTGTAGATCGACTTTCTTAATTATGTGTTTTTGAGTCAATATTAAATGAACTCTACTCAGTAACAGGAAATGGTGAGTCCCTAAGGGTAATGACAGTAAGAGGGCATCGTTCAGGGGAAAGACAGCCCTGAATTTCAATAGCTATCACTAATAACTCCACTAAATACATTCCCAGCATCAGGGTAAATAAAAGAAAGTTGAAAATTAAGAATGCACTAGAATTGGATTTTATCCACCATCCAGGAGGTGGATTAAGCAGACATATGTTTTGGACAGATATCTGTGCATGTGTGCACACATGGGTTCTGTACACTCATTGGAAAAGGCCCTAAAAAACTTTCCAACACTAACCCATACAGATGAGAAAGCTAAGACTCAGAGAGGCTAAATATCCACTTCCTATACTGCTGTTGCTTTTCTACCAATGGTTTCTATAGACCCAGAACTCCTGATTCCACACCTCGTATTTGCATACTCTTCCATCAACTCCCCATATATAAATTCTTTCTAAATATATCCTGTCTGCTTTTACTTTAAAGGGATCCAGCTGCCTAGGCAATCCCTTAGAGCAGGGGTCCCCAAACCGCAAACCACAGACCAATACCGGGAACCTGGCCACACAGTAGGAGGTGAGCAGCAGGTGGTGAGCAAGTAAAGCTTCATCTATATTTGCAGCCACTGCCCAGGGCTAGCATCATTGCCTCAGCTCCACCTCAGATCATCGGGCATTAGATTGTCATAGGACCACTGGTCCCTGATGCCAAAAAGTTTGGGGACTGCTGCCCTAGAGGAGGTTATGGTGCTTCTGAGCCCATGGGGGGCAGATACAGAGGCCTTCCTCCATGTAAGTCCAACATACAGTGATTTGGTTCTAAGTAGGTTGGCACCAACCCACCATCACTCTGCCAAAAATCTCCCGTGCTCTTTGGGCTCAAGCCCAAGATCATCATATCACTTTCCAGGGAGCAATGGAATTGGCCCCAAGGGAGAGAAACATCTGGAAAGTAGAAAATAGATACATATTACTCTTGGAACCAGAGCAACCCTCACCCATCGCACGTGCTCACTAACAGGCATTGGGCTCACCCTTAAGACACATGCAGGTGGGACCTGGGAGTGGGGTCAGTGTCTGGGGGTGGAGCCACACTCTGGGGGCGGGGTCAGGCCTTGAGAGGCCCTACCAAACCCCATACAGAAAAGGCTGCCTTGAGTCTTTCACACTCCTAAGTTATTAGCAAGAGAAATGATGCTGGTACAACTTCTCTGAAAAGTAATTTACATATCAGGAGTCTTGAAAATGTTCATGTCCTTTGATAACTCCACTTTTTAAATTCTGAGTGAAAGAAATAATCAGAGATGAACACAAAAAATGTGTGTACAAAGTTTGTGTATGACATTGTGAATATACATGTCATTATTATACTATATATCATTACATATGTACTATTAGTTACAATAGCAAATAAATAAAAATTAGAAAAGAAAAAGAAAAAAATTAAATGTCCACTATTATGGGAATAATTATATAAACAGATTATAGCAATCTATATGCTAGAAAAATAGAAATTTTAAAATATCACATCTATTCATAATGCTAAGAAGTAGAATGCAAAGTTTTAAGAACTGAAGGACTACAGCTATGCTGAAGAAAAAAGCCTAGGAGAAATATACTAAAGTAGTAACTGAATTAATCTAAGTGGTAAGATCCTGGGTGATTTTTACTTTGCGCCACGGTTTTCAAATATTCTGTAATTAACCTAAATTGCTTTTATAAGCAGAAAAATGGAGGGGCATCTTTTCAACCTCAGCACATCAGAACCCTCCCAGCTGACTTGCCTGGAGCACTTTGTAAATGCTCTTCCATCCGGCCAACTCCAATTCTGCATTTGTTTGTCTGACTTCTCCTCTGGTTGACACTGTATCTGTTCTTAAGCCAACTCCTGTTTTCACCTTCTTACAGCATTCTCAACGCTTCTATCTACCTATGATGTAACTTGAACCTCTTGTTGTCTCAGTTTCCACAATAAAATGGTCACACCCAGCAATTCTCAGTTCCCTACCTTCTTGCACCTCAAGATCCTGACTGCTCCCGGCCTCAGTCAAAGGGGGAACACTCTGTGATGGCCCAATGGGCCCCAGCCTGGGTGAGTTCCTGGGGCTAAATTTTTTCACTTCCAAGTGACCATGGCTACAAGGTGCAGCCAGGCTACCAGGAGATTCCTGGAAAGCTCCTAAATGTGTGCTATAACTGGAAGTCAGCTCTCTTCCTTTGTGTGAACCACGGCTTCAACTCTCACCCGGGACACGAGGAGCTCACACCAATCCCATAAGAGTCCTGGCAGTAAACAGTCAGCACTCTCAAATTAGAATCATTTTAAGGGATGTTTAATATGGAGAAATTTTACAAAGGGATGAGCAGGGTATAAAGAACCCCCAAGGGATCATGTGGTTCCTTAGAGCTAGCAACAGCCAACGCAAGGCAAAGCAGAAGTGGGAAGAAGGGAAATACTATCCCCAGCATCACCTCTCTCCTTCCCTCTGATGCCCTGACCAGATGGTAATGGAAGCTTCTCACTGGCCAAACCCAAAGGAAGCCAGAGGGCAAGAGAGCCCTGGCAGGATGGCCTCCCAGGGCTAGAGGGGTGAACAGAAGAGAGAAGGCCCACAAAGTGTTTGGGAATTTCTTAATGTCTACTGGCAATGAATATATGTATCATAGGGAAGGTCCACACCCAGCATCCTGAATTTCTCTTGAGAAATTCCCCACCTGATATGTCAGCATTCCTTAGGCCTTCTCAGCAGTGTTATTCCTCTCTTTCTCTCCTATGGTCCTCCACATAGTGGTCAGCCTTTAAACCAGTCATTCCCTCCTCAACTTCAAAATTCTCACTATTTAATGCAGAGCAATTTAGAGAGCATCCTGCCCTCTGTTTCGAGAGGTCATCATAGCATTTCCTCCGGATCACATAGGGCCCTCCTCGAGAGGCAATCTGGCAGATCGTTTTCTCATCTCATTTCACATTTTGTCATTTATGTTGCACAGCTCAAACTCGATATTAGCTGCAAAGCCTTGTTTGGGGAGTGTTGCAAAAACTGATTTTCCCTAATTGATCTAGATAAACATGTGTCTGTCAATACAAACGCCATCCCTTCACGGGTCATTTGCTGCATCTACAGCTACGTGCTCCAGGGCAAAGCTAAGAAGACTTTTCTGTAGCTTTATGAGCAGCAACTGAGTAGATTTTTTTTTTTTTAAGAAAACTCTCTCTGTGTCAAGCTGGTGGAATGAAAAAAATAAGCAAATGCTTTCATATTTGCATAATCAAATCTGGTCTTTTCCCCTGCAAGCCTCTAGATTCTTTTGTCTGGATACAATTACAGACTCAAACCCACCTGCCCACCTTTGTATAACAAGAGCACAGTTTAAATGACCTTCAATGCCTTATCCCAAGAAGGAGTTCATGATGGTTAGGAGGAAGGACATAGGATTTCGAGCCCAAATAGTATAAATTTCAGTCATGACTTTGACCCTTACTCTTTAGGAAATCTGGAACAAGACAATGATGTTTTGTACAATTATTTCAACATTTTTCAAATGAGAAGAGAAATTTAGGCTTTTCCTCAGATCTAGAGTGGGGACCAAATGAGAGCAAATGAAGTTAGTAAAATACAGTAACAAAATAATAATAGTACTATAACGACACTTTATGACTACTTACTATGTCAAACATTATCTCATTCAAGTCCCAAAATAAGTCTTCAAGAGAGAAGTAACCAGAATGATAATAATAACTGACATTGGATTAACAATGATCATTATTGAGCACTTAGTATATGCTAGGCCCTGTTCTAAGGGCTCTCCAGGCAGTACAAATCTCTAGTCCTCACAAGAGCTGCAGGAGTAGACACTACTAACATCCCATCCTGCTGATGATAGACTGAGTTCACAGAGATTGATAAATTAAGGTCCTAGGGCTTAGAAGAACATAGCTGGGATTTATTAAAATGTAGGGGTGATTTCACAACTTATGTATGGTGTGAGTATGTGTACACTATATATATCACATATTTGTACAATATATAAGTAAATCTAGTTCCACGAATGATTGGCAGGGAGAAGGGTCCTGCCATGGGGCTCTATTAGTCACCTTTCCCAGGAAAGTGACACAAACAGAAATCCATGGATAGGACCCTTACTTGCATTCCAAAACGAAACTATTTCTGCTCTCAAGTATAGCTAACGAAGTGACCTAGGACCAACCAACCTTAAGAAGAGGCCAAGTTTGCCAGCAGAAAAAGCTGGGCCCAAAACGTCTACCTAGGAAGAATAACGTACTTCTGCTCAGTAGCTGCAGGGCTGGGGCCTCCCAACAACCACAGCTGTTACCCGCCAGCCACCCACAGGCAGGCAGGCGCTCACTCACCCAACCTCAGCAGGCCCTGGAGCGGGAGCCTGCTGTCCCCGTCAGCTGGTCTGCATACTTATCCCCTGGAGTCTCTGGGGATCACCCCTTCTTACACACGCGTGCGCGCACGCGCACGCGCGCGCGCGCACACGCACACGCACACACACACACACACACACACACACACACACACACACAGAAGCGTACCATCTATATTGGCACACTTCATTTGAACCCAGGATTGAAAGCCAGACAGTCTGGCTCTGTACTTCTCTGGTTAGAACAGTGCCTGGCACTAAATGAACACTTAATAAATGTTTGCTATAATCAGCATCTGCTGCAATCAGTGAAAAAGGGAAACAGGAATTGGAAGTTGTCACGGGTGGTGCCTGCCAAGGCCAGGTTAGAGGAATCCCAGAATGTTATAGTGATTCCAGTGGGAGAAGCCAAGTGTTCTGTTACTATAACAAGGTCCAGATGTTGGGCTAGGTCTTCTGGATGGAGTCAGGAGGGCTGTTTGGCCATGAACTCCTAAGGTGAGATGCTTGGAATTCTGGGTCTCTGGGGACATCTGAAAGAAATGGGCAAAAAGTAGAGCATCTCTCTTTTTGAAATCTTCCAAGAACCCAGGACGCTGTCAGAGAGGTCAAAGACCCGACTGAAAGATAGCTGGCACCCAGGGAGGGGGCAAGAGAAGCAGCTATTACCTGAGCCACATTCATTCACAAGATTAGAGCGCTATGCTGGACATGGCCCTGTGTGAGAGGCAGGGTGGAGGCCCGACTCAGGGAGTTCCCACAGCCACCCTTGAACTGACAGAGCCTTTTCTTGCCTCATCACATGAAACTCAAAAGTGCCTCTTACAGAGATGGAAATTGAGGCCCCTGATGAAGCTGTGGTGACCTATGACCTCAGGAAAACCAAGCAGAAGCAATCAATTGGTTAACACATCTTATAAATATGTAGGTAGAAAATGCTTTAAGCGTAAATGTGCAGGGTTCAGAAGTCTCCACAATCATGGGTGGCTGGATCATGACTTTCTGAGACCTCAGAGAAATATGTGAGTTCCAAAGACAAGGAGAAAATCAGTAAGGGAGAACATCCTTTAATAGAGAATTAAGGGGTGGGACAGGGGAAGTACAGAGTCAGCAGTTCAAATGTCATCTCTCCCAAAGCCTTCTCTGCTTCCCACCCCGCATTGGACCAAATCAATGCTCCCAGGTCTTTGCAGCCTCTCACTCCACTCCACTTAGCCCTAGCAGGTTCTGGGCTGGGGCTACAGCTATGAATCAGATTTCACCTTTTGTTTCTTAAAGGATACAAATTTCAGAGAGATAGTGTCACGGGTGGGGCTTCCCCAGAAGCAAATCTTGAGCCAAGGATTGCAGTGGGAATAATTTAGTTGGAAGGCATCACCAGAAACAATAATAGGCGCATGGGGAAATGAGACAGAGCAGGAAGAAACCAGGAGGCATAGAATACTGAGCAGGGTACTGCCTTGGGCACCTGGAGCTCAGACCCATCTGGGAGCTCTAGGGGGCGATATAGAACACACCGCAGAGTTCCATTTATCCTCCCACTCTCACCTGCAGTTGGTGGAGGACTGCTCCCAGGGGCGTTACCTCCCCAGCACTTCACAAATGCCCAGCTCAGTGAGACATGATTAGCATGCCCGAAAATATGGAGTGACTGAGGCAAGAGTCTCTTATAGCTCTTACTGCTAAGTCGTCATCATGTCTGCTTCTCCTAATTCAGATAAAACATGGGCTCTAGAGCCAGACATCTCATGTTCAAATCCTTGCTCCTTTCCTAGATGTGGAACCTTGATTTAACTTTTCCAGGCCTCAGTTCCCTCCTCTGTCAATTATACCTATCTGGCAGAGTTCACACCAGTTGACACACATAAAGAACCGAGAACAGCACCTGACACTTGGGTGGTACTCCAGAAATGTCCACTGTTATTTTGAAGGCCAGTAGTCCTCAGGCTCAGTTCACGTCTAGAATGAATGAATGAATGAATGAGTGAATGAATGAATGGATTGGATTCAAGAGCAACTGTGTTGATCTAGATCATTAACTTAGTTCAGCATCTCAAGTCTGGCTTTCTAAATGCCACTGTTGTTCTCCATGTTGTCCCTCTGGAAGTGTAAAAGTTGTAACTGGACTCTGTGAATAACAGAAAACATACTAAATGCATCTCTGAAGAAAATTTCTAGAGCCACCCAATTTCCCTGCAAGAAATCTAAGAGCCCAGGAACTGTGAGAATGGGAGACCTTCATAGAGTTCTGATTTCACTGCACAGGGAACTCAATTGTTAAGGAGACACTGCTCTGAGTTTTCACGTGTGAGCACCTGCTGTCCACTGGTGGACAGACTCAAGAACAGCAAGAAGCCTTAGAAACTATCAGGTCTCCCAGCTGGGATAACCATATTTACATCAGACAAATGAGACTTTTTTTAAAAAGGCTACAACAAGAGACAAAGAAGGACCCAGTAATTTCACTTCTGGATATTTACTCAAAGAAACCCAAAACACTAATTCAAAAAGACCTATGCATCCATATGTTCATAGCAGCATTATTCACAATAGCTAAGATATGGATGCAATCTAAATGTCCATCAAAGGATGAATGGATGAAAAAGAAGGATGAAGCAAACAAGGTCTCTGGCAGTTCACTGCTGTAGTGCAGGAGGCCAGCTCACCGACCACCTAGAGAGGCACTGTGACAAACATTCAGCACTACCCACCCAAAAGAGCTTCGTGCAGGCAAGAGGAGATGGCCTTCCCAGGCACTGAGCTCGTACTGCCACTGAACCTTGCACACCTGACTTCTTTTAACCTTTGCTACCCTCCCTGCAAAGCGAGAGATTTCATCCCCATCTCACAGATAGGGAAACTCAAGTTCAGTAAGGTCAACAGAATTGCCCAGGACCACACAGCTGATAATAAGCAGGCCCAGAATTTGGACCAGAGTGTACATGGTCCCCAAACCATGCTGTTTCCTCAATCTCTGACAATTAAATGTGAGCAAAAGGAATTCTGAGTTCAGGTCATCAGGGCAAAGCTGCTATATCTAGAAAGTTCTTTTCTGCTGGGAAACATAACTCTTCTTGGGTCATTAAGGGTCACATGTGAACCAGAAATTGAAGTTGGCCAAGGTACAACAAGCTGACCACGTGTTAAAGGCTAGGATACTAAGAATGACAGGACCTGGAAGGAAGGGAGGAAAACCAAGTTGGGAAGGAAGTCCCTTCTGCCTTCTTAGTAGTGATCCTCCCCACAAATGCACACACACAGAGATAGACACACACCACACACGCACACACACATACCCATACATCCTGTACATACACCATCCGGACACAGCATACACAAGCATACATTTACATGTGCATATACATACACACATTCACCATGCATGCATATACATCCACACAGAAAAATATACACACATGCATGTATACCCACCATGTATGTGCACACAAATACACAGCATACATACATACATACACATACATATGCACACACATGCACACATAGGCTTATATACATATACCTGTAACCATCACCATCAGGCATTCCCATCTTATAAATTTCCCTGATGCTCATGTTCTTTCATTTTCTTCTGCATACATGTAGTCTCTGCTCTACCCTGTCTTAGGGCAGACTTCAGATCTCTGTGAAAGCCCCACAAGCTCAGCATGGCTCTGGCCACTGGAGAGAGACCAGTGACTGCAGGTGACTAGTAAAGAATAGGATTAGTGGCAAGACAATTAAAAAAAAAAAGCAAGCCATTTGAGTCTGATGTTCTTTCTTCTAAATCAAAATCAGACTAAAGCCACAGTCTGTGGTGGCCAGTTTTGGGGTTAGGGCTGCCCTTGTGTGCTCTCTCTCTACCCTCCATGGCTTCATCTGGGTCTAGGGCTACACAGTCACAGCTAGCTCAGTCCTAAAATAACAGAGGCAAAAGTAGCCAATTAAGTCATATCCCAGTGGCAGCAAAGGTCATAAAAGCAGATAATGACCTGCAGAGAAAAACGCACAACAGTTATCAACCAACCAGAGGACCCAGTCTCCTTATAGGATTTTGCTGGAACAATGGAAACCAAGGAGCCCTGTGGCTAGTGGCTCATGGGGGCAAAATTAAAACAGTGTCCCCTTGGACCCACTTTATTCCTGCTAGATTTGCTCATAGGGTTCATGCGCCAACAGTGTGTATGGCCCACTGGGCCTTAACCTTAACATACTCCCGTTTTATCCTAAAATGACATTTATATATGTACCAGCTCAGTTATACACCATTCTTTTAAAAAAGCAATTTAATGTCCCAAACTAGATATAAAGGAGAAATAAAAAGAAAGTAACTTTTAATATATGCACTTCAATTTGTGGATGCTGATGCACAAAGGCACGAGGAGCTCCAATGAAGTCCCCAGGTCATTACAGGTTTGGACTTAAGAGAGGATCAGAAGCCATTTCAAATGAGACATACAGAAAAATGAAAGAACAGAGGTGAACACTAAACAAAAATCAGCATTGCGTTAAGTAATAATGATGAGACTAGGTAAGTTCAATGTGCATGTCAGTGGGATCCCTGCAAGTCACGTAGGACGTGGACTGGCGTTTAGGTGTGGGGATGTCCCCACGCATGGCTGAACACCAGCTTTCCTGGACTCCACCCACCCAATGGCAATAATGTCACTTCCAATCATTGCAACAACCAAAACCTGCCCCATCCATTTGTACACGTCCCCATAGGGGCAAAAGAGTCCCCTTTGATGACCATGGAGGTAGGCTGTGGGGGCACAGTGCAGGGGGCAGGGGGGAGGTACTCTTGTTTCCCAGACTGGAGCACACACAGCTTTGGGAGAAAGAGAACATAGGAAGCCTTGAGGAACCTTCCTTGTGTCCCCTGCCACCACCAGGCTTTGTCCACAGAGACCTCAGTGTGCCCCTTACCCAAGGGTATGCTTTCCCCTGCCCTTGGCCTCCCCCACATGCAGAGCCTGTGGCGCTGGCTGCAGGTACATCTGAGCCCAGAAGATTTGTCAGGCTCAGGTGTCTCAGAGCCTCCAGGGTCTGATCCCTCTGCTCCTTAGTCAACTTTCTCTTGTCTTCCTGCAGCCGGGGAAGCTAGGAGTCCCTTTGAGCTTTGCCGCTTCTGTTTCCTAGCACCTCCCCAACTGCCTTCCCTGCCTCCCCAGTGTGAAGGAAATAGTAACATCCAAACCAAGGCAGGGAACCTGGGGTTGGGGCAGTGACAGGTGAGGATGCAAGTGCTCATTGCATATCATTTGTCAGTGATGCCCTGGGGAATGGCCTTAGACCCACCCAGCCTTTCCCAACCAGGCCTGTTGTGTCCACACCCTCCCACCCCATGGGGGACAAGAGCTGCAGGCAGACAGGAGCTTGGGCATCAAGCAAAGGTGAAGACTAGCCCTCTTGGGGTATAGTAATTCCCTTCTGGATGAGGGGCAGGCATAAAAATGACAGGGGCCTCTGTTATCCACAGCCAGGTGCACAGTGGCTTACCCAGACCCCACACCACCCCTCCAAAGCCAACTGGGTATTCAGTCTGCAGGATGTCCCCTCCACCTGACCAGCCTGGGTGCACAGGGTGACAGCTCCTACACATGACTGGCTGCACAGGACATCCAGTTCATACCCTACTCAGTGGGCAGGTTCTAAGGTTGGCACGTGAAGTAAGAACATACATACATGCAAAAATCACTCTCTCAAACTTCCCCTTGCATAGGCACCATGCTAGAGATCAGCATGTAGACCCTCAGTCAATCCAACACAGGGGATTTTTTCTCTCCTTTGGAAACGAATTTGTTTCTTCAGTCAGGGAGTGTGTGAGCTGTCTTACCCTTATAGCCGCCATGCTGCGAGAACACCCAGGCTGCACAGAGAGGCCACGGTGGAGGTCCCAGCCAACATCCCCCACCGACCACCAGATCACTGGGTAAAAGAGCCGTTAGGTGATTTCAGCCCCCTGCTCTTGAGCCACCCCAGCCTTCACATCTTCCAGGTGAGGCCCCAGACATCATAAAACAGAGATAAACTATTCTCCTCATGGCTGTGTCTGAATTCCTGATGCACAGAATAGGGAGTCAAATTTTAGCGCATAAAGATTCTCTATGCCTAAGTGCATTATTTGGTGTGCATTAATGGGCAGCCACTTTGTGTGCATCTTTAAACATTTCAATAATGCTCACGCTAAAAGAGGCACACCAGAGCTGAGACTGGCCCAGGGAAGAGCACAATCAAACCGCAGTCTCCATGGGGGCATTAGCCTGAAGATCAGAAGCAAAGGCCCCACCATTTAAATTATTTGTCCTAAAGTAATGGGTGAAGTTGGTTGAATTCTTTCAGGCTGAACACGGACTCCACCAGAGGTGCTCCAGAAGAGACTTGTGGCTCGACAGATGATAAGCTGCATTCTTCGGAAGGACAGACACACCAGGGTTGATACGCGATTATCCAACATAGCCAATGACGAGTGAACTCAGGGACCTCAGTTGCCTTTCCAGTGAATGAACATGAGCAGCAGGCAGTAGGGATAGCTGTGTTGTGTCAGAGGATGGTGCAGCCGCAGCAGTACCGCTCAGGGTAGTCTGCCACGTATACTCTGTGGTCGGTGCCATAGATGTAGTAGACATTAGTCTTTCCTTGGTACCAGTAATGAACTTCAGTGAGAGGGATGAGCTCGATGGTCTGGCGCTGAGGAAACAATTGGCCAAGAAAAACTTCAGTGTCTTTTTAAGTCACTTGTCTGTTCAGGAACCTTCATTAGCTCCCTGCTACCTGTGGGGTGAAGTTCATGCTCTGGCATTGGCATTTTGGCTCCAATCTGCCTTTCTAGATGTGTATCTTACTACATTCCTTCATATGCCCCAAGCTCTGGCCCAAACTGACTTCTCATCTTTAGCCACCCTCTGATTCTAGGTTTTATGAAGTCGGGGCAGGGGCACCCCCAATGGAGTCCTAGGATGTATGAAAAGCCACCAGACAAAAAGGACATCTTTCAGAAACATTACTTTTTAGATGGGAGTGAAGAATAAAGGTAGAGGATAAGGTCACTGTAAACCTTTTGGTATTAAAAACAACTATTAGGACATATCAGGGAGTCGATTATGCTATTTGAATTCAATTTTAAGAAAAAACATTGACACCAAAGAAATTCCAAAGTTTGGCAGGCTTCTTCAGGCTATTTTCTCAGATCCCTGCCTCCTCCTACCATGGTTTTGCATTGACCCACCTTTGAAAAAAGTCTTTCTCAAATATTCCCCTTCTTTTACAAATGGAGAAACCAAGGCCCATGGGCTTATGAAATTTCCAGTTTGGAAGATCATTCAGGTCAAGCACCATCTTCTCACCACAGCGGGACCTGTTTAATGCTCAGAGCTCCTCTCCAGCACCCGCCTCTACTGAGCACCCCCTCCCTCCCACAGAGCAGTCCTCACGCCCTCGTTCTCTGGCTGCCTCTCTGGGCAGTGACTCGACAACCTTCTGAAATCAAGGGGCCCCGAATGGAACCAGCAACCCCACCCCGGGAAGAACACTGGCTTCCTCCCGAGGCACCTGTCCCCATCAGCCTTCGGCAGTGCTGTTTTGTTATGGGCAAGTACAGACGGTGTTGACACAGGAAAGTCACCCCTAACCATTGAAGCGAAGCATTCATGGGGATGCTCTGTGGGCCAGGTTCTGGGTCAAAATCCTTAAGTTCTTCTGCCCTGCTCCCCTGTCTTAGACTCAGATTTGGGGACTCCAAACCCAAAGGGATTTGAGGTGGCTGGTCCAGGGTCCGACCCTCTTGCTTGCAGGAATTTTCCCTCCTTGGGAAAAGATCCCAAGTACTCTTCCTGAGGCTCTAGAGAAAATGTGAAGCAGGCCAGGGAGTAGATTTTGAGAAGCAGCTCCCTACTGTACTAGATGGGAAGCTGAGGGGCAATATGAATCTGGCAGGAAGGGGAATCAGAGTCAGGGCATGCGTTCCCCACAAAGCTTTCTGTGTGAGCTCTCGCTTTCCTTCTCTGGGCCTCAGTGTCCTCCTCTGTGAAATGAGGATAAAACATCTATATCACAGAGTTGTTGAAACAACCAAATGAGATTATGAGACTGAGTTTTCTCCATGTGTCGGAAGCACGTCTCAAGCGATAGTTTGGGAAATCAAAGGTGGAAGACCCCTCTTGACATTTTGGTACAGAGGATTCGAAACGGGAACTATGAGGCAAGTGGATATGGGAGCCAAAGTCACTGCTCAAAAGGCCCAGACAGCAGCCTCAGGATCACTCATTTCCAAACTTTTCCCCTAAGATCAAACAGAGAGCACAGAAACACCTCTCCACTCCCACCTGCCTCTATCTGCTTCTGATCTGAATGGTCTCTGAGTTCACGGTCACAGACTGGTCCAGACATCAACTGCCATCAGGGGGTTTATCTTATAACCAGCCATTTATCTGTTTCTACGCCTTGGTCATACCTCTGGGATGAGCAGATCCCAGGTCTGAGGTTAACGTCCTGGGCTCATGTTGTGACGGCTGTTTCCTCACTGGATTCTGCCCGCTGACTGCTCAGTCCCAAACAAACATCAGCACTAATCTTTATCTATGGATCGAGGACCAAGGGACAGACAATGTGGGGAAGAGATTCACAGATGTGGCCTGTTCTCACACTAAGTTCCTTTTTAAAGAAAAACATTTAACAGGTTTTCCCTTCCCTGTTCCAGGGCTGGTTCACAAATGGCTGTGCTGCCGGAGCCAGGATCGTGCTGTAGGGAAACACGAGCCCCAGTAAGCCTGGTTTCAGACAGAGGCCGGCCACTCGGGTCTAGATTTCGGCAGTCACTTCTCTTCGTTAGGCCTCAGTTTCCTCAGATGCCAAATGAAGGGTCCAGAAAGGACCCAAGTTGTCATTCTCAGAAGCAAGAGTCCCATATCCTTATCCTCTCCCCAGTTCCTGAGCAGACACTGCAATGCTTGGGGCTCTTCGCTGTGACCCACACCATAAGACACTAGAGCTGCAAGACTGAGCTCCCTGGGGTCTTTTGTGGACATCGTTCTTGTCCCATCTAGGTTTCCTGGAACCCTCTTCTGCACGCCCACCCCTGTCCCACTTCCACACGCTCTGCAGTTCACAGCTCAACTTTCCTCATTAGAGCCCTGTCCTTGAGATTCAGAACCGGCCTCCCACCCCAAGGCAGAAAGTGCCCGGGAGATTGCACCAATGATTGGATGGTGCTAAGGAACAAAGTCCAGGCCGCTCACCTTCAGGAATGCCTGACACTCAGAGCTCCCCTGGGTTTTGGCAGAGGCTGGGCTGTCGCCAGCACAGTGCTCTTGCACGGACTCTTCAGCTCGACTTTACAAGTTTCTCCTGGGACCCCTTCCTTAAAAAATCTTTGTCTCAGATTTGTTTCTGTAGAGCCCAACCTAAGGCAAGGACTAACTCGCTCACTTCATAGATGAGGACACTGAAGCCCACAGAAGGGAAAACAGAGGCTTAAAGTCATGAGTGCATGCCTGAGTTAGCAAGCGGTTTCGAAGCTGGGAAGCAAATTGTCCCTGAAGTGCCTGGCCCAGTGAAAAGGACTCTAAATCTCCCCGCTGGCTGATAGCCCTGCGAGCCTGCACTGGCCTCCAAGAGTCACTTGTGCCTCTAGAATGTGGTGGGTAACATTTTGCTTTGAACTGGGAAACGGGTTCTATTCCTGGGCAATTCCACTGAGAAGCTGTGTGACCTTGGGGAAAGCACTTCCTCCTCCCTGGCCTCCTCTGATGTATCAGAAAAGTCCTAAATTTAGAGTAGACCAGGGGTAGTCTATGATGGCCTGCCAGTCGAAGCAGGCTCATTGGCCCATACACGGCTTAGCATTTTTAAAATTTTGTCGTCAATATTGAAAAGTTGAAAGGTTTCATTAAAAAAAAAAATCTGGACTTTAGAAGATCTGAAATCTCTGGTGCTGTGCCTACATGAGGCTGAGTAGGGAGGGACTGGCCCCTTTGAATAAGGGGTCTCCCCTACCTATGTGGTAGGCCTTTGAGTTTGCAGTGCCCCAATTCCATGATTTCTGAGATCCATTCCAGCTCCAAGATAATCATTTATTAGTTTTAAGTTAAATGCATCCTTCCTTCTCCTGCAAATAGGAGATATGAGCCGAGAGAAAAAGGGAGATTATTTCAAAGGATACAAAAAGAACAGTGACATTTTGAGCACCAGCTTCCAAGCACTTAAAGCAAATTGTCTCATCCTTTCAACCCCCGCACCCTTGGAGGAAGAAGAAGGTGGCCCAGGACCAGGTTCACAAGCAAGAGAACCAGGATCTGAGCCCAGTCTACAAGACTCAGGCCCCCGCTTACAAACCTCCTTATGGAGCTCTTGTGCTAGGAGTTCCCTGGCCAAATTCCCACCTTCCAGCCTCTTCCAGCCAAATTGTGACTGCCAGCTCATGGTGATGCAACGGGCACCACTGCCATCTAGTGGCCACCAAGATACAGCACCGGAGCAACCTTAGCTCCTGGGGATGCGAAGGGCACCACCGCCACCTTGTGGCCATAAGAATACAGCACCAAAGCAACCCTGGCCCTGACCGCCACCCCAAGCCCTTGGCAGGCTGGAAAAGACAGGCCTGAGATTTGAGGAATGCCCCAAGGAGCAGGACGCTGTTCCCACCCTGCCCAAGACCCTGGATTCGAGCTTTCCTTTACCCTCTCTGAATACTCAGGGGTTAGAGTCAAACAAAATCACACCGAGCCACATTCCTGCTTGATAATCCTGCAAAACGTTCTGTCTCTCTCAGGATAAAAGTCCAAATCTCTCACCATGGACTGCGTGGCCTGCCTTGCTCTCTGCATCTGGCCACTGTGGCCTTGGATCAGTCCCCAGAACTCTCAGTGTTCCTTGAACTGGGGACCCTCGCCATTACTCTCTCTCTATGACTTTTCTTCACCCTTGTCAGGAAGGACCCCCCAGCAGAAGGAACATCCCATTTTCTCCTTTATGTGACCATAGGGACGGTGCCCTCAGAGCCCCCAGGTGCCTGCAAGACCCCAGGAGCCTCAGGCCCCTGCGCATCTCACCTGCTGAAGGACGCGGGCTCGGGAGGTCAGGGCAGCGCTGTGCTGAGCAATACCCCGCTGGGAGGCCAGAGAGATCTCCCGCAGAGGGAAGTCGACAAGAGGGTACACCTGGGGAGAGAGACGCAGCCACCTCACTGCTCTGACCAGGCGTCAGCACCTGGAGCCTTGGCAATACGATACAGACGGTAGTGAGAAAGAGCCCAGAGCGGGAGGGGTCTGAGGCCATGCAGCCAGCAGACGGGACATAATTAACCTCCACAGACCCTTGATTATCCATGTTACAGCCTCAGGAGTTCCAAAAAGAGAAGGGGTCTGTGGACAGAGTACTCCTTCACCTGCACCCCACCCAGTGACCCAGCAAGCCTTGGGGTGGGGTGCAGGCATCATTCCTCAAGGGATGATGCATGCCTTAAGCCTTTAAGAAGCCAGAATGATCGGAGCAAAGAAAGAGGACCGAAGAATATTATTCAGCCATAGAAAAGAAGAAAGTCCTGATATTTTGACAGAATAGATGGATCTTGGAGGTATTATACTAAGTAAATTAAGTCAGACAAAGAAAGATACAGTATAATCTCACTTATGTGTGTAATCTAAAAAAATAAAATAAAATAAACTCATAGATAAGGAAAACAGATCCGTGGTTGTCAGAGGGGTTGAGGCAGGGAGGGGGTTGGATAAATGGATGAAAGGGGTCAAACAGTACTAACTTCCAGTTATGAGATAAATAAGTCCTGGGATGTAATGGACAGCATGGCAACCTATAGTTAATAATACTGTATTGGATAGCTGCAAGTTGCTAAGAGAGTAAAAAAGTTCTCATCATAAGAAAAAAATTGTTACTATGTATGGTAATGAATATTAACTAGACTTATTGTGGTAATCATTTCATAATTTATACAAATATTGAATCATATTGTACACCTAAAACCAATATGATATATATCAATTGTATCCCAATTTTTAAAAATGCATGTTACAAAGTGAAAGAAGCCAATTTGTAAAGGTCACATACTGTAAAAAAAGTAAGAGACACACACATACACACAGAGGATGACAGAAAGAAAGCAGGAGAAAAAAGGCTGAGCACCTGGCCCTCTCAGATAAAATGGCACAGGGACCCTGCTCAGGCATCTCATAAAGACCAAATTCTCTGCCCAGGCCCACAGCAAGGGTCGGCAAATCTTTTCTGTAAAGGGCCAGATAGGAAATACTTTAGGCTTTGTGGAGAACAGGGTCTCTGCCTCGACTACTTGACTCTGCCCTTGTAGCACAATAGCAGCCACAGACAACACATAAACAAACAGGCATGCCCGTGTGTCAATAAAACTTTATTTACAAGAGCAGGCTGAGGGCTGGTGTTTGCTGACACCTGGCATACAGGACCCTCCCTGATCTGGCTTCTGGCATCTCTTTTGTCTTAGCTCCTCTCTCCGTCCAGCTCGCTGCCCTTTAGCCCCCCTGCCCTCCACTGTTCCTCAAGTCTCTGCCATGCCGTTCCCTCTGCTAGACACCCTCGCTCTGATGGCCACATGACCCACTCACCCACTGCACTGCATTCAGGTCTTTGCCAAGTGTCACCTCCCTCCCCACAGCTGAAACAATAACCCTACCCCTTCCTGTCTCCTCATCCTGCTTGCATATTTCTCAATGACCCTACTTCCACCCGACATTTTAATGAAATAGGATCTCCTCCCTCACCAGACTGTGAGAGCAGAGATTTTGTTGGACAGTATCCCCAGGCCCAGAATGGTTCCTAGTGTAGGAGAAGGGTCTCCAGGTTTGTGGAAGGAAGAGAGGGAGGAGGGAAGAAGGAAGGAAAAGTGAGAAAGGAAAAATCAAGTATGTGAAATTCAAGAGAGAAGTGGCCCCTTGGGGTCCCGGCAGCCTCTGTCCTCCCTGGGCAGCTCTGTTCCCACCCAGCCTGTCTCTCCAAATGAATGCAGCCCCCACCTCCCAGAAAGCCAGAAGGGCCAGAAGAGGAACCTAGCTTCTGTGAGGTGGTCTACAAAACCCTCCTTACCATCGTGTTTTCATCCTTAAAGAGGTTTTCTCCTTTGGCCTTAGCTAGGAGCTCCCCAGGGCAATTCAGCTGGTGCTCAGACACAAACTCAAACAGGCTGTTCTTCCTGGAGGTGAAGAGGACATGGGACAGTTAAGAACGTGATTTGGAATGGGACCTGAGCTGGAAGGCTTGCGTTTCTACTGGGGAGACCTTGCAAAAGTTCTTTAGCCTCTCTGGGCCTCAACAGCTTCAGTCATAAACTGAGAAACTAGTAAAGCACTGATGGCTCCATCCTATTACCTCATTTCATCCTCACCTATGAAGTGCTTAACAAGCTCCCCTGTGGGAGGAACCCTTACCTCCTGAGAGCCTTCCCTGACATGGGGCTTTCTTCCCAGACAGGAACACCCAAGCACTGAATGGCTGCTGCACTAGAGAGCAGTGATGTCGAATGTGAACTCAGGTCTGTTTGTTCTTAAGCCCACCAGCATCCACCACCCCAAGATGCCTCTTCTTGGGCATTTCTGCCTTTCCCAAGATGCTTTAAGCCCTTTTCTCCCAGCTGGTCCCTGCACTGTGAAAGCCCCAAGCAAGTGCAGTTTCTCCGCAGCAACCAGTCCAGGCCACATCCCCCAGGTACCCTGCTGGACCCCTGCATGAGACACTGCCACATACCACATGATGACCAGCTGGACGAAGTGTAACAGTTTCTTCTCCCCTTTGCAGGTGGCACAGGTCTTGTTTCCTCTCCCTGAGCAAGTGCTGCACCTGAGAGGGACACATCATCGGCACCACTCACACTCATGGGGTCCTGGCGGCTTCCAGAGGCCCCCACTCCAAAATCCGTCCTCACACAGGTGGACTGTGGTGGGCGTGGACTGCTTCCACCTGCCCACCCTCTAGATCTCCTGCTCCTGGTAGCCGACCACAATTTCCCTTTGGAGACCACTTCTCTTCCACCCAGTCTGCCTGGTTCATGGGCTTGACCTTCTTCGGTGACCAGTTCAAACCTCTGCCTGGCAAGTCAGCTTATTCCATCTTCCTGGCCACAGTGATTGATACAAACATGGGCACGTGACCCAGGTGAGTGCCGTGAGATCCATCCCAGAACCTCTGTTGGAACTCTTAGGGAAGAGACATTCTTTTCTACTGAGATTACTAAGCTTAGAGCTGCTGGCAGTCCCCTCTGCCACCACAATAGACAACTTGCCTGAGAATAAAGCCAACACAAAGGAAAGCAGAGTGAGGAATGGAAACATTCCTGATGACATTTTTTAAGTACCTGGATCCAGCTGTACCTGAAGCCACACCAGAAATATACTCTTGGACTTTTCTGTTACATGAAACTATAAATTTACTTTTCTGCTAAAGCCAGTTTGAATTGGATTTCTTTCACTTGTAAATAAAAGAAATCAGATTTTCTTTCCAAATCAAAGATCTTCTTCATCAACTGAGGTGGCAGGTATACCAAAGCTTCACCATTTGGCTTCTTAGAAGGACGGCTTGGGCTTCAATGAGCCACAAGTATCATGTTAACCAACTAACCAACACAACTTTGAATAGTTTTACTCCTCATGGTTTCCTGTTTCCCTTTAAAGGTTTGTAAGTTCATTAAAGGACATGATTTACAAAATGCAACGTCCCATTGTTTGCAAAGCCCTGTGAGCAGAGACAGAATTTAGTTGATTGTTTAGTCAATCAACCAACCTTCTTTGACTTCTCTCTCCTATATTCCTGCTCTACAATGAATTATAAATAAGGGTTTGTCCGGGACCAGATTCTCAGAGAGTTAAGAATCTCACCTTTGGGTGGATTTTCATATTCACCTCCCTACCACATGAGCAGAAACAGGTCTCCTCTCCTTAAACTGCCTCCCTTCCTTCCTGCAGTGCCTTGTTCCTTATACCTGACCCACGATGATTTGATGAGTTCCAGTATTTTCCAGAAATATCAGGCCTTAATAAAAGCCTGTTCACTCCACAAAATATTTACCAAGCACCTATGATGCATAGAGCTCTGGGGACACAGGAGTGACAAAACAGATTGAGCATCTACTGGCCTTCCAGAAGGGCAGACAATGAAAAGCAAGAAAGCCAGGGAGACCTGCTCATACCTGCGCCTGCCAGACCCCGAGCACATCTGACACCTCCGGGGCTGCTTGGCTCTGCGCTTGGCTCCGCTGCAGGATGGACACCTCACCTGCAGACACACCACAGCCTCAGCCCCCGCTGGCCTCCCAGGGAAGTGGAGCAAAGAGCATCCCAACACTTGGTTTGAATTCCAGCCCAGTGACCTTGAGCAAGCCCCTTCCTCTCCTGGGACCCTGTCCCTTCATCTGAAAAATGGGAGGGTTGGAAGTAGTGTGTCTTTGGACCTTTCCAGTTGTACCTTTCAAAAAACTCTACATTCTTACATCCCTGTTTCCCCTGGGACATCAGCCTCTCCTGCTTCTCTCTGATCCACACGATCTTTGAGACTGTCCCCTAACTAAAATGCATGGCCAGCGGGAACAGGAAGAGGGGCAGGCTGGCTGAGGGGCCTGCTTTTGGAGATGGGGATCTCCATCTTGGAAAGGCCCCCACCGGTGATCCATGCAATGCTCCCACCAGGTGAGCCCTGGAGACATTTCAGAAAAAGCCTGAGAAAGGAGGAAAAGGGAAGAGAGGAGCGGGGGTGGAGGAAGGAATGGAAAAGTCCACAGGGAGAGGCTCTGGGAAAGCCATGATGAGGCAAACGGCAGGAGAGCATGGGAGAGAGACATCAGAGATGGGCCCCAGGTGGGGCGTGAGTGGGTGGAGGAGTGAGCACACAGCAGGCGGAGGAGGGTACCAAAAGGGTGGAAGGGCAGGTGGGTAGAGGGAAGGACTTAGAATGACAAGTGGTCAGTATGTGTCTAAAGGATTATGTGCAAATGGGGAGCACTGAGAACACAAAAGGAGCTTGGGACCACTCCCAGGATGGTCAGCAGCTCTGAAGGTTTCTGAAAAGAAGGCTGATGCCACCTGAGCCTGACTGTGTGCTTAGGGGCTTGTACCAGGTTGAATAGTCTGCCCCCTCCTCCCTGTCACCAAAATTTACACCCAACAGAACCCCAGAAGGTGGGGAAATGGAGGCCCAGAGAGGGAGGAAGCCTCATCTATAGTTAGCTGTTAGTGTGGGGAACCCCGGGCCCCCTCCTGGCCCTCTGTCCCCAGTGGCCCCACCCCTCCCACAATCGCTTACTCACCAACAGCTACACATGACTCACCATGCCGGCCCCATGGCAGCCACTGCACTTGTAGCGCCCACGACCATGGCATTTGTGGCACTCCTGAAAGTGAAGCTTCCCTTGAATAGTTTCCCAGGCACCAGCAGGTGGTTCCACAGCTCCATCCCCAACCCCATGATGTCATCATCCCAGAGGTGCAGCCCTCCAGAGCCAGGGTGGGAAGATGGCCATTCCACGAGACCAGGATTCCCAAGAGTCTTGAATGCCAAGCCCACTTCCTCGGAGCCACAGCCCAGTCTGCCCCGGATGCCAAGAAGGGAACACTGGTTCTCCCAGTCCTACATCCTAACTCATGCTCCCAGGTGAAACCACAAAAGCCAGCATCCTTCACCCATTTAAGTAGCTACAGCAATCTCTGGGAATAGAAGCCATAAAAAATGGACAGATTGTTGTAAAAGGCAAGGAGCTAGCTGTTGGAATTTAATCACTGAATCCAAATAGCTTTTCCACTCTCGAGAAAAGAGTGGAACACTTTCTTGACCTCTGAAAGTCCTACCTATCTTAAAACACTATGAAAACACATGGAGTAAAATTACATGCTCGAATCAAATTCTAAAGTGAAAACAGTGCTCGCTTTGGCAGCACACACACTAAAACTGGAATGATACAGAGGAGGCTCCCACGGCCCCTGCACAAGGACGACACGCAAATTCGTAAAGAGTTCCATATATTTTGTTGGATTGTACACTTGAAACTTATAAGATTTTGTTAATCAACGTCACCCCAAAAAACATTAAATATATAATAATAATAATAATAATAATAATAATAATAATAATAAATAAAGTGAAAACAAGGCAGGTAATTAGACAGGAACATAAGATAAAATATCTGTTTTTGTAATACATGAGGTTACCCTCGCTGCATGTCATATTTCCATAAAACAGGATAGAAGCTAATTCTATTCCCCTCTTGACTTCCATGAAAAATTCCAACCACATTCTAACCTTATTTTATATCAATTTCATCCAGTACTTCAGTTGCTTGCTGTCAGGCAAAAAAAAAAAAGGATGAAAAACACTAGTTCTAGGAATGTGAATGCTCACTATTTAAAGTTTGTGACGGTTCTGTAAAAGGGATCATTTCTTTGCTATGGGAATATATAGCCAAGAAAAAAGCCAGTAACCTGGATTTGCAGTTTTCCTTTTAAAAGGATAAAGTTTGAAGAAACATACAGTGTCTGGGAAACCAGCTCAGAGAGAAGGGCCAAGGTTCCAACAATCGTAGTTACCTTGACCAGTGATGAGTGAGGGACTTGGAACTTCCTGGTGTCTTCCTGAAACATTGGGGGAACCTGGACCTTGATGTCCCAAAGCCTGGGGGAGGTTCCTCTTCGTGGCCCATCCACTGAATGGTCTGACACAGAAAAGGATCACTGTAAAAACAGCAAGGCTGCCAGGACAAGCTTTCGCTTATTCACCAAATACTGTGCCCCTTCGCTGGCTGCCAGGCTAGCCCCTGAAGCTACAGGGACAGGCAGATAAGGGTTCCCCTGGAGTCAGTGATTCAGCACCTGAGCTGTGGGTTTGAAAAGACTTAGATTGGACTCTTGGTCCTTCTACTTCCTAGCTACATAACTCCAGACAACTTAGTTCACCTCACTGACCTTCAGTTTTCTCATCTCTATAATGGGGATAATGGTTGTGCCATATAGGATGGTAATGAAAATTACATAGAAGACATATAAATACTTAGCACAGGACTGGCACATGGTGAAGGCTCAATAAACAAGCACTATTATCACTATCATCATCATCCCCACCACCTTCTCTCTCTTTCTCCTCCTTCACTCAAGAAGACAGACACAGTTACAACCACAATGATAAGTGCTTTGGACAAGAGTTTCACACAACAGAAACAAGAGTTTATGAAAAGCCCAGGAGACTGGCTCATTCTGCTGGGGAGGAAAGTGTCAAGAGAAGAAATTCTGAAAGGCTTCATAAAATAGGTGACTCGTGAGCTGAGTCTTGAAGGACAAACTGGAGAGGTCAGCTGAGAAAGCAGGCACAGCATAGGGCACCCTAGACAGAGAACCTGAAGCTTCTAGTGGGGTTCTGCAGGACGTGGAATGGCACAGTAAACAGGGGCTCAGGGGCCTAGCAACTCCTGGAGGTGCTGGGGTAGCCTGGGAGGCTGAAAGATGCCCAAGCACACTAGCTGCTTTTGCAGTCTAGCCCCACATGGCAGCACCAGCCTGTGGCCGAGGCAAATGCCCGGCTTTCTCAGGACCTTCTATGAACCATTTCCTGGTTGGGAAACCTTTGCCAAAATCAGCACTGACAGGTCTCTGAGATGAAAGCCCACCCTCTCATTTTTTAGGGGAACAGGAAACTGAGACTTTGAGCAAAAGAGCATCTCATTTGAGGTTAGTGGCTAACACTAGCCCCTGGCATATTCACTCCCAATTAAACTGACTTTAGACAACTCACGAGTGAAGGGTTGAAATGTCCATTCGCTTATCCTGGATTCACTGAAAGTCTCTAGTCGATACTATAGAGAAAAAAAGAAAAAACAGCACATTTACACGCGTACCCTTTAGGGGGACAGAGCATTATGCGCATAAAGGGAGCTCCCTGCCTGCCATTGCTCCATGGGGAAACCAGAAGGCCCGAATGTCCCATGCATGGCACTGGGAGCTGCTTAGAAGAGGCTGGCAACAATGATTTCTGTTCCAGATGTCCCAGCACATCTGTAGGGAGGTCAGTTGGCCCCAGGAAATCTCCTGACAGGCAAGCTGCTGGAATCCACTGCCACGAGGCTCCCCTTCTGGAGGAATTTATCTGCCTGATGTCAAGATACTCCTTCTTGGTCCTCATCTACAGAAGCACAACATGGGAAGGGATCTTGGAAATCACCTGGCTCATCCTTTTTCAGGTGAGGAAACAGAGACTCAGAGAGGTCAGTTGATTTGCCCAAGGCCACACAGCTATTCATGGGCCTCTTCCCCCAGATCACTGATCTCACCACTTCCTGGGAGCCTTGTCTGATTTCTGTGTGATGATAAGCTCCCCAGAAAATGGCTGTGCCAGGGACACTAGAAAATGTGAACTCAGAAGCTACCCCTCAGCCCTGTCAATGCAAAAGGTGACATAGGTGCCTGTTGCAGCCCTGATTGTGGTCTTGTTGCAGGATTTCCCTGGAGTGTCAGGCTCTGGTGAGGAGTAAATGATTCCTTGGCACAGACACGACTTGGGGAGGCAGAGGAAGCTGGGATTAAGGGAAACAGAGGGACTTCTCCCTGCCTACCCTGTGTAATAGTGGGTCAGCCTTGTGTTTGAGGACACGGGCTTTGGTGCCCGCTAACCTGAGTTTGGACAAGTACTTTCACCTCTCTAAATATTCAATTCCTTTTCTGTAAACACCTACGAATTCAGTAGCTGTGAGAATGTGATAAAGCACACATGCGGCGTGATTTACGTGATGCCTAGTGCACTCCAGCTTTTCAACGATTGATAATAACTACTCCTTCTATTAATATTACTCAGACTTCAAACCAGGGAAGTCACAGAAGGGACTTCAATGTCACTTCCATTCACACACACTGCCCTCGCTCCTGGGCTCCCTTCTCCCATATTGCATTACATGAGCCTCTGCCAGGCCAGACTCCTTACCCTGCACACGCTCTGCTGCTTCAGCTCCTGGATGACGAGGTTGCCAGCAGCCGCACTGCCGTAGCAGCATTTGGAGTTCACAAAGCTGAGAAGGGCTTCACGTGCCACCTCCTCCGTTACCACGGGGACTCTGCTGGGGAAGGAGCAGAGAGGCAGGGGGTTCTGAGCAGGGCCCACGGGCTCATCCAGGCCCGACAGCCCCCTCATTGTGCAGATGGAAACCGGTCTACAGTAGTGGGAACACAATCAGGAGATTAACTAGGAAGGGCATCTTGGCGAGCAGATACAGGGGCTGGAAAGGCGACAGGTCTTTCTAGAAGACAGAAACCACTTTCTCTGAAATGTGGTGCTCAAGAGAAGGGCCCATAGAACCTTAGAACTCAAAAGAAAAAAAGAATAAATTATGTCATTTTACAGGTGAGGAAAACTGAGATCCAGAGAAGATGTCACATAGCTAAGGAGCCGGAGTTAGGTGAAACGAGGTTCCTGCCCTAGGGGAATTTGATCTCAGCCAGAGGGGCTGCGAGCAACTTCATGGGAAGACCCCAGCCAAGAAGCAACCAGCAGCAGTGCCCACAGCGACTCACCTTGAGCCTGCTGGACAAGAGTGGAGGCAGGCAGGAAGGCCGACAGCCAGCCCCTTCCTTGGCCTTCTCTCCAGCCACCTTCCCTGCCTCCTGGAAAACTTGTTCCTAAGGCCCAGCTGCCAGGTCCCCTGCTTAGAGAAGCTCTCCACACCCCAACACCTCCAGTAAGCATGAGCCCTCATTCCCTTCTTCCCTGACTATCTACCACAGCAGCCCACCTCCAAATGGTTAGCCCCTGTCATGCATGCTTGTGTTGCCAGCACCCCTGGGGGCCTACAGGAGGCATATAGACTGGAAGGAAGCAGGACTGCACTGGGCATGGAAGGTGGGCAGCCAGAGAGGATGAAGGGAGATGCTCCGGGCTTCCACTTCTCTGCACAGAGCTGGAGGGAAAGCTGGAGCTCTGCCCAGTCATCTCAAAACAAGAAAGGTGTGGGCCTCTCTAGGGAGCAGCAAGCTTTTTTTGTAAAGGGCTAGACGGTAAATATTCTGGGTTTTGCAGGCTATCTAGCCTCTGTCTCAAGCACTCAGCAATGCTGTTGTAGTTTAAAAGTAGACACAGACAGTGAGTAAGCAGATGAGAGTAGCTGTGTTCCTATAAGACTCGATTTACAAAAACAGGAGGTGGGCTAGATTTGGCCTGGGAGCTGTATTTGCAGCCCATAATCTCCACTATGGTTTTCAGCTCTGGCTTCGGAACCAAACAGCCTGAAGAGCTGGGTAAAATACGGATGCCCAGGCTCCAGCCCTGGAGAATCTAATCCAGGAGGTCTGGATTCTGATGTGCTGTCAAGGTCAAGACCATTGCCCCTGAGACCTCGAGAAGAGCTCTTGGGGGCAATGGTGATGGTGAGGGTTGCTGAGCTCACGTGCAGCTCACCTGTGTTCCAGGAACGAGGACCAGCCCCTTTGTTCCTGGGGTGTCCCCAAGGCCTCCAAAGGTGGGAAGAATATCTGTCGTCCTGGAAGAGAATGGAAGAATCAGGGACTAGCTCAAAGGAGCAGATACTTGTGGGGATGAAAGAAAGACTGGCAGAATGTGAGAAAGAACAGATGGAGAACGGCTGTCAGACCAGCATTGTCCTGGTCTTAAATGGACACGGTCAAGGAATGTTCGTGGACACAGGGCTTATGCCTCATGTCCTTCTGTTTCCTCCCAATGGTGACAAGGGGCTTCCCATGACCCCCAGAGGAAAGGGGAGCTATCCCAGCACTGACCTTGCCCAGAGACATCTCTTCAAATAGCAGAAGCCCCAGGAAGAGGCCACAGAAACCAAGACCCCACAGACTTACCGTCTCCTTGAAAAAGGCAGTCATAGCTAGGCAGCCTCTCCAGGAGTTCCGCTGGGGGCGCCAGAGGACTCTCGGCCTCGAAGCTGAGGTCCACCACACCTGCAGATGGACATGCGGTCCTCAGCCTCAGGGATGGAAGGGGGCTTGGTGACAACTTCACAGGAAGCTAACAAATGAGGGCAAAACCTCACAGTTCAACTAAGCTCATCTCACTTTTGCACCTTCTGCCCCTCAGGACACAAAACCCGTGGTAGGCATAGATAGTGTGGGGTGTGACAGTAGCAGCAGTAATGACAGGAAAACATTATGGATGGCAGCTTCTGTTCAATAGCCACCTACTCTGTGCCAGTTACCATGACAAATGCTTTATAAATATTTCATTATAGTCCACAACCCTACGAAATAGATACTGAATTATAGATGGTTACATTCCTTCAATTCCTCTTAATTGAAATATGGGTCTATGTCTCCTCCCCTGAACCTGGGCAGGTTTGAGACCACTGCAACTGAGGGAACACAACGGAAGCCATGAAGAGACTGCAGTGTCTACTCCTGGCCTCTGGGAGCACTCCCTCTTGAGTCCTGAGCTGCCATGTAAAAAATTAAGCTTGGCAGAACACATGGAGATGCCCTAAGACTACAAGAAGAGGGCCCAGCTAAGCCCAGACTCCCAGCCACCCCCACCAAGCCACCAGGCATGTGAATGAAGCCATCCTGAACCCTCCAGGCCAGACCAGTTGCCTGATGAATACCACTAAGTGATCTGTAATGGACTGCATGCCTGTTTGCACTCCAAATTCATATATTGAAACCCTAACCCCCAATGAAATGGTGTTATGAGGTGTGTCTTTCGGAGGTGATTAGGTCTAGATGAGGTTATGAGGGAAGAGCCCCCATGATGAGATTCGTGTCCTCACAAAAAGAGAAAGAGGCCAGAGTGCTCTCCCTCTCTGCTACATGAGCACATAATGAGAAGATGCTGACAGATCTAGTGTCCTCAGCAGACACTAGATCTGTCAGCATCTTAATCTTGGATTTCCCAGACTCCAGAACTGTGAAGAATAAATGTTTGTTGTTTAAGCCACCCAGTCTATGGTGTTTTTGTTGCAGTAGGTTTAACTAAGGCAAACTTTAATCAATTACACAAGGAGAAGAATCACCCATCTGAGCCCTGCCCAAATTTCTGACCTCAAAAATTATGAACTATAATAAAATGGTTGCTATTTTCAAGGCACTAACATGTGAGGCATTTTGTTACACAACTTCCTTTAACGGAGTCTTTTCCCTGGGACTCCCCGCACACCTGGGCTAGACTTTCTTGGAGCTGCACTGTCATCTGAGT
Organism: Macroglossus sobrinus; assembly: GCA_004027375.1. Classification (NCBI taxonomy): domain Eukaryota; kingdom Metazoa; phylum Chordata; class Mammalia; order Chiroptera; family Pteropodidae; genus Macroglossus; species Macroglossus sobrinus. The sequence goes on along the minus strand of PVKZ01001194.1, from coordinate 90,513 downwards.
CTCCTTCTGCTCACACTTTCCTGCCGTCTCTCCTCCCACAAGTCCAACCTGCACTGCAATCTGAAGACCATCCCTGCCTACATCTGCTGCCTCTCCCCTTCTCACTTCACAGGTGTCTTCAAGAGACCTCTGGCACATCTAATGCCATCTTGGTGTCTGCTTCTTAAATGACAAACCGACAGCTTAATACTACCCCATTCTACCACTAAGAAGACTGAGGCCCAAAAGGTGGTGACTCACCCAAGATCACACAGTGAGTGATGGAGCAGGATTCAAACCATGATCCAGCAGTCTCTGAAGTGCATGTTTTTTCCAAGCACATTTCATGAGAGAAACCCAATGGAAGAATCACTCACTATAGATCTGCTTTTAAAACTTCATCTTGAACTGTTAGGCTGTGACATAGATATACACAGCCCTGAGACTCCAAGCAAGAACATATAATATAAGAACCAGCCCCCAGAAACTCTAGACAATTCATGAAGCACCTCCCTACACGAATTGCTTCACTCCCACCTTCCCACCTAGAGATATGGAAGGCAGGACTTCTAAGTCCACTTGACATGAGGCATCTGAGGCTCAGTTTACTCCAGTATTTCTAGGGTACACAGAGGTGGAGTTAGAGCAGAATAGATGCTCATTCTTCCAGTTCCAGCCCACTGGGCCACCCCTCAAACCTGTTCTCTGGGACAAGAATCCCTCAGCTCTCTTTCTAGCTGTTGATTTAATCACATAAAGTTAGCTTTAAAGAGAAAACTGACAAATGGTCGGTGAAAGGTGCTACTCTCTGCTTTAAGTCACTGAAGCACACTCAGGCCAAACTTTCAACTGACCAACCATGCCCCCTGGATCCCTCTTTTTTTCCTTTTTTCTTTCTCTCTCTCTCTCTCTCTTTTTTTTTTTTTTTGCCAGTTCTTGAAAGCCTATAGCTCTTGACCTCCATAAAAACAAAAATAATGTGCCCTGTCCTTTTGAATCTAATAAAAACAGAGGCCAGAAGAGGAAGCAGATCTTGTTCTAAATTGGAGTAGCCTAGCTTATCTGGAAGTGGAGATGGCACAAGGTGAAAAAGCCTGAAATCCTGAAACATGTGGCCAAGAACAGTGGAGGAAGGAGGAGTGTCATTAAGACCGATGAACAACCCCATTCTACCATATCCTCATCCTCTGACAAGAAGAAACACATACACATCTCTAAGTTTCTTTCTTAGAAACTTACCAAGAGAGCTTACAAAGGAAACAGAAATAGAATAATGTTTGCAGATGTAGAGAGTGCCTTTCTTAGCAGGAAAACTTATATTCGTAAGCAAATGATTCTGTCAAGAACAGGTGAGAGAGCCAAGATCGACACAGGTATGACGCAAAGTAACATCACCCCAAAGCTTCAGAATGAGGCTTGCCAGTGGGTACTGAAGTCCCCAATCTGATCATCTGGAACTATTATTCATACCTTGGTTCTAAATATTGTTTTGTTCCTCATGATTTTATTAGCATTCTAAGCTAGTGTAGCTACCACATGTTTTCTATAAATAGTCAGGCAGTAAATACTGTAGACTTTGTGGGCCAAGTGGTCTGTCTCAACTACTTAGCTTAGCCACTGTGGCCTCAAAGCAGCCACAGACAATATGTAATAGAATAAGCGTGGCTCTGTTCCAACAAAACTTTACAATAACAGACCATGGATCAGATTTGACTCCTGAGCCATATTTTGCCCACCCTGACCTAGACACTCACGTGGGTCAGAAAGGTGGAGGCTGGAGTTTGAACCTTTCTGGAACTAGGGCCCGTGCACATCCATTGTAGTTCCTGTAAGCCCACTTATTAGAATTCAAGATAAAGGTCAGGGTTGAACTGTAGCCAAGGTGACTGGACTTGGAATCCCTGAGGCTCGGTGTTTGGAAACCTGGGCTCTGATCCAGTGGAGCTGAGCCATGTAATACACGACACCGTGCCAGCCATACTTCCTTGCAGAACTCAACTCTCCCAGCTGTGAAACAGTGGATGATATTAGTGCCCGGGTCATGAGACAATGTGTACACCGCTCTTAGCCCTGAGCTTGGCATTTAATAAATGCTCAGTCAGCTCTGTGGACCTGAGGAAGGGGGGGTCTTCCTCTTTCTTTGTGCTTTTTTAAGCCAGGAGACAAGAGTGAAAATGTCAAGCACAGAAAGAAAGGCAAGACTATCCGTCATAGCCTTCTCCCCAGGGACCGCCCGCCCCCACCCCCCCAGAAGTCTTGGGCCAGCTAGGACATCAGTGCTGTCCTCCTCGGGAAGGCAAGGAAATGCCGTATGGTTGCTAAGGCCTGATGAAAACCAAACAAAGAGGCAGGAAGAGGGGAAGAATGAGAGGTGGGAAACTCAGCTCCATCCATCAACAGGGAGCCACCCTGACCTCCTGGGGAAGTTGCAATTCATCTGAGCTAAATTAGTCTCACTATTATGTTATGTACAAAAATAAAGGACTCCAGGCTGAACTGCAGGCAGACGCATCATTTCCTGTGCAGATCTCATCGGGCACAACAGGAATGCAGGCGTCACAGGGCATTGTGTGATGCCCAGCATGAGGTGCTCCAAAGGGGGTCACCAGGCATGTCACTGTTTCCATGGTGTGGGGGCTGAGTTCCAGGGCAGTTGACCAGGTGGGCCACCCCACCCTAACACATGCATTGCACCCTGTGCATCCCTCACAGAGGGATGGTGCAGGCACAATCTCTTTGTGCTTCATGACAATCACTGTTTTCCCCACTTCTCAGAAGAACAAGATGAGGCTTGGAGGTGTGATTTGAGGCAAGGGGCTCAGGCATTCATAGCTGAGATAGAACAGTAATTAGAACTCAAGTCCGATCCAGTGCCAGTGACCTTTCCACTTAGCTGAACACCCTATCTCTCCATGCAAATGGCATCAGGTGGTTGCTGAGAAAGCTTTACAAAGTGTTACCAGGGTAGTGTTTCTGCTTACCAGCCACCAGCTACTTTTTGTTTGTACAGAAAGGACTTTTTCTTTCAGAGAAAGACATAATTAATGGGCAATCTCGTAACTTTTCTTTAGAAATGTCATTCACTTTATTTCAGAGGATAAACAGAGCCATGTCTTCTGCCCCTGATTCCAGATTAAGCATCTTAAAAGCATTTAAATCATGCCAATTCTCTGCTCAAGTCACTCCCCACTGCCATCTTGCTTTAGTTTTTTACATATCTTATCTCCTTCAACAGGTATGATGATAGCCCCTTTTAGACAGAGAACCCCTGCCTTCTTGTATACAGTTGGTGCATATAAATGCCTTGTGATTTAAATTATACTGAGGATGGTGCAAAAGTGATTCGAAAAGTCAAATTCACAGAGACATAAAGAAAAACGGTGTTTTCCAGGAGCAGAGCAGGAGAATAGGGAGTTGTTGTTTAATGGGGACAGAGTTTCAGTTTTACAAGTGAAAAGATTCTGGAGATAGTTGATGGTGATGGCTGCACAACAATGTGAATATTTTTAAATGCCACTGGAAAGTACATTAAAAATGGCTAAGACAGCAAATGTTATGTCATGTGTATTTTGCCACAATTTAAAATAAAAGAGAATGATAAGGAGATTCAATTGATTCATTTATAAGATAAAGAAAAGAAAGAAGTCCTGTTTTCCAAAGAAGAACAAGCAAACAAATAGTTGGCTCTGCTATTTAAAGGCCTTCTTAGAAAAACTGGAAAGCCTGAGCAGGTCGGCCCCTCTCAAATACCATATTGGCTCACTGCTAACCACAGCTAAGAACAAAGCTCCCGAACTCGGCCGATAAGGCCCTATATTACAGGACAGGAAGAAAAGATTCTCGTCTGCTCACATGAAGGTGAGGAAGCCTTCCTATGAGAAAGACTTGTCCAGGGCAGGGTGAGAGGAGGAAAGACAGCTAACTGGGGAGATGAAGCAGCGAGGATAAAGAACAGAGAAGAAAGGAGAATAGAGAGACTAGGCTGCTTGAGACTTGAGAGAGAAGTGTGGAAGTTTTGGGATGGAAGCCATTGAGAAAAATTGGGGGGAGCAACATAATTCCCAGTATATGGGTGAGACCAACATCAGAGAAATGGAGTTAAGAAGACGTAGAAGAACCTTCCCTTGGAGTTATGTAGGCCCCATCTGGTGTGCCAGGAAAGAATGCAGCAAATGTTACACCATCTCACCAATTACTTGGGATGTGGAACTCAGGCCTTATAGAAAGTGCCATCATGCCAAGACAGGGCCACATGAGAGCTGGGCTTTCTAAGAGTGGCCTCTCCTTTCCAGAGGACACTTGTCACCTTGGGACACTGAGATTTGCATTTATCCTCACACAGACACCATGGCGTTTCTCCCAGTCCTTGCTCTAGCCATTTCTGCCCACAACACCCCATTACCCATTTCAGCCTGACCCAGCACAGACCTCACCTCCAGCAAAGCTGCAAAGCCGACCTGGGTGTGGTTCCCCTTCTTTGTGCCCTCAGTACTCCATTCCACTCTCTATCATTGCTTTTGATGAATGGCTTTATAAGCATTATTATTCGCAAAATATCTGTTTGGGGTCTGCCTTCCCATTAGACTTTGAATACCTTGAAGGTAGGTCAATGTTTATACATCTTTGTTCACCCAGCCATGAGCACAGCACAAAATGGCTAGCCTGTTGTGTAGTCTTGGAAGAAAAACACTTAAATTTTTAGGGCCTTGATATCCTTTCCCTAAAATAGAGCCCAGAGAGTACTGTCACTGAGAGGAGCAAATGGTGCAATGAGTAAGGGAGGGCTCTGCAAACAAATGCAGGAGAGTTCCTGGGATCCTCTCTGAGCTATGATATAATTTAATTAAAGCTTTTATTTCTTGCTTCCCAAAGGGGACTCTGTATATTTCCATTAGGAGTTTCCAGACCCACAATCTTCTTCCAGAAATGTGGCAGCCTGCAAGAAAGACCAGATGGGCCTCATGAGTCCGAGCCAACCTAGTAGGGAAGGCTTGCTTTCCTGGTAGTTGTGCCTCCATTCTAAGGGATGTGTAAAAAACACTGAGGCCCTTTAGTCAGTCACCAAGGCTCTCGGCAGCTGGGCCCCTGCCGGGAAGCACAGCATCCTCCCACCACTCACTGTGGTAGCTTCAGATCCACTCTCAGAGCTGGGGTGAGGGGACACTTTAATGAATAAGCCTTTGGGGAGCAGAGCTGGTCCTGATACCAAGTGGAGAGTTTCACCTCCTCAGCAATGTGTTTCTGACAATGACAATTTTGTGGCCTCGGATCATTGCCACCACCTTCCTAGGGACCAGTCAGTGCCCAGGAGTAAAGAGGCACCACCTAAGCCCTATGGTGCTGGACCAGAGCAGCCTCCACCTAAAATTACCAGGGGTTCTAGTTACAACACATCTAACTTGAAGAGGCCCTTGCTCACTAGTTCTGGGAGGGTTTCAGTCTGTAATAAAAAAAGGTTGTATCACAAAAGATATGTTGTTTAGAATAAAGAAGGGAATTTTCCTTTTGGCTCTGTGTAAAACATCTCCTTCTAAGAAAAGAATGATCAAAAACACATTACATTCAGGACCATTGAAGAAACAGGACCTTGTCATGCTAGAGAATAAAAGACTCTGAAGGGTTCTTATTTTAAACAGGCAACAAGAATGTTCTGAGTCGCCTCAGGATACAGAATCAAAACCAAAGAGTAGAAGCTCCAGAGAAAGAGGTAGCAGCTCAATGTAAGAAAGAACTTTTTGACAATGTCCGCTGTAGAAGGGGAACCGGCCCACCACTGAAGGTGTTCCAGCCAGTAGTGGGAGGTGCTGCCTCTAATCAGTGATGCTGTCAGAGACACCCCAGCATCCAACAGTGGCGGTGCTAAATGACCTTCAAGGTGACTTCCATGTGGCTGCCACATCCTGGAATGTCCCTATTCATTCCAGCTTTGGTTCCAAAGTATGTCATTGGAGGAAGATATCCTCTCTCTGAAGCTACAATATAGACTCAAAAACTAAGGGACAACACTTTAGTAACTGAGAACGGTAACTCAATTAAATTAAGTAGGCAACCATCTCCCAACTAAAAAGAGACCTTTAAATTATGTAAGTCCCATAGCAATTAGTTAAGAAACATGGAGAAAAGTTTACCTAGTTTCAGAGTGCATCAACTTAGTATTTAAAAACTTTTCTAGATGATCCTATACCTTTCAGTAGACCCTAAGTGCTGACCTGAGGTTTGGTTATATTAGAAATCAGCACATAGGGTGGCTTTTAATATATGATAGAATCAAGGTTTTTAGAATTTTAATGGAACTAAAGAGTCCACCTTACTCTTAACTTGTTTACCAAAAGGATGATGATGCCAAAATAGAAACATCACAGGAAGTAATATTTCTCATTAATAGCAGTTTAATTTTAAAATTCTGGGAACAAAATCTGATAATTATCTAGAGTCAATATTTATTCCATGCCTACTCTGAGCTGAATGATGTTTTAGGCATTTTACTTCTAATTAATCCTTTACTAATTCTGTGAGATGACAAGAGAGGTTAAGTGACTTAAAGTAACCAGCAATTAGGAGGCTCAGCTTGGATGTGAACTGAGATCTGACCTAGCCTGTTCCTGTGAAGAGAAACTTCAAAAATAAATTCAAAGACTGCTAATGAGCAATGTTTTCAAGAGGAAATGTTGCATTTGAATATTAATAGAAACTTATTATTATAATACTATAGATATACAATTTATAATATATCAGATAAAGTCCTCCTCAAATACACACTAAAATATCTCCTTCATACAGTATGGAAAAGAATTCCAACAAAATTTAAATTGAGCTCTCAGATTAGCATAGGTTCATTTTATATCCCACTTTGGTTCTGAAACTTAAAGCTTTGAGATAACAACATTAAAGACAATAAAGAGCATTGGACCCACAAAGGACCTTCAAGGTCCCCAAGTTCAGTAACTGTGAAAATGTACTAGTGTCACATGCTTTCTGAGATTCAAATGAATTCTGTGGACCCACCACCCTCCCCAAAAAAGGCACATTTATACAACATTTAATCACACCTTCATGGTCCTTACGTTAAAAACTCTTGGCCAGATCTTCTTTTATAGATGGGAAAATTGGGACTTAGAGAGATTAAGTGACTTGCCTAAAATCACACAGCCAACTCATAGCAGAGTCTTGAACCCTTAGCCTCTCAATTCCCAATCTGATACTCTACCACATTGCCCATTCCAAAACTCAGGACCAAATATTTCCATTTTTAAAACTGCACATTTCCACCTAAAATACTATTTCCTTCTCTTTATATAGCCCTTTGATGCCATTGTATTCCTGTGTCAGTAATGACAGGATGGAGTTACCCAGAGTGGTAATGAACAAGGGGGCTCTCTGCTAGAGGAAGACCATACGTAAAGATCTTTCATGACATTTCTTTAAAACTAACGTCATTTAAAAACTGAACCCAACTGAATGAAATAAAAATCTTGATAGTCACACTTACACTTGGCTCTGGGCAGGGGTGAGGGGAACAGTCAACTAGAGGAAAGAAGGATAAAGAATCTAAGACTACATGGTGTTGCGTGGTTAGGGAGAGAGATTCTGTTAAAATTTTATCATCCTTCATTGTTGCTCAGAGGCACAGAAAGGAAGAACAGCTTGCGAGCTTCAAATAGTCTTTGCAAATGAAAGAAAGAGAGGGAGGGATGCTCTCAGCAGCGCAGAGGCAGATCCTGGGACATCACTGAGGGCAGAGAGAAGTTTTTGGTTCTGTGCCGGCTACAGAGGACGACGCCCCATGTCCTCCCTGCTGTACTTACTGTCTTCTTCACTCAGATCCCTGTCCATGGTCCAGACGTCCAGCCAAGGAGGTTCCTGCCCTTACAGTGAGCTCAAGCCACTGGGATCTGAGGGACAAGCCCCGGCTCCTCCCTGACCAGAGGCCCATTGTTACTCAATTTGAATACAACGGAGGGAAACATCAGAGGGGAAGCACCTTTTTCATTAGCAGAGCAGCTGCTCTGGACCCAGTTCACTGGGGCTGGTGGAGCTCCTACTCACCGACTTTGTACTTGTCATGCTCTTGCTGGGTGCCTTTAGTCACCTGTACCCTTACCACCCTATGAGGAGGGCACTTTTATGATGCCTACCTTTCTGAGCTGAATTCAAACCCTCATCTCTCTGATTCTCACATCGGAGCTCTTGACCACTGTGCTATTTTGATCATCTGTAGGAGAGAGGTTTCTAAGTGTCATGGTGATGGGGAGATACAGAAAAATGTGATCGTCACAAGGAGGTAACCTCCCCAAGGAGAGGAGAAGATACAGTGGGGCCTCTCAAGTTTTGAGCATCAACCACCTCATCTCACTGGGGAGGAAATGAGGTCACACAGCACATCATGGGCAGAGCCAGCTCCCAACCCAGGCTACATGTGTCACTGTGGTCACTACACCTGCCTGGCCCCTGTGAAACATCTGTGGGTTTTTCAAGATCTCTTTTCAAGACTTTTGCATAGAGGCTTCGTACTCCTTCAACACCTCGACCCTCTAAAGATCACCACTCTCCTCTGGATGAGTCTAATAATAAACATCTGGACCTGAGTCACCTGGCGATAGAAGCAGAGAGCTTGTGCTCTGGAACATGCACATGCACATGTGCATATGCATGCACACACACACACACACACACACACACACACACACACACCTCACACAGCATCCTTGGCAATGACCCTTTTACCTGGCCAGGCCAGCCTTGCTCCACAGGGAAAAACACAAACCCTGTGGCCTGGCTCACCCAGACTGGAAAAGCCTGTGTGTATGTGCCATGATGGGCCCATGTGAACAACAGCGATTGCATCTACAGGGAAAGCACTGTGACTGATGTGTCACTGCCTCATCACACACAGAGATGATTGCTCTAGGGTGTTCCACAAAGTGCCTTTGGTCTTTCTCTACTGATCTCACCCTCATTATTCACTGTCCACCCCCAACAGAATGTTGGTGACAGTCATGAAAGCAGCAGCAGTATTTGACAGGTGCTTCTTAAACACAGTTAGACAACTCAATGCCCACAAGTAGGCTTTTATGGTTGATAGGACTACTGATTTCTTAAACTTGTGAGTTTTATAAATTTCATTACTGTAAATACATAAGAAAGACCAAGATCCTGATATAGTCTTTTGATACCTTTATACATTAAGCAATGATTTTAAGCCCCTATAGAATTATCTCCATGGGAACAGAATGTGTGTAGCCGGCTGTGAGTATATTTTACCCTGAAAACAATATATGTCTGTGTCTATGTCTGTGTCTTTGTGTGTATGAGTGTGTATTTGAGCCTAAACATGATAGATGATAGATTAATAGATGATAGATAAATAGATGATAGATAGATAGATAGATAGATAGATAGATAGATGATAGATAGATAGAAAGATAGATATAGATAGATGACAGACAGACAGACTACTTATGACTTAACTACAATATACCACTATTACATTTGAGTACTTTTTAAGCAGTAGTATATAATTGCCTCAAACCTGTCCCAACATTTAAAAGAAAAAAAATCATAAGAAATTATTCAGATGGCAAACAGAAGAAACAAAATGTTAAAGAGAGCTAAATATGAAAGGGACCAGAAATCTTGAGGCTGTAAAAATGCAGACAATCATTAAATTGTACCTTAGGAACCAGGGAATGCAGATCAAGAGGAGTGACAGTCCTTTGCTGCACACTAATTAGATGACATAGTAGTGGTTTAATATATATGCCTTAGAATACATAGAAGATAAAAAAGCCAATTAGTAGACCTTTCTAATCTTGCTCAGGCATCAAGACAAGAATGTTGTTTGCAACAGGGTGCTTGAGTGACTCTGAACAAATAATGTACCCTTCACCACCCAGTATTCTGGTGTCAGCAGGGACAAGCATTACTAATTCTAGGACATAAGCCAATATGAAGCTAATACTGGTTCTCACCTCTCAGGAGTATCAAAGGAGTTTGGGGTAGGGGAGGGAGGCCCCAACTCTGTGCCGGGTGTTTTACCTCCATTCTGTATCGTTGCTGTTGATGTCAAAAGATGGTCTTTTTAGAGCTCTTCTTCCTGAATTGGTTCTTAGTTCATGGATACGATCCAACATTGCCCTCTTTGTGTCCTACATATGGTGCATACTCATGAAACATTTGTTGAATGAAGGCAGCTGTCCAGGAGCTAACTGTAGGCATTTATTGCTATCTGAGAACTTTGTTTGTTCTTGGAAATAAAATCTATGTAATCATATTTCGACCTCTGAGCCTTGAGGGTATGCAAGGGCTGTGAGTGGAAAGGAGTCTAGAAATCACATTGTATGACTGCAGTTGAATATGATGGTGAAGAAAATGCCTAAAGGAAGGCAGAATTGAATCTCAGGATATCTACCCAGTGAGCACCCATGGTGATAGCTGGTCCAGAATGGGGGCAAGGTGCAAAGAGAAGATCTGTCTAGTGAACAGAGCTTTTATCCATTGATTTTGGCTTCTCTGAAGAATATTAAAGCAGAAGCTTGATGATTAAAACATGGGCAGTAGTGGAATGTGACCATTTATAGCCTCAGAGTTGGTGTAAACTAGGTTCGAAGTCCAAAAGTGGATGCTGCAGTGCTACAGTCCCTTTTTGTAACATTCTTGAAGGCTAAGTGGAAGGAAATGTTCCCAGTGGGCAGAACTTTGAACTGTGCACCTGGTTGTGTATTTTGTCTGGAATAAGAAATGGTCACAGGTAAGAGTCTATATCAACTCATGAACTATGAAATATGATTTAGTTGGGTGGTTAGGAACATCACTGGAAAATTGGTGACAACAAGGTCTGGGGAAGAGATATGCCGTAGATTTCTCTGAACGGGCAAAGAAAATGAGGATATTTGTACCCCATGTTAATTCTCACCAAAGGGTGACTTGAGCAGAAGAGAATTTTAATAATCAAGTTGATGGCATGACCCTTTCTGTGGCTACCAGTCAGCCTCTTTCCTCAGCACTCCTGCCATTATCCAGTGGGTCAAAGTGGCAGGGATGAGGGTTGTACATGGGATCAGCAACATGGGTTTCTGTTCTCCCAGGCTGGCCTGGCCACTGCTGAGTGCTCAGTCTGCCAGAGACGAACACTGAGTCCTGACACGGCACTGTTCTCTTAGGTGACTGGCCAACTGCCCAATGGCAGGTTGATTCTATTCAATAGCTTCCATCATGGAAGAGGTAGTAGCACTTCATTCTTCTGAAACAGATGCTCTGGATGTAGATTTGTCTTCCCTGCACACAGTACTTCTATTAAAACTACCATCCCTACACTCTAGCAAAAAGGGAGCAGAAAGTACCTTTTCTGAGACAAAATAAATTATCAGACCAGGCTGGATGAGAGATAGAGGTTCCTGGCAAGTAGATATGATGTTTAAGTAAGCATAAAGTTCATCAGATACTCATTCAACAGTTCAAGAAGTGCCATCCTGAGAGGTAAACCAGGTAATTCCTACCCTTAAGAAACTCCCAGTCTTAGGTGGTAGACAAATTAATCAAGTGCTTAAAATGCAGATGACCAAAGGCCACAGTGAGGGACAGATGTTCTGAAATATGGAAGATCAAGTAGTATGTGGGATTCACATATTGGGGTGGTTGTGGCAACAAATGCACTGCTTAGTAGGCACTAGTTAACCCTAAATTGTTAAATGAATATTAGGTGAACTTTCCAGTTAAACATCAGATCACTTGCCAGGAACCTCTGCCTCTCAGCCAGTCTGGACTGATGATTTCTGTGTCTCAGAAGAGGCATCTTTTGCTTAGCTCTTGCACAAACTCCCAACAAGCATCAGCCACTGCTTGCCAGTTCCCTATGACTACACCTCCATCCCCTGGTGGTCATGGCTAGTTTTTCTCCCACCAAAATGGTGGCACCCAAGATGGCCACTGTGTCTTTCCCAAGCTTCCTAATGAATTCATTTGGGCTGACCCTGGGCCTTGTGTCTCAGTTAGTCAATAGGAATTACCAAGGGGTTTGTCAATAATACGAACTCCTAGGCTCCAACCCCCACCCCAGGCCAAAATCCTGATTAAACATATCTAAAGTGGATCCCTGGATTCTGTATTCTTTCTACAAGATTCCCAGGTGATTCCAATTCAGGTGGTCTATACTTTAAGACAAATTCACTGAAGGAACCCACTTAGCACAGTTCAGCACTCTAACCTTTTATCTCTTACAAGTCATTTCAAGGTTTTATCTCTTACAAGTCATTTCAAGGTATAACCAATAAAAGTTTAATGAGATTTCCCAGTATCCGTCTTAAATTTTTCCTATTTATGGAGGAACTTTCTTCAGCTCAAGATAAAGAATTATTATAATATTGGGATAAGTGCTTTAGTGAGGTCATTCTATCAACCCACAGGGCAAACCCTCATTCTCCTCCCTCAAGGGCACAAACCTTATGCGGGCAGTGGGTAACAGTAATAACCAGAATGAGAACTGGGCAAGCATTTTAGAAGCACAGATGTCATCTCAATTGACAGCAGTTCCACCTTGAGCAACCTTAGGTCATTCAAATACAGATGACATCTATTCTGTGTCTCCTCTCTCCCTCTGACCCCAAAGTGCTACCATAAGCATCTGATAAGTTGATGTCATCAAGAATCCATCCAGAATTTTAAATTATTTAGGATTCAGTCATTTCTACATGTATGCAAGTTAAAAGGCTGAGTTCTAGTCAAAATAAGTTGTTTTCATGGAGGAGGCAGTAGGCAACACTTTTTAAATTTTTTTGTATTGTGATAAGATCAGCATAACATAAAATTTACCACCTTAACTATTTTCAAGTGCGCAGTTCAATGGCATTAAGTACATTCACACTGTACAACCATCACCACCATCCCTCTATAGAACTTTTTCTTTATTTTCATTTGAAAATCTGTCCCCATCAAACATTAAGCCCCTGACAATCACCACTCTGCTTTTTGTCTCTATGAATTTGACTACTTTGTGGATCTCATATAAGTGGAATCATATGGCATTTGTGTTTTCATGACTGGTTTATTTCACTTAGCACAGTGTCTCCAAGGTTCGTCCATATTGTGGCATAGATTTAAATTTCCTTCCTTTTTAAAAGCTGAACAATATTCTTTTGTATGTTTAGACCACATTTTCTTTATTCATTCATCTTTTGGACAACTTGGGTTGCTTCCACCTTTTGGCTATTATGAATAATGCTACTATGTACATGGTTGTACAAATATTTCTTTGAAACCTTGCTTTCAATTCTTTTAGGTATATACCCAGAAGTGGAATTGCTGGATCATATGATAATTCTATGCTTAATGTTTTAAGTAACTGTTTTACTGTTTGTACAGTAGCTGTATCATTTTACCTTCTCACCAACATGCACAAGTGTTCCAATTTCTCCACATCCTAATCAACACTTGTTGTTTTCTGTTTATATGACACTTTATAGTTCACAATTATCTCCACTTGACAGACATTTTTAAAAGGCTCCAGGAGGTGAAGTGACTTGCCCAAGAGTAAGAAGCCAGCCTGGAGCTTCCCACTCCTGGTGCTTCACTGTCTGCCTGCCACACAGTGACATGTGAGCACTCGTTCCAAACCCAGTCTTGCTCTTTCCAGATGAAGGTCTTGCTCACCATCTATAGAGCTCTGAGTCACTCACTGTGTTTAACCAGCGAACACTCACTTAGCATCTACTAGGAGCCAGGCCCTGCCACAGGCCTACCAGCAGCCCATATGAACCTAGGTCCACCCAGAACACCCACAGGAGCCAAGACTGCCCAACAAAGAAATTCTGCCCCAAAGGGCCTGGCAGCTGCGATAACATTGTTACTGGCTTATCTGCAGGCCGGGGACCAGTGGTGCCCATGGCACGAATCGAGGATGGAGTGGAAGAGAATGGTCTTGACACAAATAAGAAACTTGCCCAAGTGGGAGGTTCCTGGAACACTGTACCTAAGCACCCTCAACTCCCTAGGAGCCAGGGAAATTGGCACATCCATTTAGGCCCAAGTTGTGGGCTCCTAACTGCAGAGACAGAAAAGGGACTAAGATCTTTTGATGCTTCCCAAATGCCAGGGATGAAAGGAGATGTTGCATAGGTGCTTTCATTCCTAAATCCTTACGACAACCCATAACATAGGTATTATTCTCTTTATAGATGAGGAAGCAGGGACTCAGAGAGGGTAAATGACTTACACAAGGTCATTCAGTTCATCTGTGGCCAAGTCAGGATTCAAGCAAGCTCTGTTGGCATTCAGGCCCTAATGTAGACTACAAACAATTCTGGGCATTATTACCTGCCACTGTAAGAATCTGGAGGGAAAGAGAGTAATATGTTTTCACAGACCTAGCCAGAAAATGGCTCAGTCCCTGTAAACCTGTTTACCCAATCCATGAACAGGAAGACAACTGGAGAAAGTTGTATAACTGGAGGCCTGCAATTCCTTGCCTTTAGGGGAAGTTCACTCTCCACCCTTCCCTTTTCTAGCAGAATGATAATAGTCTGAACCTCTGTCTCCTTGAGAACAGAAAAGTCACATTTTAACAGGGGTCCCTCTCAGGTCTTTGTGAAAGTTCCCAAGGAACGCTCCCCACTGCATTAATCCACTCTGGTTGTGTTGCCACTAGTCACCCTGGCCTGAAGTTCTCAGCTCCTCTCACCACCCCCATGCCTCTCTTCCTCTTCACTCATCACCTGGATATAAATGAGGCCCCTCCTATAAGTCTCTAGAACCAAACTGTCTCAGTTCACAAAATTCAATTGTGCAAATTTTAGAACACAAAAGAAAACCTGACCTGGATTGTGGACATACCACAACTCTTGGATTTCACTAGTCCTGACTCCTCAGGAAATCTCAAACTCACTAGTTCTCTTAACAGAACCTGGGCTGCCACCATCTTTCCCCCAGTGGGGTGCTTTAGGTCCACCTCAGGACCAAGGCACTCACTTCCCAATCCCCGGCAGCATCCACTGCTCAAGGGCCAAGAGCTGAGTCCTTCCCACATGCCTGGGCCAAAGGAAGCTGCCTTGCCTAAGCATATGACCCACCCCTCCCGGGAGGCCCACAACAGGTGAGAATGGTCAATGCAAGGCCTCCTTGCCTAAATTCAGGGCCACTCTGAAGGGCCACCTCACTCCTGAGTTCCCTACAGAATCAGCTGAGGCCTCGCAGCTCGACTCTCCCTCCTCTCAGGGCTGCTACCTTCACTCCTTCTCACGTGATGCTCCCAAGAGCATCCCTGAACGACTGACCTCCCACATGATGTCTACTCAGAGCCTTCCTCCCTCCCAGGAAGACTGCCTGCTTACAGGGTCTTTGACCACACCCACCCTGGCAGGGCCCCACAGCCCCTGCAGTTCACGAAGATGTCAGGAATCACATTTCTTTCTCACTCTCACAGCAGTTTCTGGGGGTGGTGAGGTGGGCATGGTGCCTCTCTACCCCCCAATCTCTAAATATCAGGGTCCCTGGGCTCATCTTGTCTCCATCAGCACTCACTCCTGAGTAACCTCATTGGGCTTCAAGACCGTCCATACACGGACAATTTCCAAATTTGCACTTTTCCTCTGAACTCATACTCCTCTATCTAGCTAAGACCCTTATACTTGGATTTCTAACAGACATCATCTAACCCTGAACTCCTGATTTCACCCCCTGACTCCCCTCTTTTTTTCATTACCTCACCCTGCCAATCAGCATGTCATCCCTGCTGCTGGGTCACACCACCATATCTCCACTTGTTTCCACTTGTATCAAAGCCCCAGCCCTTGCCACCCAGATCATTGCAGAGGTTTCCTTGCTGGGCTTCCGGTGGTTCCCCTTGTCCCCAACCCAGAGCTTGTATCAACAGAGCCTCGAGACTGGTTTTTCTCTAATTGCAAGTCACATGACTACCTTTCAACACCCTCCTTAGCTGCTTTTTCACTGGAACTAAAAGCCCAGCCCTTGCCATAACCTGCAAAGGGCAACCTGCACCTCCCCCCACCATACCATCTCTGCCCTGATCCTCTACTGGTCCCAAATCCAGCATCACCAGCTTCTAAACCAAACCAAGCACACTCCCACCTCAAGGCCTTTGTACTGACTGTACCCTCTGCCTGGAATTCCCTTCCAGATCTCCACATGACTCACCTTCTGGCCTTTTTTAGGCCTTTGCTCAAATGTCATCTTCCCAATAAGGCCATCCTTGGCCCTTTATTTAAAATGGGACACCCCCATGCACTACCCCCCACCAAATATTCAGCTCCCTAGTCCTGGTTCCTGCTTTAGTTATTCTTCAGAACACTTATTACTATCTAACACATTAATTGGCTTACTATTTATTTTGTTTAATATCTATCTCACCACCCTTTAATCAGGATGTAGGCTCCATGAGGACAGGTTTTTGTCTGTGTTGTTCCCTGCTGCATGCTTAGCTCTCTGAACAGGACCTGGCAAATAATAGGTGCTCCATAAATATATGAGGAAGGAAGGAAGGAAGAAAAAAGAAAAAGACCACACGTAATGTTTGAGTATCAGTCTGTCTCTCTTTCTAGGCTTTCACACTTTCAGTCTCAGTGTGCCTCCTTACAAGGACAGCAGGAGGGAGTTCACTGTGCCCGTGGGGCTCACATGCTGAACTAAGAGTGCTTCCTCAGATGCTGGCAAAGGAAAGCTCAGTCTCCTCAAAGTCAGAAAACTGACAGGTGACAGCTCAAGATCCATTCCACAGCCACAAGTCTGAAAGGCATTTCTCATGGAACTCTTTAGCAGGTCCGTGCAGATACCCAGCCTAGTTTCTTCAGATTCACCCAAGTAGAACCATTTTCTAGAGTCTGGCTACCCTCCTCTCTGGGCCAGAAACAAGAAGGTTTTCATTCCTGGCTCCTGGCAGGCAAAGGGGACAGAGTGGTTTGTTTCCAGCAGAAGTCAGAGATGCTGATCTCATAAGGGGTAAGGCTGCTTGCCAGCAAATCCACGCACAGTGAGCTATCCCTCCATCTTCCTCCCTTCCTACTAATCCATTTGTCTCCAAAACCAATTTGGAAACTTAAAAGGCAAGTCTATTTGGTCACTTAAATTTTCAAACACAAATTCAATTCGCTTTGCAAGGTACTGCCAGCCTTCCAAGACCTGGAGACAGCACTAACCTCTAGCCCTTGGGACTGCAGAGGGGTACATCTGTCATTGGTGCTGAAGTCCAGCTTGTACCTTCCTCTGCAGCCCCAGCAAAGAGGGAAGCATGGAGGAGGGTCTTATCACTGGTGGCGGTAAACAGGTGTTGACACTTCAGAAATCCCTTTGTTCTACGTACTCACCATACACTTGGAGAAACTAAGGCCAAGAGAAGGGTCACATGGCAGTGAATAGCAAACCACAGTCCAAGATTTCTTCCACAACAGATAGCCTCACAGTTTTGCACTGAGGGCCACACAAGGAACTGAGAGTAGGGTTAGGAGTAAGAATTATGTTATTTTTTTCACTCATCATCAAGCTTTTTCTCCTTGCAGACAGATACTGCAGCCATAAGTAATATTAGACATGTTAAGGTGCTTCCCACAAAGCTGAAAATGGCAAAAATTATTTCTCCTTCACCTCCTGATGCTGGGCCTCCCATATCATATCAACTGGAGACACAGCCCTAAGCAAGGATGCATTGTTACCATAACTCCAGTCTAATTATTTTCCTCCCCAGGCCTCTTCTTGCCCAGTGGCTTCACCATCCACATCCCCCACCCCACAGCGATACAAACTGGAAAGCTCTAATTATCTTCAACTCCTGCCTCTCCTCTGCCCTATGGATCTTGACAATATTTCTTAGCCCGTGTTCAAGGTGACTGACTGCCTGTTTTGGCCCTCACCATTCCTCCATCCTGCTGCCTAGGCCTCTGCTCACTCGCTGTGTAACGACCCCCAGCGGGAGCTGGTGTAAAACACACGCATGCACTTTGTGATGACCCAGAAGGGTGGAGGTGAGGTCCATCTCAGAAGGGAAGTCAAATGATCAGAGGATCCTAAGTACACTCCAGATCCAGAGAATGCTACAGAACATTCTTACCTTTTCCTGTGGGGTCACCTCTCAGATCACACAGAAGCCCCTGGGTCCTTCTCTCAGGTCTCCGTCCTTCTGTACTACCCCCTTAGACTCACACCCCAGGGTTTCGGGTGCTCTGTGAGTGGCACCTGCAACCTCCTGAACCTGATATGTGCATGGCTTTACCTGCTCTAGATTCCTCTGAATAAAACATCCACAATCCAGCAAATCTTTGTGTCACTAGAAACGACTGCCTTTCATAACATAATCTCCATGCTTATAAAGTCCACCAAGACTCTGTCTTTTACTCCTATTGGTACAAGTACTTCACCCTAGAAAGGAGGATGAAATAGAGGAAAGACAGAGGAAGGATTGAAAACTCTGCCCTGCAACACTTCAGTCTGCAAAAGTCTCCTGCTTCAATATTCTATGGCTCCCTATTATCAGGATGAAGTTCAAATCTTCAATCTTGCTCTGAAAAGCTTTTCTATCTTCACACCTCATATTCTTCCCTGATCTACCCAAGCCCCACATTCTCAGCCATGCTACACTCTTATATGTCCCCAACATCAAGCTCAGTCACAAGCCTTGTGTGTGCAGTTCCCTTTGTTCAAAGCATCTCCTCTTCCTCCACTCTCGACTTGTCAAACTCTTACTCATCCTCCAAGGACCAACTCAGATGCCCCTTCTTTCTGGAAAACCTCCCTGATTTCCTCCAGGGAGAACCAACTGTTCTTCACACCACTTTGCACAAGGTTATTATTTAGGGATATGTGACTGCCTCTCCCAACCCCCTCCCACCACAGGGCATTTCCCCGAGGGCTGAAGGAGGTGTCAAGCTGGGGACCACTCCCGGAATGGCCTTCCTGAGGTACGTCTATCACACCTTGCTTCCAGACTTCAAACTTGACTTGAAGAAAGAATCTATAATGAAAACCAGAATAACTACGGGAATGAACAAGGCTGAACGTGTTTGTGGACCTAAATTAAGAATCACAAATGAAGATTCGATGCCATACACTTCAAACCTGGCCACCAATATTGTTGGACATAAAGAAGTTTGACATTAATCACTGACACCAGAGCGGGTAGTGAAGACCTCAGACATCCTATGCTCCAAACCCCTCATTTCTTTTCCCCTTTTATTTATCTTTATCCTTTTTTATATTTATAAAGGAAATACCCTAACGCTGTGAAAATAAACAAACCTACAAAAGATTAAAAGTTGAAAATTAATGGCCCCCCACTTCTAACGTTCATATGTTCAATGTTCATATATAAATTCATATAAATGAATGTAAATTCATTTATATGCATAGGCATATAAATGTATACACGCTTAGAATTTTTCAAAGCGTAAATGGGATCACACTATAAATTTTGCTCAGCATCTCTTATTAAAAACAAAATACATTAATGATGTCTAATGTTAGCATGATAGTTTGATCCCATTCATTTTTTTATTGCTGTAACAAATTTTACATTTGTATATAGTGTACACTTACTCAGTTTAAGTTCAGGCATTGGGCTCATATCAATTACAGAGAAATAACTGAAATATCTTCACAAGACTTTTGTTTTTATTGATAATCATTATTTTTATTTAGATAGGAATTTTATCTTCTTGTAACTTACTGAAATATAGCATCATAAAAATGCACAAATTTTAAGCCCACGACTCAATGAATTTTCACAGAGTAAAAGCACTCACATATGACCAACAGTTAGATCAAGGACAGAATATGACCAGATCCCCAAGCCCCCTCATACTTTTTCTCAGTACCCAGCCCCTGCCCCCACCTCAAAAGTAACCATTCCTTGTAACACAGTTGAATTTTATATACTTGGATTCATACATATGGTACTTATTATTAGTCAGTTTAGACTGCCATAACAATAGACCGAGTGGCTTAAACAACAGACACTTCTTTCTTACAGTTCTGGAATTTGGATATTCAAGATCAGGGTTTCAGCATAGCTCTGGCAAGGGCTCTCTCCTTGGCTATATAGACGGCTGCCTTCTAGTCATGTCCTCACAGGGTGGAGAGAGTGAACTAGTTCTCTGGTCTCATCTTTAAAGGGCACTAATCCCATCATGTGGGCTCTACCTTCGTGATCTCATCTAAAATTAATCACCTTCCCAAGGCCCCACCTCCAAACACCATCACATTGGTGGTTAGGGCTTCAGTATATGGATTTGGGGGACACAATGCAGTACACAGCATCTGGGTTCTTTCACTCAACATTAAGTTTGTGAGAATTATATCTGGCATCTCAGCCCCATTCATTTTTAACACTTGATAGTATCTTATTGTAGGAATGTACTGTGATGTAGTCAACCATACTCTTCTTGATGGACTCCTAAATTGTTTCCTGCTTTTTTGCAACTACGAAAACCATTGTGATAAAACAAAAAATCCTTGTACATATGCCTGTACACAGGATAGATTAGTAGAAATAGCTTAGTAGAAGTAGAAGTGCTATAACTACCTCATCTTATAGCAGATGTTGGGGCTGAGGGGGAAAATGTGAACACCTCAGTGTTTCAGTGGGCGACCTCATCTGATCACAGTGACTTCTCCAAGGTCATAGTTAGTGATAGTCTCTCCAAGGTCATAGTGAATGGTCTCTCTAAGGTCACAGTGAGTATCTTCTCCAAGAAGGAATAGTCTCTCCAAGGTCAGAGTGGGTGACCTCCCTAAGGCCACAATCTGAGTGGGTGGCAGATGCAGCTCTACAGCATCTGACTTCCCATGCCTGGCTTTCCATGCCTCCCCATTAGGCCACATTACCTCCATCTCCTTCATTTCACTTGGAATTAGTTATGCACACAAAGTAGTTGGAATCCCAAACATGCCCCGGGCCAGTGTTCTGACTGACATCTGGAGCTGACTGTGCAGAGAAAATACACTGCGGTTCCTTTATTTAAAGCAAATCAGGAGGCCTAATAATACAGTTTCATAACCACTTAGGGTCTGTCAAATGTATCAAGATGGTTGCTAAAGAAGAAGGCTGGGATCACTGGTCAGTGTGGGACTAAGAAGGCAAAGTGACACAGGCTGTGATTTTTTGAAAGCCCGCTCTGTTCCCTTTAAAGTTCAGTACATTGGGAAATTTTTAAGATTTCTCCAGTTTCTTCTTTCTCTTACACTACTGTGGGGCAGGAAAAAAATAAATTTCAAAAGGATATTCTTTTAATTTTAATAAATACACACCTGTGCTGCTATAGAAACAAAGTTTTGGGAGTTTGGCGGGGAGGTTGTTTTAATAATAATTTGTGTCCCATTTTAAGAATGGCCCAGGAAATATTTTAAGAGAGAGAGAGACGGAGTTAGTGGAAATCTCAAACAGGACACACAACTCAAAAGGCTTCATATTTAGATTCAGAATGGAGAAATTCAAATCTCTGACAACATACATCCTCCCCTTTTTTATCTCCTACTAATCAGCTAATTTTCCATCAAGTCTAGTAGGAGGGGGAACAAAAAGTCTAGTCCAGGACAAACTTTAGTATTTACTCCAACAACACCCAGGAAATAAAACTTCTTAGACTGGCCGCTGCCTTCCCCACCATCCCTGCCCTGTCTTGAGTCCCCAGGGCCTTCTCTGTTCAGACAGTATGGGGGTGTTCAGGAGAGAAGGTATTTATTTTTTCTGTTCATTCACAGGAAATGCGCAATTCCAGAATCTCAAGGAAAATGACCCTGTTCCAGGCGCTGTGGAATGATGTGTGCAGGCAAGATGTGGTGGGGGGTATCCTTTGAGAAATGATGTGGGGGTGGGGGGTGACTGGAATGCAAACAGCGGGACCCCTGGCGATCTTGCCATCAGATTCCTCAGGAGAGTAAAAGCAAAGCGACCTCAGCAGGCTCTGTTCCCATTCTCTGGGCTTCAGTTCCTCCGCTTGTGAGACAAGGCCCTTGGGGTAGGTCCAGAGAAAAGGAACTTCTAGGAACTGCCCCTCCCCCCCCCAAACGTATTATACAGAGATTGGAGAGAACGGGGAAAAGACTGAGTGGGAATTTGATTCAAAGAGGATTTGGGGCCAAACTGGCACAAAACTTGTTTTTGAAATGTTCATTTCAACTCTCGGGCTCTGAGCTGACCATGACCAGCAACACGCAGTCATAGGCTGGGACTCCGGGATGGAGAACAGCCCTTCATCGATGGCATTCATGCCGCCACTGTGCCCTTGCCCACACGGAACTAACATGATAGAAAGGAGGAAAGGGCCCTGTGCTTTCCGTACATCATCTCATTTAGTCCTCTCTACAACCTTGTGAAGTGAGAATTATGATCCCCATTTTAGAGATGAGGAAACTGAGGCACAGA
The DNA here is from genome assembly GCA_004027375.1 of Macroglossus sobrinus. Lineage (NCBI taxonomy): Eukaryota > Metazoa > Chordata > Mammalia > Chiroptera > Pteropodidae > Macroglossus > Macroglossus sobrinus. Next base: position 68,177 of record PVKZ01001194.1, on the reverse strand, counting down.
AAGAAAAGTGAATTGACTGAGCTCCCATAGCTGGAAGCGTTAGTCATAACTTGAATATGGTTTCTCTATCCCTCACGACCTTTCCAACTCCTTTTTCATAGAATTTACCACCCTGTTTTCTAATTGCTTCCTTCCTTATAGAGATTCTTTGGTACTAATGTATCTCCACATCCCTAACACTGTACTTGGTATTTGTCAAGTGGGTGGGTGAGTGGGTGGATGGATGGCTGAATAGATGGACATTCAATCCGGTGTGCTGCAAGAAGTCATTGAGAGTTTGAGGGCAGGGGAGTAATACAAAGTGAGGTAAAGAAGCACAGGATTCAACCCTTACCCTCAGGCAGCTTTCAATCCAGTAGGGAGGACATGACATGGACATTTGAAACATCTCTAACATTAAGAGGTCACTTCCACTGAGGTGCCCTATATTTACAGACAGTGGGTGTGACAGGAGGTTAGTTCGAAGGAACCTCACTCTACTCTGGGAAGGGGTGAAGTCAGGGAAGGCTGCCTACAGGAGGTGAGTCTGGAGCTGGACATTGAAGAATGGGGAAAGTTAGATAGATGGTAAGGAGGAGGGAACAAAGGCTTACTCAAAGACCATGCTCTTTCTGCTACATCCTACCAAGAGGTGAGCACAGAAGGACGGAGAGGCATGGGAGGGAGGGAGAAAAAAGAGAGAGGAAGAGAGAGAGAGAGGAAAGGTTATAAAGAAGAAAAAAAAGAGAAGAGGGAGGGAGAAAGACAAGCCTTCTCTAAGGTAACTTACAGAGGATTCAGCCCTGCAGGTTTCTGACCCCCAGCCTACTCCACTCATCAGAGAATCAGACATGGTGACACACTCACCTTCTATGAACCATATGAACTGACATCAGCATGTTGTTGGGGCCCTCCACATCTCTTTCCATCCTCCCTGCTCTCACAGCCCTGCATGGCCAGGAGCACAGGCATTATTTTTCCCATAAAGGAGCACGAGATGTGAGGTCTGAGTCAGGGGCAAGACCAGAACTAAGGCCAGCTCCCCGACTCCTTCCTATTCTATTCCATGGTATGCACAGGCAGCGAGGAAAGCAAGAGGGGCATCCACTGTACAGTCAGTAAGCCTGGGGCCAAATCGCTTCCTAGCTGATTAACCCTGGGCAAGTGTCTTAACCTCTCTGAGCCTCGGTTTGCACATCTGGAAAATGGGGCTATTGCTCACAGAGATATTACAGGGTAAGAGATAGTGCCTTTAACACAGTCAGCACAGTGCCTGATATTCAGTAGAATCTCAGTAAGTAGAAGTCATTCTATGAGTAGTAGCTTTGCTTTTATTCATATTACAGGAGGGCATAAAACTAAACTCTTTTGCTTCTTGCCTGATGACTTCAGAAACTCTCTCAGTGAGAATTCTGGTCTCCTAGTTCCCAGCTGAAAGAGGTGGGGGTGGGCCACTCCAGGCCTTTCCAGGACACCTGGTCTCCGTGCCAGGGAAACTGGTCCCCATGGGGCCCAGCTGTTTGCTTTCCAATGACGCCTACAGGAGACTAGCCTTCACTGGCGACTGGCTGGGGCCGCCAAGTTGGGTGGGGTTGGCTCAGGACTCTGTGATGCATTCTTGGGCCCCTCCCCAGAGTAAAAATAGTTCTGCTTTGTTAGGCAGGGTACTTACACACTCCTTGGCCTGGCAGCCTGCCCTCAAGAAAGCAAATGCCAAACTATTTTAGGCTTTGAAAACAAGCCCCTGCCAGGCCCCAGCGTCAAGCCCCCAGATAGCAATATTAATATTCCACTATCTCATTCTTTCAGGCAAGAAAAATAAAGAAAAGAAAGCTCTGTGACTGCATGATTCCCCCTTCTGTTACTCACAACCACAGCTGCCAAAACCACTACAAACAATGCACATGACCCTTAAAGTCATGTTCCCTCAAACAAAAGAAAACACAGAAACCTTAACGATTCCACCAAAAAAACTGTTAGAACTGGTTAATGAATTCAATAAAGTAACAGGATAAAAAAATTAATATTCAGAAATCCATTGCATTTTTATACACCAATAATAAACTATTATAAAGTGGAATTAAGAAAACAATTTCATTTATAATTGCATCAAAAAACAATAAAATAACTAGGAATAAATTGAATTAAGGAGATAAAAGATCTGTACTCAGAAAATATCATTGAAAAAAATTGAAGAAGATACAAATAAATGGAAGCAAATGTTGTTCTCATAGATAGGAAGAATTAACATTAAAATGTCCATACTACCCAAAGTAATCTACAGCTTCGATGCAATCCCTATAAAAAAACAGAAATGTCATTTTTCACAGAACTAGAAAAAAATAATTCTAAAATTTATATGGAACCTCAAAAGACCCAGAATAACCACAGCAATCTTGAGAAAGAAGAACAAAATTGGAGGTATCATGCTACTTTATATCAAACTATACTACAAGGCTATAGTAATTAAAATAGCATGGTACTAGCATAAAAAGGACAAATTGATCAATGGAACAGAATGGAGAGCCCAGAAATAAACCCATGCCTATATGGTCAATTAATATATGACAAAGGAGGCGAGAATATACAATGCAGCAAAAGCAGTCTCTGTAATAAATGGTGTTGGGAAAACTGGACAGACACATGCAAAAACAAATGAAACTGGACCTCCTTCTTATACCATTACAAAAATAAACTCAAAATGGAGTAAAGACTTAAGTGTAAGACCTGAAACCATAAAGCTCCTAGAAGAAAACATAGGCAGTAAACTCTCTGACTTTGCTCTTAGTAATATTTTTCTGATAGATCTTCTCAAGCAAGGGAAACAAAAATAAGTAAACAAACAAACAAAAAACAAAAAGTTTTTTGCACAGCAAAAGAAACCATCAACAAAACAAAAAGGCAACCTGCTGAGTGGGAGAAGCTGTTCCACAATGATACATACATCTGATAAGTGGTTAATTTCCTATAAAGAGCTCATACAACTTAACATCACAAAACCCAAACAATTCAATTAAAAAATAGGCAGAGGCCCTGAATAGACATTTCTCCAAAGGAGACATACAGATAGTCAATTCACATGTGAAAAGATAATCAGCATCACTAATCATCAGAGAAATAAAAATTAAAATCACAGTGAGATATCATATCACATCTATCAAAATGGCTATCATCGATAAGTCAACAAACAAGTGTTGGCAAGTATGTAGAGAAAAAGGAACCCTTGTACACTATCAGTGGAATTGCAAATTAGTGCAGACACTATGGGAAACTGTATGGAGGTTCCTCAAAAAATTAAAAATAGAACTACCATATGATCCAACAATCCCACTTTGGGGTATTTATCTGAAGAAATCTAAAACATTAATTTGAAAAGATATATGCACCTCTTTGTTCATTGCAGCATTTTTTACAATATCCAAGATGTGGAAGCAACTTGAATGTCCATTGATAAGATTAATAGATAATGAAGAAGTGGTGCATCTATACGATGAAATATTACTTGGCTATTAAAAAGAATGAAATCTCACTATTTGCAACAACATAGATGAACCTAGAGGGTATTATGATAAGTGAAATAAGACATGCAGAGAAAGGTAAATACCAAATGATTTCACTTATAAGTGGAATCTAAAAAACAAAATAAACAAGTGAAAACAAACTCATGAATACAGAGAACAAACTGGTGATTGCCAGATGAGATGGGGGTCTATGGGCTGGGTGCAAAAGGTGAAGAAATTAAGAAGTACAAATTGAAAGTTACAAAACAGTCATGAGGATGTAAAGGACAACATAGGGAATATAGTCAATAATATTGTAATAACTATGGACAGTGTCAGGTAGATAATAGACTAGTCAGGGGGATCACTTCATAAATTATATTAACCCTTTATAAATTATATTAACATCTAACCACCATGCTGTACACCTGAAACTAATATAGATAATAATGAACGTCAACTCTAATAAAAAAAAAAAAAAACAGAAAAGGCTATAGTAGGAATAATAATAATAATAATAAAGCACTTTCTATACAAAAGTACTATGATAGGCATGTTGTTTTCATTTGATCATCTGCTCACAGCAGCCCTTGGAGGTACCTATTACAAGCCTCATAATTCAGGAAAGAAAACTGAATTTCAGAGAGGTGAAATTACCTGCCCGGTTCACATGGTTAACAATCCAGAGAGTCTGAGATTCAAACCCAGGTCTGCCTGACTCTAAATCTATGCCCATTTCATTGCTTTTCTTTGTTTTGTTTTAAGTAACAAATTTCACTGGGACATTTTCAATGGCTTTCTGATGCCCTCAAGGCCTTTCGAAGCCAGGCCCTCCTTCCTCACAGCGTCCTTACTTCCTTCTCTCGGAAAACCTCCTTTGCTGCCCTGCCTCTCTCTCCTGAATTGCCTTTGTTCTCTCCTTCTCTTCCTCCACCTGACTCTTTCCATCTGCTATAGTCTGAATGCTTGTGTGTCCTTCCAAAAAGAATTCATATATTGAAATTCTAACCCCTAATGTGATGGTATTTTAAGACAGGGCTTTTGGAAGGTGATTAGGTCATGCGGGTGGAGCCTTCATGATGAGATTAGTGCCTTTATAAAAAGAGACCCCAAAGAGCTTCCTCTCTCTGCCCTCCACCATGTGAGAACAAAGCCAAGAATAGGCTCCTCGCCAGACGCCGGATCTACCAGTGCTTTGATCTTGGACTTCCCAGCCTCCAGAACTGTGATAAATGAGTATTTGTTGTTTAAGCCACCCAGTCTGTGGTATTTTGTTATAGCAGCCCAAGCTGACTAAGACACCATTCTTCTGCACCCAGCTCTAGACCCACCTCCTCCAAGCAGCCTTCCCTGATCTTGCCCTGACCAGAGTAGAGTGAGCTCCCTCCTGGCTGATCTCCTATCACATCCCCGTCTGTGTACTTGGGGCACCTCTACAGAGGTGGCCTTTCAGAGTTAGAGGCTTCCTACATCCATGCCATGTCTTCCTAAGTGAACTAGAAGCTGCTGGAAGGCAAGGGCTGCATCTGTGCTTCTGTCTGTTCATAACACTCCCCTGTCCCCAAAAGCTCAATGACATAGGATCACATTTATCCCTTTATCTATGCCTAAATCCATCCATATATTTATTCATTCCCTCGACAAATATTTATTGTGTGTTGTGTAAGACATGAAAATTAATTAGATACCTAGAGTCAAAGTGGAGAGAGATGGAAGGAGGCAAGTGAAATACAGCCAATCAATGTTGTGGAAGGGGAAGAAGTGCGGTCCTGGAAGTCTTCCAGGGATGGGAACACCTCAGTTGGATCTTAAGGGAAGAATGAAGGTGAGCTAGGTGCAACTAGGAGACCTTTCTTAGACAGGTTTCCTGATACTACCTTAACAGACTGACCTAACTTCCTTGTCCCCTGTCAGCCATTGTGTTAGTCAGGTCTCAACAAGGAAGGCTGGCTCACGCAAGTCAGGATCACACGAGAAGTGTTTGCTTTCGCAGGGACAATTACACACAAAGAGGCAGGTGGGGAAACCATATGAGATGGTGCAGTCATCTGGCTAGTTGCAATGGAGTTTTTACAACCCCCTAGGCCTAAAAGGATAAAAACATGGAGAGTCTATAGAAATCCAGGAGAGAGTTGGAAGGAAGCCTGGTGAGAGGAATGGTGACTTTCCGCCAAAGGGCACAGGAGCCCAAGGCAACCTCGCAAGCAGAGAGCCAAGAGGATCTATACCCTGACCTCAGTCTCCCCATACCTGTTGATTGATCTTCCACTGGTACATCCCATTGTCTAACCTGGCCAGCCTGCCAGGGTAGAGAAGGGTAAAAGTTAACTCCAAAGGGATAGATGAAGCTGCCCAGCCCATCCAGTCACGCATCCAGTTTGCTTGGATGGATCGCTATCCCCCTGACCCCACCCTTGGCCTTTACACCTCTGTCCCTTTGCTCATTTAGTTCCATCTGTCAGCAATTGCCTTGACCAACGTCCAAGACCATCAAAATCCTGTACCTCCTTCAAGCCACACTCACAGGTTGTGTCTTCTGAGTCTTTTCCTTGTCTACTCAGAAAGCATTCATCTTTTTAGCACTTACATAATCCTCTCATGTGTCTTTTTCCCTCCACCCTTAACTAGTCCCTGAACTCTCTAAGAGCAGAGGTTGTGGTTGATTTGTCTTTAAAATCCAGAATCTTTACCTCTTCTAAGTCATGAGTGTGGAATTTGTCAAGCACTATAAAAGGGCTTAGAATTTAGCCTATTGCAAGCTCAAATTAGTCTGCCAGTTTCATGGATGCTGGCAAAAGACACAAGACTCTTGAATCAGAGACAAAGGACATTGATACAACAATAATAGAAGCCAGATAATCAGTACTTTTGACCCAGTTTTCTGAGCCTCAGTTCCCACAGGACCACACGAGGAGGGCCAGGTGAACACCACTACATTCAATGGTTTGCATTACAGGAAAGCAACACTGAGCATAGGGAACCCAAATATTTTATAGTGGGCAATAAGCTCTCTGTTTCAGTGGAAGATTATCTCTGTCTCCCAAGGATGTCTGCTGTACAAAAATCCTGGAAAAGATGGTTTAGAGTAAATGACAGATAGGCACTCTGCTTATAAGACATGCAGAAACACCAGAGGCCCATGGAAACTGCCCCCCAACAGAATCTGGTAGATGCTACTGAATGTGATATAAACACCCTTGGTCTCATTCTGCCCTTCTGATAACAAACATCAGGACTGAGTGTCCTAATCCCTCTTTGGGGCCCCCTTCCAGTGGATGCCAGGACTCTCAGTGATATCCCCATCAGAAATTGGAGAGGGGTTGATGGGTAATAGAGAACTTGACTGGTTCTCCCAAACCCTTGTGGCCTACAGCCATGAATGGGGGTGGGGAAGGGAGACTGGAGGGAGGAGAGGCAATAGAGTATGGAGGACCCAGAGCCGGGTACAGCCCTGGGGTGCTCACAGCAACTCATGGAATTTACTTCTGAGCCTCATTTTCCCCATCTGTAAAAGGGCATAATAACAGTAGCTAGTTCACAGGGTAGGTTGGAAGGATGAAATGAGTTCAGTCCTGCAAAGTACTTAGGCTGGCACACAAGAAGTACTATATGTGTTAGCAAAAAAGAACAAAGGGAAAAAGAACTGATACACAAAATGAGAAGGCTGAGCATGTGGACCAGTTGGCCTGCCCTGCTCCAGAGCAGGGAGCAGAATCACAGCTGCCAAAGGTAGAGAAGGTCATTACCCACCCTTCCCTCCTTTCTTCAAGTTCTGACTGAGCACTCAGACAGATGCAATTTTTTACACCATTGACTCTGGTCTCAATCCCGCATCTTCATTCACAGATGGGATGTGATAACATTCACATAGCTGAGGAAGGCCCCAGAGTCTAGTGGTGCTGGCTAAGGACAAATTATCACCCACTAAAAAAAAATGGAGATAAATGATTTTGGAATCTTTCCAAATGCAAAATAAGTACCAAGGCAACATCCATGCTACTATTCCTACTATCATTTAGATATTGATTTGCTCTCTTTCTCAGTCATGCTATGGACCACGTTATTGGAAAACCTGAATGGCATTAATGAAAACAGCCACTGCCACCAACAGAGCCTGCTAATCTATGTGCCAGTCCTAAGCCAGGGCTTTGCATAGATGCTCCTATTTGATCCTTGCCATGCCCCAGGGACAGCCATTATCATCATTACCCCCATTTTATAGATCAGAAAGCTAAATTTCATGACAGTGAAATAATTTGCCTCAAGTTCTAAGCTCAGATATAAACCCATACCAGCCTGACTCCAAAGCCCAAGCTTTACCACAGTGCATTCTACAGCTGCATGGAGATCACCTACCCATTGGTGTCTGACTCAGGCCTGCAGAACAGCCATGGCCCGCATTGAGTCCAAGAAAGTGCCTGCACTAAAACATTTAGCTCCCGGTCGTGACCTCTGTCGCTCCATCCTGTGTTCTCTGATAGCGACACCAAGATTTTGTGGGACACAAACACAAACGACAAAAAAATGCAGAGAAAATTAAGAAGGCTGCTTGAGAGCGGGAACCAAGCAGTGCGGCTCGGAATGCTATTTCCAAGTCGACTTCGTCCAGAATTCCAGGGTCAATTAGAGCAGCGATGTGCACCAGGGGGCGCCATGAATTTGTTAACAGGGTAACTAAGCAACTTCAATCCCTTAATTCTTTTTCTTCCTTTCTTCCTTTCTTCCTTTCTTCCTTTCTTCCTTTCTTTCTTTCTTTCTTTCTTTCTTTCTTTCTTTCTTTCTTTCTTTCTTTCTTTCTTTCTTTCTTTCTTTCTTTCTTTCTTTCTTTCTTTCTTTCTTTCTTTCTTTCTTTCTTTCTTTCTTTCTTTCTTTCTTTCTCTTTCTCTCTCTCTCTCTCTCTCCCCCTCCCTCTCTCCCTCCCTTTCTTTCTTTCTTTCTTTCTTTCTTTCTTTCTTTCTTTCTTTCTTTCTTTCTTTCTTTCTTTCTTCCTTTCTTTCTTTCTTCCTTTCTTTCTTTCTTTCTTTTAATTAATTGTTTTATTTTTATATGGTGACATTGGTTAATGAAATTCAATAAGTTTCAGCTGTACATTTTAACAGTAAGGCATATATATTTACACTGTGTCTTCATCTCCCATAATTAGATTTCTTCCTGTCACCGCATATTTGACCCCCTTTACCCAGTCTACCTCCCCACTTTTAAGGAAAGGTTTTTCAGTCGCTGGTTCTCATAGGGACTTAGGAGGTCAATGTAAAAAACACATATATTAACTCATAAATATTTTTAATAATTATGTATCTTATAAGAAAATTTTATTTTCTTCTAAATGCACTTGGCAAAGGAGGGATTTGCTTTCTGATAGGTATAACTATTTCCCTTGTTTAGAAAGTGATTCTTCGGCTCTTTAACTTCTAAAATGTAGTGTCTAATAGAAGGGCTTGAAGAATCAGATTATTTAAGAAAGTCTTCTGGTTCTTGTCAATGCAAGGCGTCTGCTGATCTAGGAGTCCTGCTGGAGGCTCTTGCAGGTCGTGGAGACCCAAGGCTGCTGTTAACACAGAAGGCACTCACAAGTCTGTGTTTCTGGGGGAGATGGAAAGCCCAACAGGGTTCTTTTGTAGCTCCTAGAAAACGAAACTAGGCAGAGGGGCATAAGGGATGTTACACCTTCCCAGAGCCTCGCATCCTTCTTGATAATTTCAGTTCATTGAATGTTTGTCATGGGAAGCCAACTGCCATGTTGGACAACTCCAGGGGCCTATTCCCATCACAGGCTTCATTAACAGTGTCCTTCTCTCCCTTAAAGTTGCATAGAGCATAGCCATACTTGGGGGCTTTGATAGTGAGCATTCATTCATCCATGCATTCATTCTTTCAGCACTATTTCTGAGCAACTGCTTTTTGCCAAATCCTATGATAGGCTCTGCTTTTTAAAAACACATAGCCAAAAGTGCCAGGGGTGGGAAAGGGGAGGTAACAGCTTTGAACTGATAAAATGCATCCCATTTTGAGACACCCACCTTTCCCATTTCACAGATGAAGAAACTTCTGAGATCTTCAGAAGCTATTTACATGCTAATGATGACAAACCGGAAAACAGCAGAGCTGGTACTAAAGCCTAAGTGCCTGGCTCCTGGCTCAGTGCTCTGGCCTCCTCCCCATGTTGCCCTACAATGGGCCATCAACTCTGACAATATCCCTAACCTCTGGAAAGGAGCCAAGAGCATTGCTCCCATTTCACAGAAAAGCAAAGGAAGACATCCAGAAGGCAACCTGGATAGGTTATCAAGATCAACATAGACTCAACTCTTAAATGTTTCTGGAGGAAGATATCTTGCGATTCCTGCAAGTCATTTCTGGATGTGAATCATACAAACACTGAGCTTGTATTTTCTCTAGTACCTAGCACCTACAGACCCCATCTTTACAAATGCCTTCCTTAAGAACAGCCCTCTCACAATCTCTGCTGAACACAGTCACTCCTTCTCCTTCAGATTGTCTGTTTCTCCTTCAACTGTGGGAGCTCTTTTCTGTCAATGCCCCAGAACAGTGGTCCCTGACCTTTCTGGCACCAGGGACCAGTGCTCCTATGAGAATCTAATGCCTGACGATCTGAGGTAGGGCTGGGGTGGTGATGCTAGCACTGGGGAGTGGCTGCTGCTCATCTTCTGCTCATAGCCCCATTTCTACCAGGCCACAAACTGGTACAGGTCCAAGGCCTGGGGGTTAGGACCCCTGATCCAGAACATTTACTGTCTAAAAGAAGCTGACTGCAATCACTTTAGTATGGGTTCATTTCAGTTGCCACAATGGGAAGAGGAAAAAAAGAAAAGGGAAGAAGACAGAAAAGGAAGTAAAAAAGGCATTAGAAGAGAGAAGGTGAAGAGAAGAAAATGGGTTGAAGGAAGGAAGGAGAAGATGATGCAGTAAGTAAAGGGAGATGGAGGGTAGGAGCAAGATGTCCCTCTAATAAGGACCCTGGGTCATCTATTAATTTTCCCAACCTAAGGATCTAGAAGAGCCACAAACAATGGTTTTAATGAGTACCGTCTGTCAAAATAGAAAGGTTTTCACTCTGCATTCTCTATCCCTTGGTGCTTAGTCTTGAAACCAAAGTTTAATGCAACTCCCACAACATCTCCTAACTAGGAGGAAGGGTACAGTGAATCAGAGACACATCTTACCTAAGGAAAAGAGAATTTTACTATCAAAGAATGTCAGAGCAAGCCAAGACCACAGAAATCTCTAAGGAAACACTCTCAGCCTTCCAATTCATGTCCCCTTTCCATTAACCAAAACACAAACCAACAAAAAACACCTGCTTCCTTTAAATGTCACTTGAAATATCTAAACAGATTAAATATTGTTACTATAAACAAAGCAAGGCTACAGCAATTTTAGATGAAAATAATTTTTTTTTTGCAAGGGAAAGCAAATTCTTATTTTATTCATATGATATCAATCTATTTGCCCACCCCAGTTTTTCTCTCTTGGGTTAAAAGTGGCAGCTAAAACATAATCAAGATCATGTTTGACATCAAGACCATTGTGTGTCTTTTTTATGCTGAAAAAATGGGAAATGATGTACAAGGAATACTTGTTTTCAAGAAATAAGAGATAATTTACTCCCCCAAATTTTAAAAGTCGATTTGATATAAGTTGTCTTGGCCCTTAAGTCAAGCTTGAGTTCCAAAACACCTCTGGGGGATCTGGCAAAGACTGAGCGCTGGAGAAAGAAAAGTTCCTTACAGAGTTTCAAATGTGTTTTCAGCCACAATATCAGGAAAAGAAACAATATCCTGAATTCACCCTGCAGACACATTAGATGAACTGTTTTTTTTTTCTTGAAAGCAATAACATTATCAAATCCAAACACTAAAAAGAAAATTTTAACACAGATATGATGTATCTATAGATACATTTTGGCAATAATTTCTTGACACTTAAAATATTGAGAAATAAGTGGGTGTTTATTTTGTAAAGTTTCATGATCAATGTGTTTAAAGTTTCAACTATATCTGCCAAGTATTCCTAATTTCTTAGGTTGGGCTCCCAAGAAGCAGACCCTAGAAGAAGACACATGTGCAAGGGATTTATTAAGGAAAAACTGTAATGGAGTGAGAGATAGGCTAAGGGGAAGAGCTGAGCACAGAGGCCATGCAAGTGGGTCCTGACCTTGGCCAGGACTCCTGGGGACCTCTAGAGGATGAGCTACAGCTCAGAATTTATCCCCACCCACAAAGCAGGAGCTTGACTTTCATACTCAGCCCTACCGTCACTGGATACAGTCATCCCAGGAGGCACCTCTCTCTCTGTGCCTGTGCAGAAGGCCCCAGCCATCCAAGGGTGGTCCTGGAAGAAACAGCAAGTGCAAACAATAGGAGCAAAGCACACAGACACTGTGGCAGAATGTTTCACACCTGTAAAAGAGATGCAGGGGCTCCAGACAAATCTATGAGAGTGTCCACTCTACCAAGCTATGTGGAAAGTTAACACTTTAGAAAATTTGAAAAGTTCTTTCCCTGAGTATTCAAAAGAAAGAGTAACTGTGACCTTCATTGATTCCAGCCAAGTTGATTTCCTTTTGGCAATAAACAAACCTTGGTATTCTGGGATCAGCACTCAACTCTTCACACAAAAAAGGCAAATGAGCCGACGTTTGAACATGCTAGTTTTTTGCAAACTGGCTGTCGTGAGAGCTAGATCAAGCTCCCTGCAGAGTTTTTTCATTCTAATGTTTGACAGCAATAAGACATCCTAAAAAATTTAATATTATGTTAGATTTTTGTCTCAAATGTTGACCTTGAACCTAGCATTGCTGAAATAGCATCCATAGGCAGTCAATCTTATTTTTTTCTAATTAAGTTCATTTTCTCAAAGAATTTTGACAGTGTTTCAAAGATATCATCAAGCTAAGGGCTTAGGAATATAGCTTCTTTAATGTAGCAGACATAAACAAGCAGCGAGCACAATTTTTCTTCACTGGTGATGAATTAACATTGCAATTTGATTTTCTCAGCTAAGTCATCTTTTCAGCTATTGACTATAAAAGCAGACAAAACAATACTCTGGAATTTATTTGTAATTTTCTCTCCAAGTGAAGTATTAGCAACACTCAGAGTTCATGGTTTTCATGAATCTCTTCAACAACATGAAGTTCTTGTCATTCTTTGTGATTGAAAAAAACAATTTCAGATGATCATAACTTATATAAAGTTATGATTCTATATTCTAATACAATCCAGCCTCATATGAAAAAGATAATTGTGCCTTATTTTAAAAAAAGGAAGGAAAGAAATCTACCATTTGTTAAAGATTTGTAGAACCTCAAATCTAGTCTCAACATCCCCTCCCATTCAAATGAAACACCAGTTGAACATAATGAAAAGCAGTAAAAAGCAATTTCGATTATTTATACTTTGTTGTGTTGTTTAAGTTATAAAAGTAATACATCATGCCAGAGGGACACAAGAGCCAACCTAAAAGAGCTTCCACTAGACAAAGCTGAAACAATTTGAACAATAAAATAAGGAGCTATGATATTTTATTATAATTCCAAAATAAAGAAAGAATAAATAAAGATAAAAATCTATGAGCCTATAGTGATATAACAAAAAAGACTGAATAAATAATAAAACAAACAAACAAATTGGGGAAAAGTGATAACTGTACCTTACAGAAGAATTTCAGTGAAATGGAGAAGGAATGGAGGACTAGAAAGCCACCAGTAGAGTGCCACAACAATAATTGTTGGAAGATCCACCAACGAAAACTAAAATTAGTGGATAAAAGTTTAAGGAGAAACAGGATGTTGGATAACCTCAAAGAATTCTCCCCTCCTCCAATATTTATTAAGTACAAAAGGGGAAATAGCAACCTTACAGTGGAGAAAGCTGGTGGACACCACATGATCAAGGTTAACATCAGCAGTACCAGATGCACCTATATCCTGTACCCCAGGACTAGGTCCTGAGAAGGGCGCCATGCCTCTGCAGCAGTCTTCTCCCAATTCCATAACCTCAACCTATCTAATCATGAGAAAACACTAAACAAACCCAAATTGCAGGACATTTTACAAAATACATGATCAGAATTCTTCAAACTGTCGAGGTTATAAAAGATAAGACTAAGAAACCATCAGCCATGGGAGGAGACAAAGGGGACATGATGACTAAATATAACATGGGATCCCGATGGGGTCCTGGATCAGAATAAGGACATTAGTGGGAAAACTGGAGAAATCTACTTCACAGTTTCGTACCAGTATTAATTCTTAGTTTTGATAAATGTACCATGTTAACATTAGGAGAAGTTGAGTAAAGGGTATATGATATGACAACTCTCTTTGCAACCCTCCTGTAAGTCTACAATTATTTCAGAATTTTTTTAAAAAAAGTATTACATGCTATTGTATAAAGAAAAATTTGATACTCCCCTCCCCACCCATTCAGCACCTTGAAGTGACCAGTTTGGTGTTAACTCTATGGTTCCTTTTGCTATAAATAAATATAGATACCCAAATGTAGATAGATAGATGATTGATAGATAGATAGATAGATAGATCAATAGATGATATATAGATAGATAATAGATAGGTTTTCTCTTTGTTTAGTTGTTTTTAAAAAATGAGTTGTAGTGGAAAGCAAGGTAAATATTTAACCTTTACAGAAATCTCTTTAAAAGGCATCAAAGGTACATTCTGTTGCAGGATGCTCATCAAAACATGTGGGAACTCCTCTGTACCTCCATTTATTTCTGGGGCTCTCACAGTCTCTGCTAAAAACCTTTCTTCTATCTGCATGATATTTCTAAACTCCAAGTCTCTAATCCTATGATTTCCTTTCCTGTTTATTCATCTCAACATCCTGCCCCTAGCCTAAGTCTACTCTGTTTATTTCATTCTTCTGTGGCTACTTTCCTACCCTTTCCAATGAAAACCAATTCGACCTTCCTGGCCCCTGCAAATGCCCCAGTCCACTCGGAGCTCCTTCACCAGAGTCTAAAGCAAGTAGCAAAGAATCCTTTGAGATAGTAGAAAAGCTGTAAGTATATCAATATCTTTATTCCTGCCACACTATATTTAACTCAAATGTTTTTCAAGTCAAGAGGGCTATATGGTGGCATTGCTCAGTATTTTGCCATAGTCAGCAAGAAGAATCCCAAGAAAGGAGGGACATAACAATGAGGAGAGGGGCTAGATGCATTTTCACCATGACAAATAGTGTCAGTGGTGACCTGCTGAGGGCAGAGCAGTCCCAGGAATCCAGCTCTTCTTGGGATCAATTCTTGTTTGTCTCACTTTACAAAGCAGCAGCCTATGATCCCATCTCACCATTTAATGGAGTCTAAAAGCAGATCTGTGTGCTCGTACTCTGATATCTTTTGGGCAAAATGGTGGGGAAAGGTTCTAACTCATGGAAAAATGTCATCAATTAATTGTTTTTAATGCTTTATTGTAACAACCACAAACAAATCTAACTTTATTTAGTACCAGTCAAGCCTGGCCCTGAGTCTCAGTCTTCCCATTTACTTGCTGTGTGACCCTGGAAAATGGTTTTCTCTCTCAGAGCCTATTTGTCTCACTTGTAAAAAGGTAATAATATTATTATCTTACATGGTTGCTGTGAGGGTTAAAGAGTTAATGTATGTAAAGTGCCTATACTAGACCTTGGTATTTAAAACTCTTCCATCTTAAAAGAATAAATTACACAAACCATTTATGGCAATATAGATAGACAGAGACATAGCTAGATAGAGATATGCATATGTACATATGGCATTTAGAGATATTTTAATTATCTGACAAGGTCATGTATATGAAAGTGCTTACCCACCCAATTTTGCTAGATAAATAATTAGACACCATATTCCTTAAAAAGCCTCCCAGAACTTCTGCAGGCGCCAAGTGGTGGCTGCAGAAAGCAGCAAGTGGAGCGGGACTGTTCTCAGGATACACCTGGAGCAATTTTCCAAAGACAGAATGTGGTTCGGATTTTATTTCCCATTTATAAATAATCTCAGTGACTTGAATGAGTTTCCTTTCTTCAAAAAGGAAAAAAATGACATATTTTGAATAAGTACTGGAAGGAAGAAAATTACTAATTTTGAATAAGTAATCTATTACACTCATTCTCGCCATCAATTTAGTTTCCTTGAATTAGTGGTAACAGGTAGAATTAAATAGTTTCTGCCAGTGGTAAAATTAAAAGGAAATTGTTGTTTATTCAGTTGCCTTGCACATGCTACTTAGATTGGATGAATTAATCCTCACAAGGACGCTTAGAAATCGGAACTATGATTATCCCTTTTTTGAATTAGGTTCAGAAAAGTATAACACATACAAAGTGTTTAACAGAGTGTTAGCACATAGTATATGTGCAACATATCATAGTTATAGGTATAATTATGATTTTTTACAAGGTGTCACAGCTGGTTACTGGCAGAGCCAGGCTGTTTTGTATATACACGTTTGACTCCTAAATCCATGTGCTTTCCAGTACTCCATGGAGATTTATCAACTCTGCTTCTTCCTTTTCCCTTATATTTCATGACAATTTTTTTTTTGAGCACCTACTTTATCTTAATCCACAACAGTACCTTATTATTTGCAAGGTCTTCTTGATTTGACACTCCTTTGAATCTCAGTCTTGTAAGGTAAGCAGAGCAAAAATTGCTTTCTTTATTTTACAAATAAACTAAAATTTATGAAGGTTCTGTGAGTTGCCCATAATTCTTAGATATACCGCTCCCTCAACATTCATACGTGCATGCACATGTGAACACACACATGCACACACATGCATGCACACACACACACACACACACACACACACCAATCCCTGGGGTTCCAATTTCTTCATTTTTCTCTTTAATTATAGAAATACTATGTATTCATTTATAAAATTGGAAAGCTACCAAAGGTATGATAAAGAAAAGTTAAATTTTCCAGTGAGCACCCTCTTCAGAGACAGCTGGTATCAACATTTGGTGTAATTCAAAGGTGGTAGATCGGTGGACCAAAGGCCAAAGCCAAACCATCAAAATTTTTATTTGGCCAAAATAGTGTTTTACACCTTTAAAAGGTATAAGTTAGTTGCCACAGTTTCCCCTATCTCTTTAAAATTTTGAAGAGCTAGCTATACATGGCAGCAGGTGGCTAAGAGCCCCTTTCCAGAGGGCATGTTCTCTGATCAGCCTCAGTCACCACCGCTCCCTATTGTATGCCTGGCCTGAGCCACTAGTTTCTATTAACTGCTGGCTCCTGGAGTCATCAAAGTTATAATCACTGAGTATATCTTTCCTGCCCTTTGTCTATGCAAATAATTTTTTATATTTGAGATCATCCCATATTAACAATTTTTTCACTGGGTATTTTTCAGTTGACTTGTTAGCATCAACACTTTCCCACATTATTAGAAATTCTTTAAATACTATCACGTTGTACAGCAGTCCATATATGTGTACTTTAATTTATTTCTGATTTTTTGTGCTTAGAAGGGCCTAGGATCCACTCTGCTGGATTATTTAGATTTGAAATTTTTTTTATGTGTGTGAGCATTGGATGATTAGAATATGTTCCTTTTAAAGTCTCCAGTTCTAGGTTGATCATTTTGGTCCTCTTTCAATGCCATCTCTGACCTATAACCTTGCTGCTTCTTAATAACCCACCCCTAAGTGTCAGAACTCTGAGATCAGGGTCTGAAGTGGTTTTCCATGGGGTCAAGGTACTTACTTGTTTGCAAATATAAAAGAAAGAATCACCTAGATGGCATGGAAGGAAGTCAGCACGAGCCTGCAGGGTCACCCAGCTCCCACCCACCATGCTGTCCTTGAACACAGGGCAACCCTGCAGTGATCCATACCATCTGCCATTCCTCCCACCCTTGGAGTCACACTTTTACACTTACTCACTATGGTGAAATGTCACTTAATCTGGGAATTTCACCTTTTAGAACATTACTCAGAATATAGAAAAAAAGCCAAAAGGGCCTTGGCAAAGTCAAAGCTATTGTCATCATCAAGTGCATGCACCAAATCCCTTTCATGGCAATGACTCATATTTGAGACAGATTTTTAACAAAGTTATCTGATATCCCAGACCATAGCCAATTAGAAATAATGAGTTAAGAGGGGGCAGAAATTGGAGAGGCGCTGATAATAATAAGAAGTGGCAGTTGACAGTGAGAAAAGAAATGGAAAAGCTATTCAAAGCAGCCAAAAGACTCAAAAACTAAAGAAATCTGGGGTCCAATGATAATAGAAACATCATCTGGAGGGAAACAGGGCAGAAAGTAATGCAGGAAAGGGTGAGGGCCACCAACAAGCCAGAACAATTTCACCTAGCACAAGACTGAGTTGTATCTGGCCTGCCCAAGGCTCCAGTGGTGAAATGACCTGCCTGAGGACACATAGCAAATAGTACAGAGGCAGAACTAGGGGCAGATCCCTAAGACCTTAACCACTGGTTATGGCATCATGATCCTTTTCCCATACTTGGGGTCATGTTTGGAGTTGCACATGGGCTGGGGCAGCCCCAGAGAGAGGAGCATGTGAGAGCTGGAGTTAACACTCCAACCAGATGTCCCTGCAGGCTGGGGATCAGCTGAGCAGAGGCTGAACATGACCCAAGCAATGAGAAGGGAGGTCAGGGGCCTGAAGAGTTGGGCATTCTAACTGATAGTGTTCATTTAAAGTCCTCTTAACAAGAACCTAACTTTATTTTGGAAAATACCTTGATGAGACATCTGGAGAGGAGAGGGGTCACATGAAATCATGAGAGTAGAAGAAAGAAAGAACCAAATTTCCATTCCTTGGAAATGCCCAAGAATGTGCAGACAAGGAAGGAAGGGAAAGAGAAATGGAGAGGAAATGGCCAGAAATGAGGCTCCAGAAATAGTAGGACATGCTGCGTAAAATACCTGCAGGGGTCACCCTAGGGGCTCATGCAGAGATGCTCACTGCCCAGTTCAAAGCTGGGATGCAGCAATCCAACTCCCCTCACCCCCTCCCTTCTGTTCCTTCCACATCTTCAAGGGAAAGCCTACCACATTTACAAACTGCCATGTGTACATGAGAGTACACATCTGGGCTCATTACATGCAAAATAGAGAAAGCAGGCTGAGCTATAGCTAGAGAAGCAGGAACTCCAAACTAAAAGTCAGCATGAGAAGGAATCCCTCTCAGGAACTTGCTGAGACTTCGGGGAGAGGTTTAGACTTCCATGGGGGATGGTGGAGCTGTGGCCACCATTACCAGAGAGGTACCAAGAAACAGGAGAGCCCACCTGACATTTGGACACAAGGCATTCTGCAAAGAATATGACTGTCAACTCTCTGGATGATTTCAAGATGTAGGGAAGGAAGCAAACGCGGAAACCACCAAGTCCAATGGTCTCCCTAAGCATCCCTAACCCACAGCAGCCTCACCAGTCAATATGACTCCTCTTCAATTCTGCACACATTGTCAATGAGAGGCATCACATGGCATGTGGGATGGATTATGTATCTCAGAAACCTATTTTAGAGCTAATTCTAAATAAGATTACATCTGCAAGAGAAATAGGAATTTAAGAATGGTAGCTCTGAAAATTGAGCATTATCTGCTGGGTCCTTCAGTGAGTAATGGATGATCTCTTTCAGGAGGCAAGATGGGAGCAGGGCTTCAGAAAGCAGAGAGAGTGCTTTAGGAGAATCGCCCACATCATAGAAGAACTCTGGGCCAGGCGTCAGCAGCCTGAGCTCTTGTCCTACTGCTGCCTCACCCTTGTTGGGTGACTTTGGGCCTCAGATTCCTCTTTTGTAAAATAGCTACAATGACAGTTGTTCTCCCTATTTCAAAGCAAATGGGAAGTTAATGCGTAGTGTAGAATGGTTACATTTTCAGAAGTTATTAGAGGCAGGCTTGAAAAGTGTGCCCACCCTGCTCACCTCCAACTTGGCAGCTAGAATGAGGAGTCTGAGGAAGCCCTGGGCCTTCATTCTAAATGCACCGCACCCAATGTGCCAAGGACAGATGCAAAGCATGATGTGGAACAACCATGCTCCAGGCTAAGAATGGAACCTTTAAAGGAATAACAAAGATAGTGACAACAGTGATAACAGCAATTCAATATATACATGCACCACTCACTGTTAAAAGCATCTTGCATGTGTTATCTCATTTAAGCCTCCCCATAATCCTAAGAGATTGGTACTATGATTATTATTCACATTTGTAGATGAGGAGACTTAGAAATTTGCTCAAAGTCATACAGCTAGTAAGTGTCAGAGCTAAGATCTGAACCAGGAAATCTGGCTCCAGAATTCATGTTCTTAGCCATTATGTTATAATAACTATCATTATAAGTGATAATATTGCTATCAGAGTTATTAATACAATTATACTATTATAATAAAATAATAATTATCATCCATCATATTTGGTTCTCCCCACAGCTCAGAGGAGAGCATTTTATCAATGGAGAAACTGAGGCTCAGGGAATTATTTAGAATCCTAAGGACAAAGTCAAGATGTGACCTACTGAACACACATGCATCAGGAAGTGTAGTCAGCACACATAAACTCGCAGAAGACTATAAATTAATAAAAATACCACCTTGAGATACCACCTGGCTCAGGGTGACTCACCCTCAGTTGTAACATGTCTTGCAGACATGAAGTCCAAACATACACAGGCAGTTTACTCCTAGCTTTCATGGCATATTCTTCAGTGACAGGAAGCACAAAACAGGGTTCTCTGACCCTATGAGTTTAATGGGCACAAGTGACTGGTGAGAATAAAAGGTTTCAGTTCACCGAGAAAAAATTAATATAAGAATGGTGAAAAGGAAAGAATAAAGAACATTGTTAGTTGCAAATACCATTTTTAGTTTAGTTTTTTTTTTTTTAATAGAAAAGATTCTGGACAATTGTTTTCTCCAGGTACCCAGAGAGGTGAAAGAATGGGAAAGATTTCGGCTGGAAGAAAGGAAGCATACCTTCCACATGAGCTGAGAAAACACAAGGAGAGCAAACAAATTATCAGATTCACACAGAGAATTAATAAATTAAAAGATTATTCAATAGATCACAGAATCTTCAGGAGAGTCAGACAATTAGGTTTGCCCAGGTTGGCTCATTATTGAAAATCGTGTCACAAATGGGGTCAATGAAGGTGCTACTGCAGCTGCCACTGGGCACAAACCCTCCTATTGTAACACTCCCAATCTCCCACAGGGGATGGGCAACATTGCTGTGAGAATTGTTGCCACTGGGCACTGAATGAGGCCTCAGCCACTGCTGCCTGCCCCACTCCTCAAACCACCAGCCTCCAAATCAAAGGTGTGGCTATATATAAGTCGAGGATTCAAGGTCATGTGCCCACCTCTTAACTGCAAGGGAAGCTGGGAAGTGAGTGGCTGACATTTTGAGCATAGCATAACCAACTTATCCTGATTTGCCTGGATAATTTTAAACTCCAAGTTCCACATCCTGGGATTCCCTCAGTCCCAAGCCAACTGGGACAGCTGATCATCCTTTGAGGGGGATGGTGGAATCTGGCCTCTGAGGTAGGGAGAGCATGATGTTTCAAAATACAGGAAGTTCAGACTCTGAGAGGCCACAAGAGAATGATAAATACCATTCACAGTCTCTAAAAGAGGCCAGAAAGTTTCCAGTCCTGATGAATTTCAGGAAGAGATCTGCCTAAAGGCAGGGAACTAGGCTAATTGAACTCTTGTGCATTCTCTCAGTTACAGAAATCTAGAACTCTGCAGCACCAGGAACAGGTAATGCTGCAGGCCATGATTCTTTCCAATGATCTATCAACTTTTGCAAGTGCTCGAAGTGTTACACAGAACTATTACATGATCTCCACTGCTCCTAGGGTGAACCCAACTGAATTTAGTAAGAACTCTACACTCACACTATTTTTTATTCCACTGGGATAAACGGGATGATTCAAAAGGATAAAAATCACTTCCCAAAAGTAAGCCTCACCCTTCAAGTCTTCCTAGAATCTACAGTTGCCACTTCAAAAAGACATGGCACAGGCACAGGAGCTGGATGGTAGGTATACTGATTGCTCATCTTTCCAGCAAGTGTTCCCAATCCTCCTCCTCCTCTACTAAGGGAGTAAAAGAGTCCCACCCTACACCCAGCCCCATGGCTAGGAATAAGCACGTGACCCCAATCTGACCAATTATAGACCCCACTTACCCAGACATAAGCCAGGCCAACCAGACCCTCCTCTGGGATTTCCTGATTTGGAGCTGGAATAGAAGTACCCTGCCTGTAGGCCCTTGGTACCAGACAAACTTGAAGCTAAGATCTAGGCACCCATCTTCCCTGATCTGTGGAGAAAGCCTGTTGGCAGCAGGAAGAAATGGAGCCCTTTGGAGACTGGCAGAGACCTGAGAGAGATGGGGCATGAGATAGAGAGAGTGTCCTAGTGGCATCAAATCCCTGCTCCAGTCCCCGAGGCCCTACTTCCATCAAGCTACTCCCTTTCTAGCATGTGAGCCCACAAAGTCCCCTCGCTTCTGATAACGTTCTTAATTAATGTGCAAACTATAGATAAGGGAGTTATAAAGTTGCTGGTAAGCAATGACTGGAATGATTACACTCCATGAATTTCTCTGGGAATGTTGGTGTATAAGATAGTCATTTCAAATGTAAGGTGGAGCATTTGCACTAACACTCCCATCTTAACCTCTCTGAAACTGAGTCACCTCCACTGAAAATGGAGCTAATAAATAGAAACAGCTTTGAAGGGCTGTTGTGTGACTTGAGTGGGATAACGCATAGCAATCCTTCCAGCCTGACTTTGGGTTATAATCCAAACTCTTGATGTGAGGCGCCTGAGGTCCAAAGAAGTCATCAGTGACCTTCTCAGGTTACACAGCTAATAAGGACAGGTAGGTCTCACTCACAGCCAAGTTACAGACTCAGAGTCCAGAGTTTCTTCTACTCTAGCACAACCTCAAAGAAAGGAGAGATGCCAGGTGATGTGGCACTAGCAGAAGAGGAAATCAATGAACTGATGAGAGGTACAAATCAGAGTGATGATTGTGAAAGCCCCCCACTAAGAGTTGTTGTTTGCCTTGCTCAGCAGTTTCCTGGACCAGACAGGCAAGCGGAGCCAGTCTTCCCTGGGGAATGCAGAGGATACCTTGGGGAGTGGTAAGAGTATCCAGACAAGTTGAGAAGGAAATCAGATCCCCAGGTGTATTTCTTTTGCAATGACTGATGGCAGCATCAAAGCTCACTATCTACTTGAGCAGTGCCTATTTGAGTTCCTCTTAAGCTAAAGAATGGGAAGAACTAGGAGGAAAAGGGGAAAACAGAGCAAGGGATGTAGGAAGCCAAACTGCTCAGCTGGCACTAGACTTGAGACATCAGGTACTCAGAAATCCATTCCTGCCTAGACTGCAGACTGACTCTTAAGCCAATTCATTTCACTGCAAATTAAACTTCCAGCATTCCAAGTGCTCAGCCTCTGGCAACACCATGAATTCATCAGGCATCATTAAATCAGAGGTACACAGATTTATGTGATTGTACTCCTCAGTTTAAAAAGCAGGCTGAGCCAGGGGGGAAAACATTAATCACACATAAGCAAATAAACATATTAAGAATTAATATTTACATAAGGAACTGATACAAATAATTAAAGTGAAGATGAATGTATATAAGACATGAGGAGAAAATTTCCCCAGAAGAGAAAAGAAATATAAAATAACAGAAAAAAATGTTTGACATCACCAATTTCCAAGAAAAGCAAGTAGAAAACATGATGTACCAAAATAATATCTATTAAATTAGTAAAAATAATAAATAACAATAAAGCCTAATGATGGCAAGTTTGTAGGAAAACTGATAGGTTCAAATATTGCTAATGGCAGAGTACTTTGGAAAGTATTTTGAAGTGTGTCTTGAGGCACAAAATTTTTTCTAAAAGAATCTGAAAACCCAATATCCCAAGATGTTGGCACCACTAAAGCATAATTTAATGGTGCACAAAAAAAAAAAGTTTAAAGCAATCTAAATATCTACTGTATGGAAAGAGTTCAACAAATTATAATTTGTCTTTCTAATGGAATATTTTGGAGCCATTTAATATGACAATTGTGAGGATTATGAAACAACTTAGAAAATGTTTTTAATATTCCTAGTGCAAAAAGAAAAATGTATAGAAGCTAGGGTTACAATTATGAAAAAATGTTTCTTTTCATGGGTACAAGAATAAAAGGATCTCAGAATAATGAAAAGTGTAACTTGGCAGAGTGGTGGGAAGTGGGTTAGTTCTCAGCTTTCTCACCAAAAAATTGAGGGTAGTCTTCATTCTCTCTCTCTCTCTCTCTCTCTCTTTCTCTCTCTCTCTCTCTCAGCAATCAGGGTGTGTGAACGAGACACTACATGAGGAGACTTGTGCACAGAGTAGACTCAGTCTCTACTCTTCCTTTCACCTTTCAGCTCAGGTTTCTAGGAGAGTATGATCTGCAGGGGTTGGGAGCTGCCTGAGGAGCCTGAAGTGAGAGAAATCATGCCTCAGGAGAAGGACGACCTGGACAATGCCTTCTGGCCAGCACTGCTCACACGCCCTGTGCTTCTGTCTTCAAACCCAGTTTTCCAACAGACCCTGCAGCCCTCTGGTCAGTAGGAGACCCAAACTTTCAGCACCCAGAGATTTGTTCAGAGGAGAGAAGAAACCACAGGAGCCACAAGCAGAAGGAAGCCTGAGATACAAGCTAACCATATACTCCACTGAGGTTTACAGTTCATGAAGGACCTCGAGTCTTCAGTGTCCTCTGAGACTCGAGAATCCTGGAAGGAGGTAGAATACAGAATATCATTTGAGGTAAACCACACTCCCTAGGATTGCAGAGCCTATAAGTAGCAGAGATGGCAGAAGCCAGGCCTGATACCTCCAAAGCCCACCTTCTGGTGGCTAAATAGGGAGTTTACTAGTAAAAGCCGAGCCCCTCCCCTAAAGCCCAACTCCCCTTGAAACCTTCATAACAAGGAGAAATTTTGGTTCACCAGAAACCTCCCAAGGGAAATAACGCTTATTGTCTAGACCTGAGGTTTCCAAACTTGAGAGCATCAATCACCTGGAGGGCATTAAAAGACAGCTCACTGGGCCCCACTCTAGAGTTTCTGAGGAGGTAGGTCTGGGATGGGGCCCAAGAATTTGTGGGGGATGCTCGTGCTGCTGGTTTGTGGACCACGCTGGTCTGGAAGTCTTGATAAGTGCTTGAGCTTAAAGATGTAGTTGGGGCAGAAGGGAGAAATGGTCTGCGTGAAAACTAAGGAGGAAATGCATTGCTTTGCTCCCAAAAGGGACATGAAATGAGAAAAAAAGGACAGAGCAGATGGGAGGAAGGCAGTGGGTTGAAAAGTAACCTCTCCTGCAATTCCACCACCAACTTCCATTAAAGCAATTAGAATTATGAGTGCTCAGGGTTAGTGGTTTGGAGGGTGTAAAAATTGATGGATTGATGGATTGAGGGATTGAATGTTGTGTGGGAACAGGGGTGGAACACACAGCCAACTAGGGCCAGATGGACAGGCTGGTGATTTGGATTCCAGTTGCCTGGAAATTAGTGGCAGGGGCTAAATTTAGACATCCAAGGCTGTGGTATCAGGGGACCATACCATGTGAGAATATGTCACAGAACTCCTGTGGGCAAAGCCAACTGACATATAAATCAGATAAACCTATGGTAAGAGCAGCCTTTTGTAGCATCTATTATGCACTGGCATAATATTGGCATGCACTTATGAATACAGTATGAATGAAATGATCTCATTCAATGAGTACCAGGAGGTGAGTCTGCAAACCTGAGCCAGCAGCCTGCACCACAGTGGCTGGCATGATGCCTGAAGTTCCACTATCAGAGATTACTTCCTTCAGGGAGATTTTTAGAATCTTCCAGAATCGTGTTAAAATAGCCTAAGAAAGTTGATTCACCCATGAGCTCAACAAATATTTACAGAGCATCTACCAGGTGCCAGTGATTAAAAAAAAAAAAAAGAAAAAAGAAAAAAGAAAAAAAAACCTTTAGACAGTCATGAGATAACGCTTTAGTAGATTTTAATTGGCAACCAGTCTGTCTCGTTTTAATTTAAAATGTAACAGAGTGAAGAAGCAGGGAGCTGAATTAGCAACCTGGTGAATCAGGATTTTCATGCTAGCTGTTAACAGGCTGGTGCTGTTATGATGGATAGGAGCACTAGTCAGAGAGGCCAGCATGGCCCAGAGCTGTCCATGGGCTCAGTGACTCTGAGGAGCCACAGTCCTTAAGCCAAGTGTCAAAGGAGTGTAACTATCAGGGGTATGAGTAGTTACAATGGGGAGAGGCAGCAAGGAACATCGGAAAGATGAAGATGGGTGACCTGGGTGCTCTGAAAATGCTCACTCTGACAGGTGCTACAGAGAGGCCCACAGGACAAACCTCTGCCTGTGCTTGTTATAGGACTCCAAGGGGGTGGTGGAATTAGGGTTAGTTCTTCTGGAAGCTCATCCAAGATGTCTCAGAGGCTCCCATTGTTAAGGAAAGTGCAGTCAGTTTGAGAATGGTTCTGCTTGAAAATTTTCAAAAGCCCAAATGGCAGGAAAAGGGATGAAGAAGAGCTCTTTAACAAATAGCCCAAGCTATAACTCTGGGGGAAGAGCACTAGAAGTCACAAGCTCCAAGTTAGAATCTGGGCTGTGCCACTTATGGGCTGTGAGGGAGGTGTTAACACCTATATCCTGGCCTCTGAGAGACTATGGAGAATCTGAAGCCTGACTACTGGGATCCAAATCCCAGCTCCACCATGTACAAGCTGTATGACTTTTGGTAGTTAACTAACCTCTCTGTGCCTTGATTTCTTCATCTGTAAAATTATACTAATAATATTTCTATTTAACAAGATTCTTTGTAAAATTTGAACAATATAATATGTGTAAAGCAACTAGGACAACTTCTGGCATCTAGCAAGTGCTATACAAGTGTTTATTTATTTAAAAGGTGACCACTTGGGATATTTAACTGTTGAACCTATCTCCTGCCACAACCTATGTATGAGAAGGATGGTGAGTTTGGGAGGGAATTTGCTACAGGTACAGGTGCTGTGGCACTTTCCTGTGAGTGAGGAAAAAAGGGAGTCCTTCCTGTGCCTCCCAAGCCAAGTCGGGGGAAGCTCAGGAGAATCATTGAATAGTCTAGGGAGGGCTTGCAGGATGATGACATAGGTGAACCCTCCCAGGCCAGATCTCTGCTGAGCTGAAAAATCTCAAAGGCCATCCTAAGTGTTAATGGAGTTAATAGAGTTCTTGATAGCACCTGATGGAAGGTTCCAGGAGTTTGGGGGTATGCAAGGATAAGCCTGGGGCTGGCCCTTCCAAGAAGTCTAAGGCGGCATCTGGCAGAGCCAAGAGAGCAACCTGCATATAAGGTGGGCCCAGAGTTCTAGAATGAATCGTCTCCCCTCCGCCTCCCCACAATTCATATGTTGAAGCCCTAACACCCATGTAACTATTTTGACTAAGGACATAATAAAGGATAAATGAAGTCCTAAAAGTGTCACTCTGATCAAATAGGATTAGTGTCCTCATAAGAGGAGACACCAAAGAGTTCACGCTCCTTCTCTGCCATATGAAGACACAGTGAGAAGGTGGCCTTCTGCAAGCCAGACAGAGAGCCCTCACCTGAAATCAATCTCCTGGCACCTTGACCCTGGACTCCAGATTCCAGAAATGCTTGTTGTATAAGACACCCAGTCTGTTGCATTTTGTTATGGCAGCCCAAGCTAAGACACACAGGGTACCTGCATGTCCCCAGGCACCAAGGGAACTCTGGAGGGCTGTTTGCCAGGGCAAGGGAGCCCCAGAGGTGTGCAGAGGGGCAGGATCAAGATCAGGCAGAGCACAGGTGGGGGAGGACCAGAGCAGAAGTCCCCACAGAGTATTCTCCAGAGAGAACATGGGTTAGGGCATCTGCCATTTGTCCACTCAGAAGGGACAACTAGATGAAGCATGAGCATCACCTAGGAGCCTGCTAGAAATGTAGTCGCAGCCCCCTGACCACTAGGTCAGAGTCTGTCCTCAGGTGATTCACATGCCCACAGAGGTTTAAGAAGTGCTGTTTAATATGGGCCCATAGAAGGGCCCATATTACACATGGACACACCCAAGGACCTA
The DNA here is from genome assembly GCA_004027375.1 of Macroglossus sobrinus. NCBI lineage: Eukaryota > Metazoa > Chordata > Mammalia > Chiroptera > Pteropodidae > Macroglossus > Macroglossus sobrinus. Next base: position 40,535 of record PVKZ01001194.1, on the reverse strand, counting down.
CCACCCAGACATGTATCATCTCTCTAGCTCCCCACAGGCTAATTCCCCAAAGAGAACCAATGCCTGTTGTGTAAGCCACCCAGTCTATGGCATTTTGAACTGTAGGTTCTGCCCACGATGTCAACAAAAGGGGAGGGGTGACCTGGCAGACCGTCTGAAGGTACTAGTGGGGGAGGAAACAAAGCCAACTCCAGAACACACCCAGCCTGTCTAGCTCCTGCAGAAACAGAGACCCTTAGAGCAGTCTACCACTGTCCCCCCAGCTCTGCCTACATCCTGCTTGCTGACCTAGTATCTAATTTACATTCATGGCCACCTAGACTCCGGATACATGAAAATACAGGTGGTAGAGCTGCTGGGGAGAGCCTGGGTTATGTCTGTGGCTTCTCCCTAAAGTCATTTTTTTTTTCCATTCCAGACAAGAATATGCTGTTTCTTTTCCATACCTGGTAATTTCTTGAGTTTGCTACCCTCGCCTGTGCAATCAGACAGCCAAGACTTAGCTGTACTGATGCTACTTTTCAGGTTCCTTCCAGTTGATTTATTTACATTTTTAAATTCTGGCACATTCTCAAAAAGAAACTGTTCTCCTCCATTCCCAGCAGCCTTGCCATGTGCTGTTGGATGAGATTCCAGGACTCCGTCTGCTCTGAAGGGTCTGTTATGGGGACTAGGACACCCTCCTGCCAAAGAATCATGCCAGGTAACCAGATGCCATTGTCTGAAACAGAGTTTATCAACCTGCACACTACCGACTTTCGGGCCAGTTAGTCCTTTGCCGGGGAACTGTCCTGTGCATTATAGAATGTTCAGCGGCATCCCTGCCTCTGGCTGCCAGATGCCAGGTAGTTTTGTTGAGTTTGGGTTCCCCAACAGAAGGTCCTGAAACAAGGATTCCAGCATAGGGAGTTTATGTGGGAGATGCAAGGAAGACTGGTAAGGCACTGAGGAAGTGATAACAGCAAAAAAAACAGTTGGCAGTAGAGAGTGTGTTATCAAACCAGTTGCCACTGCGGGTGACTGGAGTGTGAACTTACTGGGGACCTCTAGGAGGCGGTGTCGACACATCCTCCCAGTCCTCTCTCAGCTCCAGAAAGTGAGGGAGCGGGTGTATTTACACACCACCCTGTCAATCAGTGCTTGCTGGCTGCTCTCGCCCACCAGGACTTCTCCCAGCACCTTCCCTCCCAGTAGTGCCCCAAGTACCCCCAAGGACACCACCCACTGTAAGTGTCAGGTTCATTAAGGTGAAAGTTTAGGACTATCCTACCCCACACTCCATAGAGGACCCTCCAACCTTCTTGCAAAAGTAGTCCCAGAATCCCTGTGTAGCATCTCCACACAGGCCGGTTCCCACTCTCCACCAAAAGACCATGTTCAGCTGCAAACCATAGGTCATGCTGTTCTCTTTTACAACCACCCTATGGCCCAAGGGAAGGCTTTGGCATCACTGCGTTTGAAGCACAGCCACTCAGCAGCTGTGCAACTCCAGGTATATTACTGGACCTCTCTGAACCTCAGTAGTTCCTACCTTCTTTTGAGAGTTATGATGTAGATTCAATAAGAATGGCTGCAATATGCCTAGCAGTGTCTGGGGTCTAATCCTTAGAGTCCACTCATTCAACAAACATGTAACTAATAAATATCACCCTTCCTTGCATTTGAAAAACAATACTAGCACTGATTGACAACAACAACAATATATCGAGCTCTTGCCATGTGCGTGGGTACTGTTGTGCTCTCCTTGCATTAGTTCATGTGTTCACTCACTTAACCCCAGGAACAAGGAAACATCATCAGCCCATTTTATAGAGGAGGGAACTGACACATGGCGAGATTAAATCACTTACTCAAAGTCACACTGGATATGTGGCAGATCCAGGATAAATCTGAATTTATACAGCCCAATTTATATCTCATCTTCTCAAAAACACACATCTCAAAATTTTCTGTGTTTAACAGAAGTGTAATGGCTTTGAAAATCAATTTGAAAGTGCTCAGAATCCAGTTGAAAGCTGCCTGTATTTCTTGACTCAGCTCTGACATGACTCATTTATGTACACAATATCCACTCCCAATCACTTGCAGAGGCCAAGAGCAAGCAGGTGCCATCAGCCACCTCCCTCCTAGTGGAGCAGACATTTAACTTGACTGGAGCTGGACCCACATTCACAATCCTCGCCCTGTCCCTATGGGAAGCAAATCCAGAGATGGCAGGGGCCCAGACCTAGATAGCTCACATGAACATCTATAACAAAGCACAACATTTTTTATCATTCTTCATTTATAGAATTTCTGGCTGAGCATTTCTGCTTTTATTCCCTTCCCAGACATGAATCAATGTAGTATTACCTCCATTTATTCACTCAACAAATATCTAGAGATCCCCTACTGGGTACCAGGCACTAGTCTCCAAAGGGCTAAATTCAAAGAAACAGCTATTCCCAGTTCTTATTTATTTTCCCTGAATCGATTTCTTCCAGAAGTCTCTTTAGGTCTCTGAAGGGGCCAGTACAGTTCATTCCTTAGAGCATACAGCCAGAGACCTTGAAAGGCCCAGGAACTCCCCAGGCAACCTGACTTTTCTAAAGAAAAGACTCCTGTTGAGATCCCTTTAGATAAATCCACCCCCATCCACCAAGCCCACCCTGGGGCAGCAAACAAGGCCACTGCTTTTCCCTCCCTCTGTCCTCTCCTTTAATGCTTCCATTCTCTGCTCTAGATTTGCAAGCTTTCTTCTGCTCCCCCTTGGTCTCCCTGCTCCAACTCCAAAGACTTTTTCTCATCAGCACCTCTCCAAGGCAAGTTGCCTAGCACCTGCCTCCAATGTGTGTGGGGGTTTTTTTTAGTCCACAACACCAAGTAATTCTGTGACACCAGCTGGGTGTCCTACCTTGAGATAGCCTCAGATCCCACAGGTTAAGAGTTCAGTCCGACAAGACTGCTTCCCACACCCATATTTCAGGTGCTAATTGCAGATCCACGTTGTTACCTGGGCTTCTGACTGCTGGCTGTAGAGCAGAGCTTTCCATAACACCTTTCTTGGGTTCCATTTGCTTGAGTGGCTCACGGAAGTCAGAGGAATGGGTTATTTACTAGATTACCAGTTTATTATAAAAGGATGTAACTCAGGAATAGCCAGATAGACAGGGCAAAGATTGGGGAAAGGGTTTGGAGCTTCCGTACCCTGAGTGTGCCACCCTCCCTGAACCTCTGTGTGTTCACCAACCAGGAAACTCTCTGACCTTTGTTCTTTTGGATTTTGATGGAGGCTTCACTACAATGGCACAATGATTAAATCACTGGCCATTAGTGACAGAACTCAATGTCTAGCCCCTCTGCCCTCCCAGGATGGGGGGAGGTGTAGGATTGTGCCAGGAACAAGGATGAAGATCTGTGATTTATATATTATTATAAATCACAGATCATACTGTCCTTTCTCACATCCTTTGAGCCAGGGTTAAATTTTAAGCTAGAGTTTACCAAGTTTATAGTGGTTAGGACATTTATTTCCTTTTGACTCCCTTGGCAGCTAACCCTGCACTTCTAATACTGATACCAGCAGCCTCTGGCAGCTCCCAAACCCTGTCTTCCTCATTTCCAATCTGTCAAGCTTCTTTCTCATCATAAATATGCATCTTGTAACTCCTCTTGTCTGAGTTCTGAAAAGGATGTGCTGTTTCCCATAAAAGAACGAACACAACCTAGCAATTTCACAGGAATATTAGCCTTTAGACATCCTCAGGAAGTCAGTTGTTCTTCTTATTCACAATAGCCATTTTAACCTGTCATTTTAATACTCAACTCAGCCCCTTTCTCCAAATACCATGACAACAGGCACTTTGGGATATGTGAAGCTTTATGAAAGATGGTGGGAGTCATAGAGAGGAGTCACACTGCATGGCAGATGGCACTCACCCCCAAATCCCCACCACGAATCCTTTCTCTCCCTCAGTCTCTCTCCCAGGCCTCCATCTCCAGGGGGTCCCATGGCCCTGATCTCCTTTTTCCTACTGCTAGACTACTGGTTTTAAGGCTGGGAATCACTGAGAGGAGGACCTTTAAAAATTACTGGTGCTAGATTCTGCCATAATTGGTCTGCAGTGTGGCCTGAGCATTGAGATTCTTCATAGCCCATGAGGATGACAGCTCTAGACTATGCCCACTCAGCCCCTCCACACTTCAGCTGAGCCATTCAGCTCATCCCCAAGCTTAACACCCCACTCCCCTCTCAGTCACTGGGGCTCACCATCTCGAGTTTTCCATAGTCCCCTCCACTCCTTATTGTCTCCCCACACTGAGGCTGAGCATCCCTTGCTACTACCATTAATGTTTGCCCTGTCACTTTTCCTGTAGCTAAAAGGGAAAAGGTGTGCTTCCTGTCCCAGGTCTATCAAAAAAACAGATGACCAACAAGGCCCCGTGTTTCTTCTACCTGGCCTACTTCATTCCCTTCCCTTGAGGGCATTATGTCTGTGACCCTGGCATTGTACTCATGTCATCCTATTATTATCATTCCCATTTTACAGATGAGAAAATTCAGGCTCAAGGTCGTAAAACTTGTGACTAGTCGATCTGCTCAGGTCAATTTGACTTGGAAGCCCACACTCTTAAGACATAGAAGATTCTGCATTCTCCAGTGAACTACTTTAGTTCCCTGCTCTACTCTATTTTCTGAGAGCTCCCGGCCATTGGAAACACCCTCCTTATGCGGAGTCCCAAATCTGTTTTTCATCTGCAAACACAGCATTTATATAAAAGAGAAAAAAGGAAGGGGAGCCTGGGGGCTACATGCATTTTAGTTCTACTCACCTGGAGGTCAGCAGTGTCTTTGCTGTCCAGACAGACAGACAGACTGCCCTGCCATGAGGGGACCCAGAATTCCCACAGAGCCAGACACTGTAGGTCAGAAGAAATCAGGTGCTCATACATCAATGTCAAGAAACATGAGATCCCTGGAGACCAGAAGTGTAGGGTTGGGGAGCGGGTACTGGGAGAGCAAAGAGTAGGCCAGAGTCTGGAACATAGCCCCTGACAGGGAGCAGAGGTTGAAGGGATTCACTTTGGAAACAAACCACAAACCAAAAAAAACTCATGTGGCTTCTAGAAACTAGAAAAGGCAAGGAAATGGATTCTCCTCTAGAACCTCCAGAAAGACTGCTGGCCTTCCCATATCTGGATTTTAGGACTCCTGACCTTCAGAAATATAAGACAGAAATGTTCATGTCATTTTACAGTAAGTGGTCATTCATTATAGCAGCAAAAGGAAACTAATACAATTAGAAGTTTTGGGTTATCCACCATATATTAGTTTCCTAGGATTGTTATAACAAAGTACCACAAATACAGTAGCTCAAACAACAGAAATTTATTTTCTCATGCTCCTGGAGACTGCAAATCTAAGATCAAGGTGTTTTCAGGGTCACACTCTCTCTGAAGGTGCTAGAGAAGGGTGTCTCTCCTAGCTACTGGTGGTCCTTGGGTTGTGGCAGCAGAACTTCAGTCTTTACATGGCATACTCACTGGGTGCATATTTGTCTCTGTGTCCCTTTTTATAAGGACACAATCATCGGGAAGAGGGCGCATCCTAATGAGTTTATCTTAACTTGATCTACTACAAAGACTCTATTTCTAAATAAGGTCACATTTACAGGTACTCAGGGTTAGGAATCCCACAGCTTTTGGAGGGGACACAGCTCAATCTATACAACATGACTCCTGAAAGTTGCCCACCTTTGGAGAACCCAGGGGAGGAGGCCAGTGATTCTTTCCCATCAAATACCAGCGATTCTAATTTCCTCCTTCCACTCTAGCCTCACTCATGGCAAGGGTGCCCATCTACCTGCTCACCAGAACTTCACCACACTCTGTGGGTGCTGGAGTGCCTCTCTCAACCCCTACAAGGTAGGGAAATTCTCCCAGGCGGGAACCATGTCAGTCCCTCCTCCCATGGCCTTCTTCTAATTCTTGCAGCCAAGCCACGTGCAGGCATCGTGCCAGGCCCTTCGTTGACACAGTCTTTTTTTGTCTGCCTCTCCAGTAGAACTATGCAATCTGCCAGGTCAGGCCCCAGTCATCTTCTCCATTGCACCCTCAGCACCTGTGACATGCTCACACTCGGTAAGTGTGTGTTCAAATAATTCATTGTTCATCCTTGCTTTTCATCCACTGAGCCCAGCAAAAACACTAACACTCAGTCGCTGCCTGTCAAATAATAAAAACAGCCCCAGGAAAGCATTCTCAACAAAGAGGAGCTGAGCTCAACTGGTTTTCAAACTGGGCATTGTTTATGAAGTGGGGGCATTCTCAGAATCGCCAGAACCCTGCTTGCAGTTCACCTCCACAACTCAGGCAGGATTAAATTGAACCCAGTTCTTTCGGAAGCAAAGACAGAGATCTGACAGGAGAGGAAGTAGGGACATCGTAAGCCCCTCATAACTCAGCAGAATGGTGTTGCAGACTGAAATGTCACCTCCAGGTTACTATGTCTCTGGAATGTCAGTGGTGTTTGGCATCAGTCACCATGCAGCTGAGAGATGCAGAAATCAGGCCTGTGGAAACCTTTTCAGATATCAGGTCTCTGAGCAATAATGAAGACATGCTGAATGCAGAAGCTCCTGCCTTTCTCAGAGATCAAGCTGGAAAAAAACAACAACCAGTGCTTTTCCCATCCATTCACCTGCACAGCCCTTTCCTTTCCCTGTAGCCTGCTCCAGTGTGGTTTCTCAACAGTGTTGTCACTGTGGGTCCTTGAGGCTGGCAACATTTTTATTTCTTTTCTCTCAACCTGGGAGGCAAAGTAGACTCTACCTGAGAAATTGCAGGGCCTGTCTCTCCTGTTTTGGCAATTACCCTTGACAGGAAGATGGTGACTTGGGTTTATTTACTCCGAAGAGAGGTAAAGATTCAAGGAATCCTAGTGAGGTACAGAACTCAATGCAGAGAAAGGAGAAGAGGGTGGGAGAGCAAAGCTGTGTGGCTCAAACACAACCGAGGCTGGCCAGACATGACTCAGGAGCAGCTCCATCCCGGGGTGGCTCCAACGACCCATTTCAGGTCTCTAAAGCAAGGTTTACAAACTACCACCTGTGGGCCAAAATCTAGCACCCACTTACTTTCACAAATAAAGTTTTACTGGAACACAACCATGCCCCTTGATTTCCATACTGTCTGTGGCTGCTTTTCTGCTATAATGGCAGAGCTGAATTATTGTGGCAGAGATTGCGTGGCTCACAGACCCTAAAACCAGGATTAACTTCATTGCATGCAAACCATAGAACTCTGGGCTCAGAAGATGCTGCAGGCTTGGTTTAATGCTCTGCTGCTGCTGTCTTAACATTCTTAATCATTTTTTAACAAGGGCCCAGCATTTCACCAGGCCCTATAAATTATGTAGCCAGACCTGCTTAAAATATTTACTATCTGGCACCAAAGTTTTCCAATCTTTGACTGCCTCTCCACCTTAATAATTCTGGCTTTAGGAAGCTCACCCTTTTCTGAAGCAGCCTATTGTGCTTCTAGAAAAGTGAGAGACAGTTCTTTCTGGTACCCTTAACAGTAATACTATCAGCTATCATCATCAAGAGAGCCTACTCTGAGCTAAGCACAGGACTGAATAAAGCCAAAGTCTTCTACTTACCAGTCCTTCAAACTATCCAGAATAAATCTCACCCCTTAAGACTTCAGGGATTTGAATAAAGTTCTTCTGCCCCTCCACCCTGAATCTTCTCTTTTCCAACCCAAAATTTCTATTTCTCATAAGACACATTTTAGGCTCCTCACCCTCTTTAGATAGGATCTAGTTTTTTAAGACCCCCCCTCTTAAAGCATGGAGCTCAAACAAGTCTCCAAGTATAATCTGACTAGTGTGGAGTTGAGTAAAATGGTCACCTCCATTATTCCAGGTGATATATCTCTGTTAATGCAGCTTGAGATCACATTGCCCTTTTGGGGAACCATTCTAAAAATCTCCAAGAATCAGGTACCAACATCTGGTAAGAAGAGACAGTATTCTTATCTTTATTATATATATGAGTAAACTGAAGTTTGGAGGGTAGTGAGCTGCTAATTGGCACATAGCCAATTACTCCCATTTCTTGCCTCAGAATCCCACACTCCCCACTTCTAAATCCCAAGTTCTCTTTGGTCCTTAGTTTCTTCATCTGTAAAATGCAGAAACTGGGTCTCTTCCAGCTCTGGAATGCTGTGATTTATCTTCTAAATGCAGACTCTGAAAGCCAAGTAGTAAACAGAAAATAGAAGCCTTATGCCTAGATCTAAATCTCCTAGGAAAAACAAAAATTTTCCTTTTCTACAACTCACCCTAGCCTTACATGTCTTAGAAACTTTTATGTAAGTGATAAATATCGCTGGTTAATGGTAGCTATAAATTTGACAGTTAATTGAGTCTGCAGATTGAAAGGCTACGACTTTTTCAGTGAGTTGGATTGTATCATCTTTTCTATTTCCCCTTTTCACACTCCACAAATTTATGTCTTTCTGCACATCCCATTTTCAAAGATTTCTTTCTTTCTCCCTTAGCAAGCCAAACAACAAGAACAAGATGCCTTTAAAATAAGAATGCAGGGTCCTCCATAAAACCTCAGGCACAAAATGGGCTTCAGAAAGTCACTCTTCTTCCTTTCCTGTGTTCTTATGTCAGGAGCACTGCTGCAGGGTTGACTTAAAAGTTTTATCTTTCAGTGTGCTCTTTGGACCATTCTCTTCACAGGTACATGGGCCTGCTGGTGCCCCATTTGGGTTTCTCCCTAAGTGTGAGGAATGCAGCACATTCACCATCCACTTTTTACAGGCAAAAACCCTAGACACAGAGGAAGTAAATAGCTGACCCAAGGTCATGAGCTGGTCAGTGACAGGGCCAAGAAAAGACCTCACACCTAACAGTTCCTGGGTTAAGTTCTCTTTCTACTACATTGTCTTGGGAAATAGAACGGTCAAAATGAAATGAGAGACAGCTCTGCCTCTGACGTCTGGTTCTTTCACACTGCCTCTCTGATCCCAGTTATCCTTCTGGTCTAGCTGAAGTGCCGCCACCTTCAGAAAGCACTCCGCGGTCACCTCAGGCCATAGCATTTCCTTCCTCTGAAACCCAAAATGTGTATAAGCTGCCCCACAACCTTGGCCCTCAGCCCTGATCATCAGCTAAGGGCTGAGACATTTTCACATTACAAATGAACCAACTTACATACACCACTGATGCCTTAGCATGACACCAGCACTCAGTGAACCTCAGCAAATAGTAGTTGCTGTGACTTCTATTATTACTCATGATTTCAGTTACTATGACCATAAAACAAGCTAACCCAATATTTAGTGACATTAAAGAAAACTCAATGCTCATAGACTCTGTGGTTTATGTATTTAGACAACACACAGAGAGAACAGCTTGTCTCTGTTCCTTGATGTCTGGGCTACAGCTGGAAGGCATGAAAACTTAAGGGAGACTTGGAGATGGGACTGGAATCATCCAAAGTCTCATTCATTCACATATATGAAGGTTGATGTTGGCTGACAACTTGGGGCCTCAGTTTCTTTCCTTGTGGTCTTTCCACATGGGCTAATTTGGGTTTCTTTATAATAGGGCAGCTGAGTTCCAAGGACAAGAATCCTGAGAGGAAAGAGCCAGGAAGCTGTATACTTCTTATGGCCTGGCCCAAAGTCACATGGCATCAGTACTGCTATACCATACAAGTGAGAGTGATCTAAACCCCTGCCCAGATTAAAGGGGAGAAACATAGACCCATCTCTTGGTGGAAGGAGTGTTCATCCCGTTGTAAGAACATAGATGTGGCAATCTTTGAAAAAATGCAATCTTCCATAATCATTACTATTATCTGTTACCATCACTTCTCCTTTAGAATGAGTCTCTTCCAGGTGGTTCCCCCATCCCTTGTGACAATACTGCTGCTCCAAATCAGGCCCAGATTTGGCTGCCCCAGCTTTTCACCAGACATATCTGGTCTGGCAGTAGACAAAGCTCAAGCTGAGGCTCAGATCCGTGCCACGTTCCTCATGAACACAAGCAACAACATTCTACTTTGTCCCAATCTCTTTGCAGGAGGAAGTACATATCCCTAAGACTTGGGGGCCCAGGCAGGGGTATGAGAAAAAATAAAAACACAGTTAACTCCAAGAGTTTTCTAGTTACCTATCATTCATCTCTAGTGACACTGTGGGGGATGACAATGTGCTTAGCTAAAAATCTACATGTCTAGCTTCCTTTGCCAAGAAGGATGGCCAATGAGAAATAAACAGAAGTTGTCAAGTGGAACTTCTGGGAAGGCTTTCTAATGGAGCTGACTCAGTTGGCAGATGCCTTTTTTTATCTGCCCTTTCTTCTTTCTTCTTATCTAAACTTATATATAATAAACTCATATATGAGCAGCAGCTATTTTGTGCCTATGAGATGGCATTGAGAATAGCAGAAAAGAATTATGGAGGTCTGGGTGCCTAATGATATCATGAAGCCATCATAAAAATTCTGAACTACCTATTTGTATTATGTGTGTGAGAGAGAAAAAGTCTCTACCTTGTACAAGCCACTACTATTTTGCGTCTATATTGTTAGTAACCAAACACAATTACTGAACAGCCCATATCACCTCCAGTTTTTTTATTAGTCTTCCTGCCCCAAACCTTACCTAGCTCTAGTATCCAAGGATGTTCCTCACACACAAATCTGATGAAGATCTTCTGCTGCTCTGAAGTCTTTCCAGCACTTTCAGATAAAATCCATACTCTTTAGCATGACATTCGGGACCCTTCACACCCAGACTTCAGCAGACCACATCTCCTCCCTTATGCCCCAGACAACCCATGGTCCAGCCCCTGGACACTTTTTGGCATTTTAGTTCACATGAGTCTTCTGATATCTATAGCCTATGTGATATGTTCCATGTGGTGAACTCCTGCTTGTTCTTAACACCTAATTCCAAAGCCACCTCCTCCAGGAAGCCTTCCCTGATGCCCGCCCCCTGAGTAAGTCATCGCCTCCTACAGACTTCTAAGGCAAGTTCTTTGTAAAATATCTCTGATCTATAGCACTTGCCACACTGTAGTACAATTATTTATCTTTGATCAGTTTGTCCCCCTAGACTGTGAGCTCCTCAAGGCAGGGACACAGTCTGATGAGTCTGAGTATCCAATACTGAATGAATGAGTAGGTGGATGGATGAATGCATGCCTAGACCCTGTTGCCTAGGGACTGAGTCTTTTTTCTTCATGCTGTGAAGGCTTCGAGTGATGGCTGAGTTGAAAGAGGACACAAAAAAACTGAGCAGGCATCTAAGAGAGGTGCGCCCCATCAATGCCTGTGCAAGTACCCAGGGCCCATGGACACCCTGGAAGCTGTCACTAGGGAAGGACAAGGGGCACTATAAATATGGGCTTCACATCCCTCCATGCAGCATGAAGGTGGGGGGTGCAGAGGGGCAACCCCATCAGTGGTCTCCTTCCATGTCTCACCCCCATTGCACCCTAAACCACAGTCCATCAACTCACTGTCCAAGGAAAAAGCTCAGAAGTAGGAAAAACTCAGCTGTGCTCCAGGCCACCAAATAGCAGGGCCAGGTACTAGCTATTCTAATGTGAATCCCTTCCAGATAGCATTTCACTTTCTTTGTGAAGCCCTTTTCTAAACATGAGCTTATCTCCTCCTCTGGAGGAGCCCCAATTATTATTACTAAGGCTCCATTTTATAGGTGGGGACATGGTGGCCCAGAGAGGGAAGGTGTGCCCAAGCTCACACAGCAAGCAAGGGGCAGAGTAAGGGCCTAATCCTACCTTTCCTCCCAGAAGAGTTCAAATGCTGAAACAGTGGGGCAAATTCCAGGGCTTCACCCCAGCAGCAGAGCTCTCTGGTGGCAGCAGGGGATGCCAGGCCCACTATTCCTCATGTGAGGCCAGGCACCCACAGCAGCCCCCTTTAAGGAGTGCTGGGCCTAGCGGCAGAGCTCCGGTCTTAATTTTAGCTTGGAGACCTGCCACAGAGGCTTTAGTGAGAGGCAGGCTGAAGTTATGTGGGACAGCTGTCAGCTGGCATGCTGGGTGGGGCCTATTTAGCAGGCAGGGGCACAAGTCTGGGGACACTGAACTGGTGTCCCTGCCCCAAGTCTTTCCAGCCTGGGCCAGCCACGCGGCTCACAATATTCCCGTGGGTACTCCCAGCTCCATGATGATGTCTGAAGAGCACACAGACCTGGAGGCCCAGATCGTCAAGGACATTCACTGCAAGGAGATCGACCTGGTGAACCGAGACCCCAAGAACATTAATGAGGACATAGTGAAGGTAAGCTCAGCGGGCCTGTCCCGGCGCCACCCACTGGGAGGGTGTCGGCTTTGCAGAGTGTTGGGTGCTAGACATGAGAGGCTCTGCTCCACACACAATTAGCTTCCCTAAAAAGAGACTTGTTCCTCTGTCTTCTCCAATTCCTCCCTCAAAAGCCAGCTTAGACACCCCCCAAAGACCCTTTACATAAACAAGAGCAGAGTTAGCTGCACATGCGTGACCCAGGCATTAACTGGATTGGGAGAGACAAGTCACAGAATCTTTACTACTCTGAAGCTCTTCCCATTAGCTCCTGGCCCTCATCCCAGGATGAAGACGAGGTAGCCAACTCGGGCTCTTTTCCATGCCAGGGGGCATTTCTGTGGTCCCCACAGTGGGCACAGTGTTAATCCCCAGAAGGTGGCTTTCAGCAGGGCTGGTGGCCCTCAAAATGGCATTCCTTCTCCTGGAACACTACCAATGTCCATCCCCCAGGTATGAAAGCCATGCCTAGCACTCACACCAGCTCCCCACCCGAGCCCTGGTTCAGTAGCCAGGCCAGGGCCAAGGCCTCTTGCAGGGCACCTAGTCTCCTGAAAGTGAATGCTCAAATGAGGGGAGGGCAGCCTTGAGGGAGTCTCCCCCACAGTCATTGCCAGAGTCAGGCCTCTTTCCTCACCTAACTGCCTCCAGGCCCACACCATCACTCCAACCTCCACTGAGTACCCACAGGATCTTTCTACAGCAGAACTGCTGAAAGCAGGGTACCCAGCCACCAGCATTGGAGTCACTGAAAGGGCTTTTAAAAGGGCAAATACCTGGGGACACATCAGAACTTCAGACAAGCACTGTCCAATAGAAATATAATGCAACCCATTATCCGATCACCCTATGTAATTGTACATTTTTCTAGCAGCCATGATTTTTAAAAGGGAAAATCAAATATGTGAAATTAATTTTCATATTTTTTATTTAACCCAATATATCCAAAATAGTATCATTGCAACATGTAATCAATATAAAACAATTATCAATGAATTATTGTCCTCAGAAGAGGAAAACCTCAGAAGTAGGAAAAACTCAGCCCACCTTCATCTTCAAAATCCAATGTGTATCTTAGACTTATAGTGCATCTCAATTCAGACTCCAAATTATTATCAGAAATTCTTGCCCTGTATTTAGATTTCGTAAAATGTGCATTTGAAATGCCTAAATCTATTCACATGCCCAAATTATTCTAAACAGTCTCAAAAGTTTCCCAGTCATAGAATCAAGTATCTGTTTTTACATTTTAATTAAAATTAAACAAAATTTAGAATTTTTCTGTTGCACTGACCACAAGTCAAGTGCTCAAAGCTCATGGCCACAGGTGTGCCTAAAGACTTGTTTTAAAGGCCCACCTGCATTGTCATCCTTTAATGGGACACATTCTATGTCAAGGAAAGTCTTACTTCTCCCCATGGCCTTCAAACCCCAGGACAATCTTGGCCTCACCTTCTTCTTCCACCCCCACACGGGGAACCAGCCACACTGCCCAGAACACACTCCTGTGTTTATGCCAGGAGCACCCACCATCCCTCTTCCACATGGTAAATATTCTGCTCAGCCTTTAAAACCCAGCTCAGCCATTACCTCCTCCAGGAAGCCTTTCCCAGCTCCTCCAGGCAGTGAATAGCTCCCTCCTCTGTGCCCCACACCACTTCAAATCAGGGGATTTCTCCAGAATAGCTCATATTATGTTATATGTTATTATTGTATTTATATATATCATTAGTTGTGGAGATTGGGTAATTGCAGCACAGTGTGAAAAGTATTACAAAGGGGAGGATTAGAGAGTAAATTTTGCAAGCTAAAAACTGCTATATAAATGTAAAATAGTATTTATCAATATTTGCACAGTGTGGTCTAGAGAGAATAGTCCCTGACTTGACATGAATAGATCTGATTTCAAACCCAGGCTCTTCTTCCTAAAAACAATCACACTGGACAAGTTGCCTAGGTTTTCTGAGCCTGAGTTTCGTCCTGTAAAATGAGCATAATATCACTTGCCTGCACTGGGTAAATGAATCTCAGAGCAGTTCCGTGCAATAGAAATATAATGTGAGGATTAAATAAAACAAGGGTTTTGAAAGTACCTAACACAGTCCCTGGCACACAGCAAGGATGCGATAAATATCAGCTAAGTGGAAGCCTGGAGGAGCTTGCAGGACAAGATAGCTAAACCAGTGCCAGCTTTCAACCCAGGCTTACCCCTGGTGGTCCCTAGCCTGCTGCTAGGCATGGTCCTCCCTTGGAGGACCCCAAGGGAGAATTTGGTTTCTGAAGAAGACCTACAATAGGTGACAAGTGAAGAGAGTCTCTCAGGTCCTACTGAGTCAGGAGTGAGCTAGCCCTAGGCTTCAGGCCCAAATGATAACCTGAGGGAGGGATGAGGGCCACACGGATACAGCTGTTCATGCGGACTCCCCTGGGGCTGAGCCTCAGAAAAACAATCCTCACAACTGAAGCAAGAGGCCTTGCAAATAATCCTGAGGAGGAGAGATTATTAGTAGTATATTTATTGGACAGTCCCTGATTTGGGGAGTTATTTAACTTTTTCTTTCTTTTCTTTTTAATGCATGAGAAATAAAAAAAAATTTGAAATTTAGAAAAGAAATCAGAGTCAGATAAATACCATAGACAGGTTCAATCAGATATTAGAGTGGTGTAGTGGTCTGTGAGAGAATCCAGAAAGGAAGGAAGGAGAGAGTAAAGTGCGGATCACCTGGGTGTCTTTCATCAGCTGGAGAAAAGACAAAATGGAGGGAGGAGGAAGGAAAAGGGAGTGAGGGGGCAAGGGAGATAGAGGCTGAGATGAAGGTTCAGCAGGCAGCTGTCAAGGGTAATATCACAAGTGTTAACAGGCTCTACGTGGACAAGTGACATCCTAGTAAGAAAAGGACTAGGCTACAGAAACCCATGTTCTGGTCCCAGCCCTGACACTAACTTACTGTGTGACTCTGGGCAAATTCTTTTTTCTCTCTAGGCCTGAATCTCTAGAGTAGATAGAGCCTGGGTGGAGAGCCTGGGTGAAAAAAAGAGAGACCCTTCTCTTCCACCAGCTGCTGAGGTTTCACACAGGAAGGCCAAAGATGAAGAGTAGGAGACAAATCCATTTATCATGTCCATAGATTTAACCCCAGCAGAGGAGAGACACTCCTTTTTGACTTTCCAGAGTCAAAACTTCCCTAAGCAAGTCCTGGTGTTGTCCTTGAATCCAGGTTGGAAAATGAGTGCCAAAGACAGCCCAACAGACTTGAACTGTGGTCTCCAAGATTCCGGGCTGAGCCTACAGCAGAGAGGAGGCTCATAGGGAATTAGAGCTAAGGAGCTGGTAGAGCACACCCCATTCCCTTCACCCCACCTCATCACCACCATTTATGAAACACTGATTCCGTGGATCATTACTGAGTGCCTGCTATGCTCTAGCCACTATGCTATCTCAGAGGAGATATGGTGATGAGCAGAACAGAGTCCCATGCTAGGCTCTGGATGGGGGTGGTGGTGTGAATGTGTGCCAGCAGCCCCGGGGGCTCTCCAGCTTGCCAGTGAGGACACCTTTCCCTTCAGACCCACATTGTGAAAACTCCAGCTTTCTTCTCCATGCATTCCCACAGGACCCCAGCCCCATCCCCAAAGTCCTCCTGAGTTATTTCTGAAGGGCTCGGGACGGTCTCATCAACAGCCCGCTCTTTGTGTATCTCACACTTAGACACCCAGACCCTAATGCAGTGATGCTTGAGCCCAAAGACCCTTCAGCTTCTGGTTCCAACCCCCTCCCCTCAGATACTCAAAGTCGGCCCTTCAAATAAGACAGTAGAGAGACATAATCCCCCAGCCCAGCATTCTAGATCTCATACCATCTCCAACCCACACCTGCCACCAAATACCCTCTTCCTGAAGAAAGACACAAAAACAACATTCTTTGCCTACCAGCTCAGGCTGCAAACACCTAGCAGCCAACCAGTTCTACAAGCTCTGCTCCCAATTTGGGTCCATCCAGACTCTCTCTTGAGAAGACTCCAACCCAACAGAGATGGGACTAAACTAATGAGAATATACAGGAGGTGCTAAGTGCCATAAACTGGTGCCAGCTGAGGTGTCAAAGGGAGGTTAAGAAGGAAGTCATTATTTTCATTTGGAAAAATCAGGAGCCAGCTTTATGACGAGGTGGTATCCAAGGTACATTAAAAAAAAAATGGGGAGATTTTTTAATGTGAAAAAGAGGAATAAAGTTTTCTAAGAAGAAAAAAAACTAAGTAAACAAAATAAAAAAATAAAGGCCACAACATCGAGAAGAATTGTGGGCAGAGGTAGCAAACTTCCACACATCCCCCACTGTGTTTACTGCAGACATTACTTAACAATCACAGTATTTTTTCCAGGAATCCACGGACCATGAGCTAGGTGGAGGTCTGTAGGTCCTACACAGATGAAACCTCTTTACTACTCTGTCTAAGACAAAGTAGCTGTAAAACTAAGACAATGGAACTACGGCAAAGTATCTGAAAGGGAATTTGTGGGAGAGGATGCAGTTGAAGTTGAATTATGGAAGGTCATCCAAATTGCCAGTCATTCCACATTGCAAATTCCTTCATTTCGGAAATGTATTGCCTTCTGTCAAGTATCTCTAGGAAGGGCAACATTGGACTAACTTACACAGAGGTATTTATAACTTAGTGTTATAGGGACTTCCTGGGATTAGCTAGTCTAGAGTTCTTCAAAATGTGGTCTACTTTCTTGGGGAGCTTGTTAAAATGCATATTTGTGAGCCCTGCCAGCAGAAATTCTCATTCAACAGGACTGGTGAATGTTTTATACTTTCAAATGCAAACAAGGGCCCCTTATCCTATAGAAGATAAACCTAAAATCCAGAGTTATCACCAGTTTTTCCTGTAAACACACTGCATCAGTTTAGTTTTCTATTGCTGTATAACAAATCACCCCCAAAATCTATGGCTTAAAGCAACCACCATCTGATGATCTCTCACAATTCTGTGGGTTGACTTGACTCAGCTGGGCAGTCTGTTGCTCTTGCTGGCAGCCTGTCATGCAGATGTAGTCAGATCGCAGCTGGGACTGCAATCACCTGGGGCCTCTACTAAGCTGGAACATCTGAGATGGCTCACTCAATATGCCTGGTACCTTGGCAAGGATGGGCAGAAGGTAGGGCTCAACTAGGATGCTAGGATGGCTGGGTCTCTATCTCCATGTAGTTTTTGGCCTCTCCACCAGTCTCTAGAGAATGGTGCAAAAATGGACTTCTAACCCCACTGGTCTCTAAACCAGGGTATAAAAGTAGACTTCCAATATGGTGGCTCAAGGCTCCCAAAAGCAGAAGCTGCCAGACTTTCTTAAGGCTTAGTTCTAGAATGGCACAGCTACCCTTATACCTCTTTCTAGTGGTTAAAACGAGTAACAGGGGCAAGCACAGACTTGATATCAATGAGACTGTGCAAGAACATAAATGCTGAGAGGCATGACTAGTTGTGAGTTGTCTTTGGAGACTAGCTAACCACCTACTAAAAGTTGGTGCACAGTGAAGCCTAGGACTCAACCCTGGGCTATTTCTACTGCTCTTCATTTCACCTGTACCAACTTTCCTGAAGGCAAAGACAGATAGGGCTGAAGAGACAATGGGAAGAGGTGGGCAAGAGGGCAGGGTCAGGGCTCATGAGATCTGATGGTGGTCCTTCTGACAAGGTCCTTTCTCTTACCCTGAAGCCCTGTGTTATCTCAGTCTCTTTGTAGCTCTCTTATATAAACCTAAGTCCCTTTAGGCCCCAGCCCAGGTACCTCAGGTCCTCCACATAGGGTTCTTTGGTGCCCAATCTCCATCAAACCTGAACTCCTCCAATTATCCTCAGAACCAACTTATGCTCCTGCTGGGGTAGCTGATCCTACAACTCTAGTCAGGGAGACAGCAGAGGAAATTCAGGTACAGGATTCGATGTAAGACCAACTTGGGCTTCACCCTGCTTGTCCCTTACATGCTGAGTTAAATACTAGATATGAGATACATGGCCAGAAACTGACATTACTAGGGTAAATTGTGGACATTACTATGGTCATTCAGAATACTATTATTTTTACTACCAATTACAACACAGGAAGCAAAGCTTTGCCACTTTTTCAGCTGTTTTTCTGTAATCACCTCATTTTAGCTTCCTACTTTATAGGCCAGACTACCTGGGTGAGGGCCAGTTTTATTATTATTATTCTAATCTGTGTAGCGATACTTTTCTAAATTTAATAAAAATCAATTACTAAAGAAATCAAATGAAAAACATGCATCTACAATGAAAGCTCCAATTTTCATTATTATTAAAGTCAATAGACATAAAATTACTGGGTCAGATTGCTGTGACTATTTTTAAATGCTTACACTCAACTTTTGCAACTGCCTTGTGGAAGGTGCACTGACCATGAACCACCCTTTAAGTTGCAAGGTAATGAACAGGAAAACTAAGATCCAGCAAAGCTAAGCCGTCCCCTTAGGTCTTCTGGATTTAAAACTAACTTCGTGTCGCTAAGGATCTTGGCCCAGTCCTTCTAGGTGTAGAGGTAAAACCAAAACCAAAAATGAAAAAAATTCCCAGAGGCCCAGAGAAGGGAACCATGTCCAAAATCACACAGTTGTAACTCGGTGGCCTAGTGGAAACTGGAACCAGATGTCTGTCCTCCTGCCCAGAGCTGTTTCCCCCACCACAGATACCCTATCTGAATAGTCCAGGGCCCTGGATGCTCAAGAACTGAGTCATGCAGGAATCTGAGGGAGGTATTTTTGAAAGGGGGTGGCTGCTGGCCTCCCCCACATCCTCCGGGCCCCACAATCCTGCATGGTTCCTGCCCTCTTGGAGACTGCAGGGGCTGCGTTGGCTGGTTCTGATTAATCAACTGGCTCTCTTGCTGTTCCAAAAATAAGTAAGCCAGAGAAGGGGACACCAATTGAATGAGTAGCCACTCTCCTGCTCCCAAATCCAGCCCCTCCCTCCAGCTGTACACTGAGCCAGCCCTGAGGCTCTGCCAAGGGATCCAGCCTCGACCCCTCCCTGAAAAAGCTATCTCCCCTGCCACTTCTGGAAATGAATTAAGAAATGAAGTCACTATGTGCTTCTGATACACTGGCACGACTGCTTAGAGCTGTTTAAATTGGGTCTTATAAATACCTCCCCAAACTAGCGCACTATGACCAAAGCTGTCTCCATTCTTAATCCAAGTTAAGGGAACAGCTGCCTCCTCCCAGCACAGCCCATCCCTCCGAGGGCTCATTTTCTGATTCAGAAAACAGAACAGTTGCCCCATGCATAGTGCCCAAAAGCAACTATTGGAAATAATTCAAATGTCAGCACCAATGGCTTCTGCAATAAATGATAATTAAAAGACACAACAGAGAAATCCTTGGGGGTAGGATTATTTCTGTGAACAGAAAATGAGGGAAAAGAGGACTCTATCCATCTTTCCAGTTCAGGCTGTGGGATTTGTGCACACACACACATCTACGGTTAGGTAGACTGGAGAATTATTTTACTTATGATGTGAGGTGTCATCAGATTTTCTGAAATATATTTTCATAAGAACTTAAGAGCAATTTAACAAATAAATATCATCACTGAGCACCTACCCTCTGCCAGGTATTAAGCATTGCCCAAAAAGTGGTATGCCTAGTACAAAGTGGGTGCTGAATAAATACTTGTCTAGATGGATAGATGGATGAATGGATGGATGATGGATGGACAAAAAATTATTTTTATTCCTCATAACAAGGTTATAAGAAGTAGCGAACTCATTTTATAGATGAGGAAATGAAGCTCAAAGAGGTTATCTGCCAAAGTCACTCATGATCAGCAAAAGCATGGTATGCAAACTCACCTTTGGGACTCCAGCTTCCTATTGAAGAAAGCACTCTGTAGCAAGCACTATTACCAACAGCTAACAGTTTTTAGTCAGGTATTCTGTGCTAGGCAACAACCTGAGTATTTACATGTCTTATTTATTCCTCTGACAAACTTTATGAGAAAAGTCTAGGAAAATGAGACATGGAAAAGGTAAGTCACTTGCTGAAGGTCACAGATCCAAAAAGCAGCAGAGCTGGACTCAAATCATAGCAGTGTGATCCGAATCAGGGCTCTTTTCCACTCTGTTGCTTCTTAGAGGCCAGACAGAAGTAATCAAATGTGTTGAATGAAAGAATATGCTGAGACAGATGAACAAAGCAGGCTGGGCTGCAGAGGAGCTGGGGAAATTGCTGACTGCTGACAGCAGGGTAGGTTTAGGGCAGGTTTCCGGCTGACAAGAACCAGACCTCAGAGCAGGCAGTGACTCTCTGACAGCCAGCACCTACCTCTGGATCTAACCCTGACTAGGGAAGTGTGAAGAGCTTAGATTAGAATCACAATGCCTAGATTCAGTCTGGGCCTTGCCTCCCTCCTCTGGGCCCGTCTGCCCACAGGAAAGGTGATCAGGCAGGGCTCAGTAATCTGTGAGTGCGGAGGCATTCTCCTAAGGAACAGCCACAGAAAGGCGGGAGAGGCCACAGGAGCTCAGTGGGAAAGGGAAGAAAGGAGGGAGTGCCTGCTGGGACAGCAGCAGGGAGGCTCATCTCTGCCCAAATGCCTCCTACTGCTGGCAAAGTTTCTAGGGCTGCAGGATGATCCAGAAGCCAGCCTGGGTGCTAAGATGCATCAGTCATAGGTGGGGGCATTGGCCACGATGGAGGAGGGACAGGCTGAAGAGATTAGAAAACCTCAAGAAGCAGGTTCAGGGCCCCAGGAGTTTGACTGAAACTCAGGAATTATGGTGGATGTACCCAGGTCAAGATTGAAATGGTCTCCTGGGCCTATATTTCCCAGCTTCTTGGGTTTGAAAGCTCTCCCAAGAAGCAGCACCTCTGAAGTTTTACCCCATATAAACCAGACATAGAAGATGCCAGCCCTTTTTATCCATTCTTCAAAGCCATGAGACAGTCCCCAACCAACTTGGGCCTTCTTTTTCAAATATCCATCACATCACTTTTCCATCTCTGCCTCCAAACCCCATGGTCCCCCAAATTCCCAGCCAGCCATCTCTCCTGGAAGCCCTTCAGAAAGAAGTACCATCTTTCCAAAGAGATGAGGACCATATTCATATTTTTCCCCATTCTGGGGGGGGGGGCGGGGTGCAGCTTATGAGAGTTAAGTGATCACTACTGAACCCCCAGCAGAGAAAGCCAGAAGCTGAGAGCTACAGGAGGGTCCTGACAGGCTCTTTGACACCCTATGTGGTGCCTCATCCTGAGCCATCCGCAGAAGGGTCCAAGGGTCTGAGGCATGGTACAGAAGCTAGTCATGTGAGGAAAACAGGACTCAGCTTTGGATGGACAACATGGTTATGTCTAATACCTCCCTCAAAAAAGTTACATCAGAAAGAAAAGCACAAAAGCAGTATTTTAGTACTAGAAAAATACAGATTGGAGATGCTTCCATTTTATTTTTGCTATTACCTTAATTTTCTGTAATGTAGTTGTTATTTTAAAATTAAAAGTAATTTTAATAATAATGTTGTACACAGAGGAGAGACTCCCCTCCCTCCCTCCAACAAAAGTGGGGAAGAGGCCCACCCTGGAAAACTGTAAGTTTGAGCTCTAGCCCCACCAGCTCCCATGGCGGTACGCCTCCCATTTGTCTGGTTAGTCTGTGCATTCATTTAACCAACTTTTTAAAACTAGCCCTAGAACACCGAAAATGGTCACTACTCGCATTTTACAGACAAGACAGCTCAGGCTTGTGATGCTAAATGACGACACATTTGAGAAAGCAGCTATAACAGTGCTTAATGCATAGCAGGGACTCAGGAAAGGTTAGTTAAGTGAGTTGGCTGGGAGTAATCCTTTTTTTTTTTTTTTAAGTCTACTGATTAGTTTCCTACTTCCCAAATGGGGCCTCAGTCACCATTTCAACAGGATATATGAATCAGATTCTCTGAGCATCCACGTTCTTTCCTGCTGCAAAGGAGGAACATTTGGGGCAGTGGGGGGAAGAAATCTGACGTCCCTGCAGGACTAGGTCAAGGAAAACAACTCTGCCTTCATCAAGATGCTTCAGGCCAGTTCGGCCCCTCTCAGACACCAGGCTCCTTTACTAGCCAGGATGGCGTGGCCCTCACTTTGCCACATGCCAGATCTTAAAATAGCTCTCAGACCTATGCACCTCTCTCTAACTCATTGCCATCATCCCAAACCAGACCACCATCAGGTCTTGCTTGGATTATTACAACAGCTCCCAGCTGGTCCCCACACATATCCTCACTACCACCCCAGCCACAGTCACCAGAACAAAAGCCTTCAGAGTCTGCTCACTGCATGGATGCTTGTCCTGCCTGCCTCTCCAGCCTCATTCCAGCCACTGGGCTTGCACTCAGCCTTCTGGAAGCACCTACATCTTCCTGAGAGCACACACTGTCCCACCAGCTCCTAGCGGTTACTGTTCCTTCTGCCTCAAACACTCTTTTTCAGCCCACTACCTCTACCTCCATCTGGCTACCTTCAGGTATCAACCTAGCTAGACGTCTCTTCCTCCAGGAAGCCTTCCTTTCCCCCAAGCTGAGTTCAATATTCCCCTGCAGGAGCACACAGCCCCCGTCCTTCCCTTACCAAGCACTTATCACTGTGGTACAACTGCCTGCTGTAAGCTTTTAGATGGCAGGAACCTTTGCCTATAAATCTTTTCGAGGTGACTATGACTGTCGAAATCCCTAAGATCATAAAATAACAGAATTTGAGAGTTGTGGCACTAGGCCTGCCTCTGACTTACCATTGACTTGAAGCAAATCTCTCAACTCCTCAGGCCCGCTTACCCACCTGTAAGGTGAAGGGTCAAGCCTCCACCTGGTCCTGTGGAGTCAAGAGTGAGGCCCAGCCATCCAGTTTTGGTGCCCTCCAGGGGGTTCTGAGGCCCACATGCTAAAAGTTGAGAAGCAGGTAGATGCTGTGATTGAGGATCCCTTTCCTGTCCCTGCAGGTGGATTTTGAGGACGTGATTGCAGAGCCTGTGGGCACCTATAGCTTCGACGGCGTGTGGAAGGTGAGCTATACCACCTTCACTGTCTCCAAGTACTGGTGCTACCGCCTGCTGTCCACACTGCTGGGTGTCCCACTGGCCCTGCTCTGGGGCTTCCTGTTTGCCTGCATCTCTTTCTGCCACATCTGGGCAGTGGTGCCGTGCATTAAGAGCTACCTGATTGAGATCCAGTGCATCAGTCACATCTACTCACTCTGCATCCGCACCTTCTGCAACCCGCTCTTCGCTGCCCTAGGCCAGATGTGCAGCAGCATCAAGGTGATGCTGCGGAAGGAAGTGTAAAGCCGGGTGGGGTCAAGGGAGTAGCTGGGCAGGGGGAGTCAGGCCAAGCTTGCCCCACAGTACTGCTCCACAGGGACTGCTGGTGAGCTCTCTCTCCATAGGGACTGCTATTTCACCCCAAGACAGAAGCACAGAATTTAGGGAAGCCAGAAAGACAGCCCCACAGCAGGAGCACAGTGGCCCTTCACTCTTCCTCTGCCTCAGCATGATGCCTCCAGGACCGTGCACAAGGGAAGAACATTTGCTAAGAGGCAGCTACTGCAAGTCTTTGCATTCACATGTACTGTAACAGCACAAACCAGCACTTGGTTTCCACCCAGGATTGACCTGTCTACATGCGCCACCCAGGAAAGCCACCAGTGACTGTCAACATTGGGAGGGTGGCTCTAATAAAGAGTTTTGGCTGCATTCAGAGAATGCTGTGCTTTGTGTGTCCATTGGTACATGTGTGTCCTGATCAGCTCCAAAAATATATTTGCTACCCTGAGAAACAGAAGTGGAGCAAGTTGGTTGGCCCTCCTCTTAGCCAAATCCAAGACCTGGAACAGAATTTGACTTCTCTTGGGATTCTTCTTGTTAGCTGGGTCCTTGCTACTCCGTGTTCCTTAGGACATCATTTCCCACTGACTTCTGGTGCCCCAGGGCCAGCAAAAGAAACAAAAGAAAATGGCCCTTGGGCTGGAAGACGCAGGGGAATCTCTCTGGCACCACTGAGGGTAGGGCCTGGGTATAAATCTCTCAGAACCTCCTGTGGAATTCCCCAAACACAGAGCCCCTTGCATTGCCTCTTGACATAGAGTTACCTTCAGCCCTAAGAGATGTGATTAGGGCTAAGGTCCAATGTGTGCATGTGTGGACTCACAAAGTAAGTAAGAAGCAATAGGAAGGGCATGTCTCACCCCTCCCCACCCCTAAAAAATCCCCCAGCATTCTTGTGTTCTTTAGGGATAACTGTGTTATCTAGAATTTAGTCCTTTCAAAAAAGAAAAGATGGCTCTTGTGGTTAAATTTGTTTGGAAAATGTTTTATTCTGTTAAAGATTTTCAATAGACATTTACATTAAAAAGACTGAGAAGTCTTACAGTAAAGAAACCTGTTTAGGCCAGTATCCCAGGATCGCCCAATCCTATTCTGCTTTTCTTTTGTCATGCAACACCTCTTTATATCTCAGAAAACTAAGGTTCCAGGACACTTTCAGGTTTTCAGAGGTATTACCTCATTGGTGCCCGGCATGAGCCCAGGGCCTCAGAGGGAAGTGCAATAGGATGGGCCACATGTGCATCAGGACACAGAGCACAGGCAGCCTTGTTCTAGTCCTGCCTCTCCTCCTAGATGCCTTCTCTAGTCTCAGTTTTATCATCCACAAAATAATTTCCAACGTCCATTTCAGCTCTAAAGTTTTACCCATTTTTGTTCTTTCTAAGATCTTATGAACGGGTTTGCTGTGAACACCTATGTATCCCCTATCTAGTCCCCACAGTGAATGTTTTATCACTCCAACTTTGCCACATTTTGATCCACCTACCAATTGCATCTTTAAATAACCTGTAGATATCAGTATATTTGGCACCTACACATTTCATCATTCATCCCTGAATTTTTTCAAGATGAGAAAGTTATAGCCCAGAGAGGTCAGCAGACTTGGCCAAAAGGTGCACAGCTAGCCAGTGTCAGTGCTGTGCTCCCAGCCCACTGCTATTTGCTCTACCCCAGGGCTCTTCACATTATCAAGTGGACTCAGCAAGCCCAGGCTCTTCCTGAAAAGGACTAAAGCCAATATTAGCAACATCCTCCTCAAAGGGCCTATCCTTCCAAACAGCTCTTGAAAGCATTAGGCCATCAGTGTCAGACTTGGAATCTTGAGTTGTACAGAGATTTTTTACCATCTTGGCATTTGCTAAAACCTGATTTGACCAGACTCCCAATTTTTCAAGCTCACTCTCATAGGTATAGTAGAAGCTCAATTACCCGTGAAATTCACAGAACTGGAGAAAGAACACACATTTAGATGCATGTATAGCTGAGGAGTTCTGTTCCTTTCAGGAATCCTCTTGAGAAGTAAGACACACTGGAGGCCTGATGCGAATGGCCAGATGCGCGAGGTGGAGCTCCGCTCCCTCGCGCAGGCTACATCCAGGTCCTCAGGGGCTCTTGCCTAAAATGCAGGTGTGGGGACCCAGCACCAGAGTGTGGTTCAGTAGCGGTGCCCTGGAATGAACATAAACACCTCTGATTCCACAAGTGGCCCCTATATCCCATTTAAAGAAACAGGTGTTAGGGTCCCTTCAAGGTAACAATCTGGAATTCTATTATCTCCAGAGTTAGACTGTGGCACACAGTAGGTGTGGCCACATCATACAAGAGGTCTGTTCCTGGGACTTAGGCATCTTCTGACAGAATTCTGACAACAGTATTGTGAGAGAGGACAATAATACCAGGAACCTCTCCCCAGCCCACCCCTTGCCACAGCCCAGATGTACCTCTGTCATAATCAGGGAGCTAAGTCTGCAGCCCCACAAGGGAATGCAAGTCTGCAAGTGCCAGATATGGTCACTGTTCTTGGGGAGGGTGGGTGCAGCGGGGAGTAAGAGAGCAAAGCAATGCATGAAAAAAAAATGTTTATTAAGTATACCTTTTATAAAGCAACTAATGAAGCAGACATCTTATTATTGATCACACCATTCACCAATTGGCACAGTACATGAGAGTACCACAGAAAGTCACCACAGTAGAACAAAATCAAGGAATTCACATTTTGCATTGAGTGGTCTTTCTCGCAATTAAATACAAAAAGGTTAAGCACTTTGAAACCAGGATCTTCATAAAAGGCAGCCAGCCACCTGCAGTCTAAACTCATAGACCTGTACTAAAATTGTGTGACAGACTTTTCCCAGGGCACAAAGAAATAAGGCTCAGAGTCTTCAAGTGTTCATATTTCACTTTGACCTTCAGAACAATAAAACATTCCAGAATAAAATCTGCATGCTCCAATTTATTGGTACCTCCAGTCACATGGTAGGTTTGTAAACAGGAAGAAGGAAATGACTGAGCTTGAGGTTGAGTTCTGGACCCCACACTCATTATTCTAGGATTTTGTTGGAGAAAGACTAAGAGATAATTAAAATATTCTCCAGGATAAGCCTTGGAGAAGAAAGATGTAAAGCCAGGGGTGCTGCTGAAATTCAATGTCACCTATGTGCTATAAAAACCCAGACTCTTGCACCATAGTAAGACCCAATGGTCCGTCCAGAGCTTTCACAGAAGGAGAATGAGGAAAGTGTCCCAGTGAGTTCTGGTGCCCAAGAACCTTGCAAATCCAGAGTTCTCAGGAAGGCTCTGTACTGTGAGTCACTGTCTCCCTGATTCCCTGTGGCTTCTGCTGGCTTCTGGGATGGCAACTTCCCTGGAACAGCAGAGATTGGGCAGAGAAGCTCAAATGCCAACAGATCACACCATCACTGTATCTGTACCCAGTGTACCAGAGTGGTCTGTGTGTGGGCACTGAGAACCCCATATCAGCATCCTGTTGGTTTCCCAAAGAGCACAGACTGGCTGGTGTTGAAACTTTAAGAGCATTTCACAGCAACACTGTGCAGTGCCTCTGGGTCCAAAGATGATAATGTCTTTAGTCTCCAGTTAGTAATGCTGATCTTGAACTAACTTCTGAGACTTCAAACACTAGTGCATGCCTGTCTTCTTCCTGAACATCTAGACCCAGCTAGCTCATTCTGTGTGCATGCATGTGGGTGCACATGTGTATGTGTTTGTGCACATGCATGTACACTGCATTGTGGAGGGAGAAGAGGAAAGTATATATGGAGAGAGTGGATCTGTGACTTCTGGGAATTGCTCTTGCTCTGTCATGGTGAGTTCGAAAATATGTGTGGAAACAAAAAAAAATTTTAATGTGTTGCAGAGTGCCATTGAGCTAGCCAGTCTCAGTTGAAAAACCTCTGATCCATAATATCCTATATTTAACAACTTAAAGATATTTCTTGGATATCTTTTGTACTTTCACTGTCATGTCCTACCTCAAGGCTGAGAGGACTTCAGAGAACATATTTACCAGGTACGTAAAGCCTTTGAGACTTTGGTGAATTGCCATTCTAAATAAAACACAACATCCACAACTACAAGGCATCACTTGTGCCTCTACTAGATAGAGCATGGCAGGCATATTATCACTGCTGATCCTTTGGCCAAACTGGAAACACTATCTATTGCAGAGAAACTGAGTAAGAACACCATGGGATTCTACCGAAATGGCGAGTCACCAGAGCTGAGAGGTAAGAGATTACAAGGAACTCATCCTTCAAGCTGGCTGCCTCCGAATTCAGCTGGTAAACATTTTTTATTTTTCATTTTCTAAAGTGTTCAATTCAGTGGTTTTTAGCATATTTTCAAAATCATGCACCATCATCACTAATTTCAGAAAAATTTGATCACCCCAAAAAGAAACTCCGTATCTATTAGCTGCCTCTCCTCATTCACCCCACCCTCCAGCTCCTGGCCACTACTATTCTATAATGTCTCTATAGATTTGCCTATTTTGGACATTTCATATAAAATGGGATCATATAGTATGTGGCTTTTTGCAGTGGTTTCTTTCACTTAGCATAATGTTTTTAAGGTTCATCCACATTGTAGCATGAATCAATATTTCATTTCTTCTTATACTGAGTAACATGCCATTGTATAGATATGCTACACTTTATTTATCTATTCATCAGTTGATAGACATTTGGGTTATTTCCATTTTGGGGCTATTATTAACAATGCTGCTATGAACATTATGTACAAGTTGTTGTGTGAGTGTATTCTTTAATTTCTCTTGAGTGAATACCTAGGAGTGGCATTTAAGGTGTTTCAACTGTTTGAGGAACTGACAAACTATTTTCCAAAGTGGCTGCACCACCTTATATTCCCACAAGCAATGTACAAGCATTCAATTTCTCTACATCTTCACCAACACCTATTATTGCCCATCTTTTTTATTCTAGCCATCTTAGTGGGTATGAAGTGGTATTTCACTGTGGTTTTGATTCACATTTCATTAATGAATAATAATATTGAGCATCTTTTCATGAGCTTATTGGCCATCTGTATATTTTCTTTGGAGAGGAGATGAAAATATGTCTATTCATCATTTATTCAAATATTTTGCCCATTTAAAAATTAAAAATATTCTGGATACAAGTATATGATTTGCAAATATTTTCTCTCATTCTGTGAGTTGTCTTTTCACTTTCTTGATAGTGCCCTTTGAAAATCAAAGTTTTGTACCCTATTTTTATGAGGTACAGTTTACGTTTTTCTTCTGCTGTGCTTTTAGGTGTCATATTTGAGAACCTGTTGCCTAAACCAAAGTCACAAAGATTTATGGCTATGTTTTCTTCTAAGAGTTTTATGGTTTTAGCTCTTACATTTAGGTCTTTGATGCACTTTGAGTTAATTTTTATATATAGTATGAAGTAGGGGTCCAACTTCATTCATTCACATTTGGATAGTCAATTGTCCCAGCAACATTTGTTGAAAAGATTATCATCCTTATTGAATTCTCTTGTCATACTTGTCAAAATCAATTGGCCATAAATGTAAGGATTTCTATCTGTACTCTCTATTCTATCGGTCTATATGTCTATCCTTTTGTCAGTATCATACTCTTCTGATTACTATAGCTTTGTAGCAAAATTTTAAAAGCAGAAAGTGTGAGTCCACCAACTGTGTTTTTTTTTCAAAGTTTATTTGACTATTCTGGGTCCCTTGCATTTCCATATGAATTTTAGAATAAGTTTATTAACGTGTGCAAAGAAGTCAGCTAGGATTCTAATAGAGATTGCGTTGAATCTGTAGACCCATTTGGAAAGCATTGTATTTTAATAATATTCATGGATCTCTGAACTACGAACACAGGCTGTCTCTCCATTTATTTACATCTTCTTCAGTTTCTTTCAATGGTATTTTCTTTCAATGATATTTAAGTCTTTTGCTTCTTTTGTTAAATTTATTCCTAGTTTATTTTTTCTGATACTATTATAAGTGAAATTATTTCTTAATTTCATTTTTAAATTGTTTATTGCTAGTATAAAAAAAATACAGCTGAATTTTTTATCTTGAGCTTTGTACTCTGTAACTTTGCCGAAATCATTTATTTGTTCCAATGAGTTTGTGTGTGCATGTGTATGTATGTGTGAATTCCTTAGAATTTTCTATATAGAAAATCATGTTATTTGCAGAGTTTTCCTTCTTTCTTTATTTCCAATCTAGATGCTTTTATCTTTTATTTTCCTTTCCTAACTACTCTTAAATATTAGCTTCTTAAACATTTTTAATCCAGGTTTTAATTGGCTGCCTATACCAAATGGTCTCATAAGGCAATCTCTGCTTCTAGGGCCACCCTCTGACAAGCTGGTACAAAGGGTTCTGGAATCAGTCCACTCAAAGGCAAACACACTCTGAGGTCAAGAGGATATGAGCACCACTTCCCATTCGTGGTCCCATTACCACACCTTACTCCAAGCTCAGGATACTAGGCTTCCACACTCAAATTATCACCAATCCTACACTTGCTACTTTTCATAAGATCCCAGAATAAAGAAGAAAGAAAGACAGCAGAGTGAAGTTACAGGTAGAGAAAACATAAACAGCCCATCTAGCAGCCAGGGGTAGCAGTGGGGTCAGGGAAGCGGGGGTACCTGTGGGGGCCCAGAGGAAATCAAGGGACTGCCTGGTGGCTGAGTCACCCCACAGAGACTACTTCCCCAGCCCATGTCAGAATCCCCCCACCTCACTCAAGCTGCCCCAGGGTGTGCAGGGGTGCAAAATGAAAGATACCTTATACACATATTTATATAGCCATCAAGGGGCAAACTGTCCATGTCACATAACCCAAGTGGAGGGAGGCAGGTCAGCCCTGGGCCGGTCACATGGAGGATGACTGCGAGGCCCTCCTCTGGCTGGAGCTGTGCCGGCTCAAGACGAAGGTGGACGAGCTGCTCTTTTTGCTGACACTCGTCTCTCCTGGCCGGGGGCCCTTCAGGTAGCCAGAGGAGCAGCAGAGGAAGCGCTGTATGAGCTCCTGGAAGAGATGGCCTGTGAAGAGCATGTAGATCCAGGGGTTGCAGCAACTGTTGAGGCTGGCCAGGAGCAGGGTGATGACAAAAGGTGAGCCTGCAGAGGGTGGGAAGAAAGGAGAACAGGGTATCACTACTAAAGCATTAACCATCATTTGCTGAGATTAGCCTTTTCCAGGAACCAGGTGCTGGGCCACAAATGAAGTACTGAAGAGGCAAAGTATATCTTCATTATACATCCTTGCTTTGGTTGTATACTCGGCCAGCCCTGGAATGCTCCTTGTCCTTTCTTTCATCAAACGCTTTCCCACTGTGTGCTTCCATCGGCAGGAGCTGTCCTCCTCATGGCCAGCTGTTCATTCATCACTCACTCAGCAAATGTCAAGTGCCTACTGTTTAAGGTGCAGAGTCTGGAAGCTGCCAGACCTCATTTGTATTCCAGTCCCACTGGGTACAAATGACTTTAACTGCACCCAAACTACAGTTTCCTAATCTCTAAATGGGGATAACAAGAGTATTCAACCCTCACAGGAATGCTGCAAGGATTAAAGAGTGCCTGGAACATAGTAAGTGCTCAATACATGGTGGCTGCCATGACAACCACATGCCAGGCAACAGGCCAAGCACCAGAGGCACAAAAAAAAAAAAAATGAGTAGCACCATGAGGTGGGCATGACGTGGTTCAGGTGGTTACACCTAGGAGGGATGTGACTCTGAGAGCAACTCACAGCCGGCCCCACCGAAGCCAGCATTTGAGCTGACACCTGAAGGGTGCTCATGAATTTTCTGGGCAGAGAAGAGATAGAAGGGTGCTCCAGGCAGCAGGACTGGCACAGGCAAAGGCACAATGACAAGAAAGTGGAGGCTATCATCTGAGAACACTGAAAGCATTTATGTGAAGATACCCCTAAGAGCACTGCCTCGGCATGACAATAAACTTACAAAGAAAAAAAAGTGACACTAAAATTATGTGAAACACTGTGTAGAAGCCATTATACTGAGAATTTATTGAGTTTCAAGCAAAATTAATGATCAGAAATCAACTTCATGACATTGCTTGTCATAAATTTAAGCCTCAAGGGGAAGAAAATTCCTTAACTGAAAAACTTGTAAGTAGAAGGGAAAAAAATCTGCGTTTTTTTCAGTGGACAAATCTGACAAACTGCAGACATCGGCACCAACAAAAAAGCACAGGCAACACCTCCAGAAACCCAAAGAAAACAAAATACCCAAGAACTCTGTTCACAAGCACATTCTCATGAGTGAAGTCAACAGCAAGAAGGCTTGGAAAATCCGTGAGTCTTTGCCTTTTCTGCAAAAATGTTTTCAAAAGATAACTCCTGAATTCAAAAAGCTAAATCCAGGAAAGGATTGCTAAGGGGGGATGCTGAAGCTGCAAGATCTAGATACCACCATCAGTGCAGAGCACAAAGTCTCCTCGCACCAAAGAAAGAAAGGTGGTTGTTTGTTGGATGAATTCAGTGCATCTCAAAGTGGGGCCCCAGATCACCTGGAAACCTGTTAGAAATGAAGGTTCTCTGGCTCTACCCTAGAACTACTGAATGACAATCCTGGAGGCAAGGTTCAGAGATTTGTTGTAAATAACAGAATACCTCCAGGGGATTCTGAGGAACAGGCAAGTTTGAAAACCACTGTTCTAATTACTTGGTGCACCAAGAACCAAAGAGAACTACAACAAATCCCAAGAAATCAAAAATTTTGCAAAAGAGAAAGTTTAGAAAGCCAAGGAGGGAAATCTAATCCTTAGACTAAATTAATTAATTTTTTAAAAAAGAGGAAGAATGAAAGAGTCTTAAAAGGCAATTAAAATTTTCACTTTCTATATAAAAAAATGAAAAAAATTGCTTTAAATTGGATGGGTAAGAAGAAGATGAATTTAAGTTTAGAAATTCTGGTGAAATATCACCAATAGGATGTGCGCAGTTCAACATCATAATTAAGCATATAAAATGAAAGAAGCAAAATCAAAACATAAAAATCAGAATTTAAAAAGGCATATAAAAGTAAACTATCAGACACAAAGGGGAATGCAGGTATATAAGGCTATGAAAAGGAATAGCAGGAGGTTTCAGGAATGAAGTTTACTCTTGGACAGAAAGGCACCGTGTTTTACCCAGCTGTGTAGAGTTATATGGTATAATCTTAGCTTCTCATTTAAGCCACACTTTTTACAATTATTTATCTTATTTAAAAAAAAAAAAAAACTACAGCAACATCAACAAAAAAGTAATCAGTTAACGAATACCCTAGTGTCCAGCCAGCCTGTATAGAAGGAGTAGAGGCCATCGCCAGCACCTCTGCCCCCACCTGGTGGCCACAGACATGAATGACTGGCCTGGCCTGTCTCCTGGGGAACGGATGACCTTCTCTAAACTGAACTTGCTCAAATCAAGTTGCGAGGGCTAAGACACATTTGGACATTTTTTTTTTTTTTTTGCAAATATTTTAATCATCTAAGACATGAGTCCCCAGCAGTGGCATTTCAAGCCCTCAGTCGGAAGGAGAGCTATTTGAGAATAAAAAACAGAGGCTATGGAGGACATTTCAAAGGGCGGCAGGAATACAGACACACAAGTGAGACCATCCAAGAGCATTCAGGGACTTCCAGGGTTGGGGAAGGGAAGTTTCATAGGAGAAGAGAGCCAAGGTGAGGAGGATCTTGAATCCAGGCTGAATCTAAACTTTAAT
Organism: Macroglossus sobrinus; assembly: GCA_004027375.1. Lineage (NCBI taxonomy): Eukaryota > Metazoa > Chordata > Mammalia > Chiroptera > Pteropodidae > Macroglossus > Macroglossus sobrinus. The sequence goes on along the minus strand of PVKZ01001194.1, from coordinate 7,089 downwards.
CTACAGGCAATGGGGAGCCATTAATGGGTTCTAAGCAGACAAGTGACTGCACCACACCTGTTCTCTGCACTTACTGTATCTTGTTTAGGCCACAACACTGTCCCTTCTGGTGGCTAAAAAGGCTTCACAGGATTGCAGAGGAGCAGGAACAGACAAAGCATGGAAAATTTTGTTCTTGCATTTCACAATGATGTTTCCAGGGAACACATAAAAATGCCCATTGCAACTACTGTGCTCAAGCTTGCACAGAACAGGACAGCTTTCAAAGCAGCTGTATCCCCATTTTATAGGTGAGGAAAGTGAGAAAAGTGAAGCTTCTCCATAGGGTGACACAGTAAGCCATTCTATGTTCCTACATGAAAGTAATAAAATCTGATTCCTCTTAAAACTAGGGCAGAATTTACATACGCCAGGTTGGTTCCAACCAACGAATCCTCAGTCCCAATGCAAAGACACAAGCTGGCCCTGCAATTGCCCTCATGGTGTGATTTGAGGGACAGAGTCAGAGAATAACTTCCCTGCTCCTCTCAAAAACTAAGCATTACCCACTCACCAGGGATGGTCTTTTAAAATCCAAGTGTACCTGGGAGGAGAAGCATATTGCCTCCTATTAGATCACCATCCTCTCAGCACAAGTGTCTCCTGGTCCAGACCAGGGCCAGCTAACTACAGCCCAAGGGCCAAATCCCGCCTACAGCTTGTTTGTGTAAATAAAGTTTTATTGGAATACAGTCATGTCCATTCGTTCACAATTGTCTGTGGCAGCTTTTGCACTACAAGGGCAAAGGCTGAGTAGTGTTATAGAGAACTTATATTCTGCAAGCCTAAAATATTTACTGTTTGGCCTTTTACAGAAAAAGTTAGCCAATCCTTGATGCCTATAGGAGACACAGATTTTTTAAAGCGTGGGAAAGGGCTCAGAAAGGGGAGGGACAGACCCACAAGGCAAGCTTAGCCTACTTCTCCCCACATTACCAGGAGCAAAACTTTGCTCTCCAGTTACCCAGGCCTGGCACAAATCCTAGCTCTGCCACTTTGCACCTGTGTGTTCTTGGTCAAATCACCTAATCTCTCTTAACCACAGTTTCTCCATCTGTGAAATGGGAATAATAAAAAGAACATCTTTATAGAATCATTGCCAATTTTAATTAGACTTTATACCAGGTACTCATCATGGTTCCTGTCTCTCAATCACAGTAATCACCTACTAAAGCTTAGCTGTTGTCATTCTTACCACAATAATGTTTATGTGCTAATAAATGTTACTTTTCTTACTAATAACAGAATTAGCACTGACACATGTGAAACAATGGGGAGAGGGTGGGATGTGTCTTGGAATCTGAGACAGCCTGGGGTAGGGGTGGGGGGACATAGGACACAGGACCCCATTGGCTGAGCTTCTGAAGGCTGCACCACCATAAGACAGTGTTTGTCCAGGGTGGCTCCTGGGCTAGATTGCATGGCCAAGAAGGTCAGCTTATACATAGATTTTTGTGCTACCTACAAAGACCCCACCATCCATGCAGCCTGCAGAGCTGATGTACCCTTCTTAGCCAGCTTGTAATTTTTCGATAAGTTTAAACAGACTGAAACAATGGGCCATCTCTGGGGAGGGCAAGGGGGATACCTGGGCTTCAGGAAGTCAAAGGTGGGGTGAAACAATGTACTAGCATTGGATAAGAATGCTCTTGGCTTATTCCACATTACTTGGGGTTCTGTAACTATCTAGGGTTGCCCTTCATACTTCAGTGCCATCATCTATTTGAGTTCACACAAGAGCCTGGACATTCCAGCTGGGAGGAGCTGCTGACTCTTCACACTGTACAACCGTCCTCTCTGTTTTCTGCTCACCTGCATTCCCGCTGGAAGTTCCAGGACCACACCGCCCTCCTGGTTCTTGGACACCAAAATCCTCACTGTGTTGTCTTTTTTTAACACTCACCCACCCACTGGGTAGCAGTTCCATTAGGCACTGATTGAAAAGGTGAATTAAAGTGGCACTGCCTCAGAGTGGCACTGAGTCGAGCAAGTCTGCAGTGGATACTGTGGTGGCCGCACCCAAGTCCCCCTTTAGGACACAGGTGCTCATCCCCCAGCTACCAGAGAGCCCTCTGTGAGTACTCACAGCTGAGTTTCTCTCAGGGCACCGCCTTTGTCCCAGGGCAGCCACACCCAATGACTGCTCCATGCCGAGGGACATAGGCTGCACCTTTGCTTTAATCCAAGGTAATCCTGGACTCTTCTTTGAAGAGTCATCCCCACACCCAAACTCCCCATGAGACTGGCCTCAGGCCACAGTTTCCATAAAGCAGAACGATGATGAAGTCAGTGCAGAGAAAATGAGGATCTGGAAGTCAAAATTCATCTCACTCCTACAAGAAAGGTGTGGTCTGCAGCCAGCGCCTTCTCTGGGGACAGTGGAGCCATTCACAGTGGAGCAGGACTCAGAGCGGAACCCTGGGTCTGAATCCCCTTCCCACCTAATCATTCTTTGAGCCACATCGTCTACCTGAGCCTTAATATTTTTATAAAATGAAGGGAACCTTCACAAGGACTTTAAGAAAATTGAAAACAAAAATCATATAAAAGAGCTTTGTGAATGGCAGTGTTTATTTGAGTAATTAGCATTATTATTATTAATGAATATGAGACATGATCAACTGCATAATTTTTTAAAGCTCAAAGTCTGGAGACTCCTGGTTCAAGGTTGATTTTTAAAAAAATTGTCCTTTGCCCTTTTCTCTATAACTTAAAATAAAAGAAAAATAAATAAAAACTCAGAGTCCTGGGATTGGGTTATGTGACACCAAAGGAACTCTAGATAGTCCATTTTTGGAAAACTTAGTCTGCCAGTGACTAAAACCCAAAAGGGAAACTGGTGGCAACCCTGGAAAGGGCAGGAGTTCAAAATCTCCACAGGGAGAGTCCATTCTAATCATATCTCCTTCACTCACTCCCCTGTGAAAAGAACACTTTTCCCCCAGGAGGAGCCCCGAGTGCCTGTGCATTACTCTCTCTGATGCCTGCCCCAGAAGGAAGGGCGAGTGGGAAGCTCTGGTCCAGGGATTGGCCCTCATACCTGACAGGCCTGGAGCTCAGGGCATTTCTCAGAGAAGGAGGAAGAGAAAATGAGATGTTCATGCACCTTTTCATGCTACTCTACGTAGTGCCTGCCACTGAGCTGGCCCTGGGGACCAGCCCTCAAGGGATTTATAAACATAGGTTAGAAAGAAAGAAGTACAAAACAGGCACTCTATTAAACAAGGAGTTGCAGCATTTGGGGGAGGGGCTGGTGGGCTGAAGCTAGGGACCATGGGTGATCTTCATGGGGGTACTCCTATATGCCAAGCAGTGGACATGAGCAGAAATGGCCACCCACCAAAAGAAGATGTCTCCTGCTGGGCAGTCTTACCCTCAGAAGACAGAAGCAACTGTTATTTCCTCTCAGCACTGTGATTCATGAAGGGGTGGGTGGCAGAAAGCCACTCCAGGATGGTATGCCCAAGCTGTCCACTTGCCTACAGCCCCAGCTTTACTCAAGCCTCAAGAACCCTGTTCAAATTTCCCAGCACTTCCTCCACTCAAATTTCCCGGCACTTCTCTGTCACTTAAGGCCCAAATTAGCCCAGGACAGCTGACGTGCAGCTGTCCAAGGCCTCTCTGGGCTGTTCTGTTCATGAGGTGTTTCTCATACAATTCAAAGACATAGGGAGCATCTGACGTGTCTCATCTAAATCAAATTGAGCTCATCAACATTTATAAGAGGCCCTCACTCCAGAACCAATCATTGGTTCAAGACCTCCTCATCTCCCCCAAATCAGCAACATCCCCACCACCACCACCAGGGAATAAGGAATTCAGGTCTAAGTTCCTTCTTCCCATAGAAGCTATGTAGAAATTTCGGAGTCATGGTGTAAGGAAGTCCTTTTGTTTTGTTTTGTTTTGTTTTAATGTATACATATATAAAGATTAAGTACTAATATTGGATTGCAGAGTGCCTTCTTGGAAGTAAACCCATAATTTTACAACATTGGAATTGTTCTAAGAATCACAAGTATATGATCACCCCACATATCATAAGTCAGGATTAACAGCCAAATCTAGGTTATAGAGTGTTAAATGGGCTTCTATTATGTCACTGCTCAAACCTAGGGGACATGTCCAGCTCACTCAGCTGGACCTAAGGATAACCACATTCTGGAAGCAGAAGAGCTGGGATCTTTTTTGCAAATGACAAGCACTTCTGTACTCCATGGGGATGACAGGGCCCTGCAGCCAATGTTGGCCATATGTGTAAAGGCAAACTACACATTTTAGAACAAAGATAAGTTGTTAAAGGCTTACTACTCACTGTAATTAGTCAGTGGGCCAGATGTATGCATACTACATAGGCATCACCTAGGTGCTTGTTAAAAATGCAAACCCTTGGGACCCCACCCAGACCCTCTGAATCAGCATCTGCATTTTAACAAGACCCCCCACATGATTTGTGCACATACTGAAGTTTGAGAAGTATCCCTCCAATAGGGGAAAATACAATAAAGTAACTATCCAATGATCTCATTATGAAATGTACATCTGCTTCTTTGCATAGCCAACTCCTACTCATCCTTAAAAACCCTTTTCAAATGTTACTTCCTCTCTGAAGCCCTCCTGATTTTTTTCCCCAGACAGAATCAATGAATCCCTCCTTCTGCATTCACAGTACTTAATAAATACCTTAATAAATACAGCCTTCGTATTGTCATTATTTATGTTTATAGCCTATAGCTGGGGACTAAGTCTCATTTGTGGCTCTGTCCCTGGCTAACAGAGACTGGAAAGTAGGAAGAGGTATTGAATTGAACTGAAGCATGAAATTAGCAGACAGAAGTCCTGATAAATCAGCCACCTCTTACTGGCACATTGGAAAAGAAAAAAAAATAATTTCCTTGCTTGATGACAAGAAATGACCTTTTTATAAGACGACTGGACTCAAATACAATTCACTCTAGGAAAATTAAGTTCACACTCAGATATCGAGGACAGGCAGCGAGAAAGAGAAATAAACATAATGAGCAAGAGTGACTACTACAGTGTGGGGTGTGGGCTTGAAGGGCAGAGGGCCGTGGAACTTGAGCATCTGGCAAATGGGTAGGAAGCACCAGCTTCCGGCGGAGCACAAAGGCAGACTCTGGCAGAGGCCAGGAATCAGGATCACAGGAATTCCAGGCTGGGGCACTGAAGACCACCTGGTTATACTCTACTTCTGCCCACCCCTCATGCAAGGGTTCCCTTGGGTTTCCAAGACCCAGAGCTAGAACCTTCCCACCTCGTCTCCTGCTGTCTCCTCCAGGTGAGGCCTTAGTTTCTCTTTACCTCTTGACACTCTGGTTCCCAGCATCATTGGACTTGCCACCACTCCTCAATTGAAACTGCAGGGCCTCTGCTAAAATGCTGTTCCTGAGCTCAAAACAATTCTCGCCCCCTCAGCTGCACTGACCTACCCCAGGACCCTGACCCGTCTTGAAATTTCTCTCTTTTTAAAGCAAACATTTATTGAATGTTTACTATATGCCAGGCACTGTGCCACTGTGCCACCTCCCCACACTTTAGACTATATTCTTAACCCCAGAAAACTGAGCTCCAGGCAGTTTTAGTCAACAGCCTAGGATCACTGCTGCCACTCCATCTGGCTACACCTTGGGACATAAGACCCCAACACCAGTCTGGCAGAAAATGGGGATGTCCTTCCCAGAGGTATGTAGATGTACCTAGAATTTGGTGACCAACCTTGGCCTGACTCTCCCACATTTATGAATAAGCCAGCCATAGGCCACAGGGAGGGTGAAGGCCCGGGGAGGGCTCCTTACAAACTCCCCTCACCAGAAGATTGACAGATCAAAGCAGAAGCTGTGTGACAAAACCCTCCAGAGGCACTGAATAGCTGTTTATAGAATGAATGCATTGGCATTCAAAGGAGGAAGGGGAGCCCAGCTAGGGGAAACAGAGAAGGTTTCATGAAAGGGGCACATGGATGAGGTTCCCGGTCTCGCTGTTCAGGTTGTTTCCACACAGCTCCTGGAAGCATCTTCCTCACTATCCATGAGGTAAATGGCAGCCCTTGGAGTTGTGTACAAAGAAGCCCACATTAGACTTGGGCTCTGAAGGATGGGTCTCCACAGGAGAGACTGGGTTGGGCACTTCTATGGTGAGAACTGTGTCAGCATGGGTGCAAAGCAAAAGGATCTTGTGGGAAGTGGCAAGTCAGCAGGCCTGGCAGGGGACACAAGGCAGACTGGCTCTAACCCAGGACAGAGGTAACAAGGGGGTACTCATCTGTTGGACGTTAGTTCAGGCCAGGCCCATACATGTCTAAACCAGTGCTTCTCAACCAGGGGCGACTTTGCCCCTTAGGGGACAGGGGGCGATGTCTGGGGATGTTTTGATGGTCACAACTCATAGGGACGTACTTGTGGGATCTAGTGGGTAGGGCCAGGGATGCTGCTAAATATCCTACAATGCACAGGACAGCTGACCTTTCCCATGCCACACTCAAAACAAAGATTATCTGGCCCAAAATGTCAACAGTGCCAAATCAAAAAAACTGCTCTAAACCAAAGAGTTAATGGAAAGAAAGGACCAACATGAGAGGTGATACAGTTAAGACTGTAGGGCCAGTGGACAACAGGGGAAGTCAAGGGACACAGGCTCTGAGCCCAAAGTGCTGAGAGGGCAGTGTCATTAGCAACCGTGTTGCTTGGGCATTGTGGGAAAGAGCCCAGGAGTCAGGATGTTTGAGCTACAGAGAGGGTGCAGGGCTCTGGGACAGTGGGTCTAGGGCAGGGCCAGGAATCAGCTTTTTAACAAATGCCCAGGAGATATGGATGCCAAGAGAGGTGGACCACCTTGAAAATGCTGGCCATGGACAGCGGGGTAGTGCAGCCTAGCAGTCTCGACACGAGATGACTGGGTCCAAATCTCAACTCCACCACTTACTCAGCATGCTCTTGAGCAGGTCATGTTTCCCTGAGCTACAGTTTCCTCACCTGTAAAATGGAGATAATGCTTCCTTCCCTTGCTGTGTTTGAGTGAGGATGAGATGGGGCC